>VZRJ01006242.1:137342-227967 GCA_013397565.1 Ptilonorhynchus violaceus
GGGGGCAGGTAGGGATTACTTTGGAAATCAGTTAACTGATTACCTACCAGTTAACTGCTCTGGAAAGAGATTTTAATGCTTATACATGTTAAAGATTTTTTTCTAGTGGCAGAATTATTTCGTTCTTTGCCTGGGCATTCCGTCCCTTTGGTGTTGAATTGAGAAAGATGAGCAGCATGAGAAGAACTTTGCTGACTCTAGACAAGGGCTGCACATTTCAGCTCTCCCACTGACACTCTTGTGAATCCTTTGTGGAAGAGTCCTTATCATGCTTCTCCAGATCCACCAGAAAAAAGGTTTTGTTGTGACAATAAAAAAATAAAGCCACTTGTGTGGTACCATGGCCACCCAAACACAATGACCTATTTTTTAAAGCATTTATCCCATGTTTTTATGACTTCTCTTTCCTACCATAATTTTCAGTGATAGTCAATCATGCTATACATGGAGGAGGGCTGAAATCCTAGCTTAGTCTGCAAGATGGGAGAGACAACTGTATCTGTGTGGGACACTTAAATTGAGGAGGCATATTTGTGGTTGTTACTTACAGATATTAAAGAACTTGGGTAGACTGTTTCTAAAATGGGGTATTATTTCCTGCTTTCTCGTTAAGGATATCCAGTGGGTTTGCATGTGTTCAGTATGATGTTGAAAAGAGTGAAGTTGACAAAAACGATGATCAATATAGTTTCATTCTGGTTTTATGGCATTTTTCTTCAGTGGCATTAAGGCAAACTTGTGCCATTGTGCAAGAAAAAAATTAGTTATGTTTAAAAAAAAGACTTAACTATGCCTAAATTCAGAAGTATTTTGAGTTTAAAAAACATTTGCTTAAAATTTCATGCAACTAAAATATATTTTCCGCCAATTTGTTATGGTTTTAAAAATGAGGCATTTGGCACATAGATTCTCTTTTATGAGACAGTACAAATAGTTGTAGCAGCAACTTACTAAGAATGACTAACAAAGTATTTCTAGATCTCTAGTATTAGGAGAAATTTTAAAACTTTTCTTTTAAGAGTATACACCCAATTCAGCACAATTTGTGTCTTTTAAAAGAAGTAAAGGCAAGAGCCAGAGACCCAGTATCCACTAGACTGTGAGGACAAGTCCTAAATTTGCTGCTGTCCGATCCGAAAAGTATTTTACTAGGAGATAAGTATCTCACACCCAAAAGTTAGTTTGCTTGGTTGCTGGTACCACGGACTGGCTGCCTGACACCTGAATTTAGTGAAGTGCATACGAGTACTCCAGTTCAGAAGAGGTTACCTGGTTAACCTGTCAGGGACTATCTGCTTTTGACTGCAGTTTGCAGCTTTGTGCTACTGTACTGAGGGCGTGATTATGCTCAGTGTAAGGTCTGGAACTAATGGTGCTACTGGGTTAAACTGTGGTATGATGCTGTTGCATTCACGTTTCTTTTCAGGTGCATCAAACTAAGCCTGGCATTTAGAACTGATGTTGAGTTTCAGTTTGGCAAAGGTTGAGGAGGCCTAGGTTTGGACCAAGGTCCTGAGCAGCCTGCAGCTAGGGAATTACTTTTCTTTCTTAGGCTAGAAGGAAACCATGTAATTTGCATTCGTGATGGTGGCAACTCCCAAAGTACTATTAGGTTGTTAATGTAGTGTTTGGAATGTGTCTTCGGAAAAAGCTGAATTAGTTTTAGACAAACATATTCATCTTGTTTTCTGTTGGCAGGGGGATCTTCCAAAGTAGTTTGAATTTTCTTAGGTATCCTACTGAGTAAAACATCACCTTAGCTGCCAAATAGGGATCCTATACAAAAGCTGAGGCTCCCCTCCTCTACTGCAGTCGTGCTGAAAGTAAGGGATTGTTCTGTTGTGAAAGGTGTTGATTGGGTTACAGCTTGGTTGGATGAAAACAGAGCTGCCTGGGGGCTGTGTCTCTGTAGGAGATGAACTGGGGCTAAGCCACATGCGGTCCCAAAGATTACCTTATAAACAGCAATCAGTTCAGGCAGCAGAATAGATATTAAGGGCCTATTAACTTGCTTGGGTCTCTCTTTGACTTGAAAAGTACTTGTGAGCAGAGGAATAATAAAAGAGAGGAGTTGCCAAAAGCTATGGAAGGTGCATCTTGCTATATTGCTGTTGGTACATCTGTTGAATTGGGGATTTCTTTCCTACTAAGCATCCGCTGAGCTTTTGAAGTACATATTAAGGTCAAAGGAGGGGAGCTTGAAATGATTGCGTAATGTTTATTCTTTTCTTTGAAGATTTTAGACTTTAATCATACAGCATTTGGACATATTTAACAAAGGACAAACCTACACGGCTATTTGGCAAGCTTCCAGAACTTACTACATGCAGTAGATGCAGCGTTAGAACTTGGATTTAAAAATACTGTTGGCTTTGCTGAAACTAGGTTTTGCAGGTCCATTTTTTAATCTGTATATAATTCTTATTGCATGTGTGACTTTATTATACTGGACGTTATACTATAACGTGACCAAAAATGAATTTTGAATTCATGACTCTCCATGTGGCTCAAGAAAAGAAAATCTCTATCATTCCAGCACCATCAGAGAGGGATTTAGGAAAACAGAAGTGTCTGAAGAATCTAGCAACAGGACTGCAACAAATCATTTCTGTATTCAGAAATGAGGTTTCCCCAAGCTCCTTTTGTTCTATCCATGGTTCTAATCTCTGCTTCTTTTTAATTTAAAATTATTTGTGAACAAGGATAATCAATATATTGGATTTGGATTGGTATTAGGGTTGAAGAGCAAACAGCCGAGTTAGTGGATATAAATTGACTTGACCTACTAGTAGTGGTGGTCATTAATAGTTCTTTTGGCTCAGAGTTCTGTGTCTTTGCAGACTTGTCAGTGTGGTATTGCTGATAACAGAACTGAATATCTGCCTGTACGTTGGGAAAGTGACACACAGAAAATTCAGTAATTGCATTGCTTTGTTGACTAATCTTCTACCTAGAATAATCTTCACTGACATGAATCACTTCCAAAATCTACATGTTTCTTAAATCAATTGTTTTGGGTGTTTGTATAAAAGACAATTTTTTATTTTGCTGATGCAAGAAGCCTTCACAACAAAGTGAAAATTCCTGAGTTTTGGTTTTAAAGTTGCTGATCAAAGTGTGCTTGTTCATATTTTGTATAGGATTTAAGGATTAAAAGGCTATTATATTAAAAATTTCAAAATGCAGGAAGCATAATTACAGAATGGCCTTCTGATTTTAGTGTTACTGGTAATGTACATGAGCATTACAGAACTGCTCCAGTCGGATGGGTAAAAAACCAAAGATACTGGTAACATAATGTGCTGGAAGAGAATACAGAGTGAATGAATAATGTGCTAAAAATGAATACGGACTTCTTATATGTGTTGCCTGTAGTCCTGGTTGTACTTATGAGGGAGAGGGAGTTTGGTAGTTCAATTTGAGAGACTTCCAGTGCAAAGAAGTTTATGATGGAATTATGGATTATGGAATTATGTATGTGATCTTTAATGTTGGTATGTTGTCTCCTCCATTTCTCCAAAGCTGTGGGAGTGACATGCATAGCTCTTTCACAGGGAATACATCTCCATTCTGCAGGGGGTTTATATTTATTTTTTTTTAATCCTCCTCCCCACTTTGGCTGTAGATTTGCCATGACAGGGTATATCCTGTCTCTATGAAAATTAGAGATTGCTGTCTAATGATAAGGGTTTAATCTGCAACGAATCAGACATGTGGAAACTTCTGTCTGTGGAATTTTCTGTTTGATCTGAGAGGAATGCCCTTGCTGTGCCCTTCCTGTAATGAAAGCAAGGTAGAGTGAATCAAAGTGATTCTAGATAAGATTGGAATGTGTGCATTGGTTATGCCTCTATTAAATTTGGTGTTGCACTTCTGGTCATATGTATTATTATCAAAGAGATTAACAGAATAGTTCATCTTCTTAAAAGTTACCTCTTTCTTTCTGTTTTAGCTAAAAGTGCTATTTTTTTAATTGATGAAATTTCTGAGTTAATTACTTAGGTTCGAACACCACGTCTTGCTCACAACAAGAAATATTGTCAATGAGATATTGAATAAGCTACATAAGATACAGCATCTTTTTCTTACAGTGAATGCTGTAAAATTATTTACAGTATTTTCTGTTTTAAAGATTTTCTTTTTGGTGTACCATTGTGAGAAATAGGTAACAGTTTCTCTCCATCATTGCTTCAAAAACAGTTAATGATTAACAAATGTCCAGCCTGTGCAAGGAATGTTACTTACTTTGAGAGGGGGGAAGGAAAGATGATTATTCCTTTGCGTAAGAAGTCTGGTGTGATAGTTCACTTTGAAGGTAGTTTAAATATTACAGTATCAATTTTAGGAGATTAATCAGAAATTGAAAAATGACCTGTGCCTTTCTTTGATTTGTAGTTATACCTTTATGCTTTCTACCTATGCTACTAGCTAGTACAGTAATATTTTGAGTTGCCTGTGTTTGTCAAGACAGTTTTAAAGTGAAAAAAGATGTAAGAAGAGATGACAATTTGTTAATAAATGGATTACTTGTGTATGGATATAGGCAAAACATGGCTCAAAAAAAAAGTGATAAAAATCTAAGCAATTCATAGTCCCAGCTATTTCACACCATTCCTAATCAGATTTCTGAATGGGGCCTTATCTGTTAAGTACAGAAACCCACTGATCTGTGCTTGCAAATATTAAAAAAAAAATTATCATAGAACTTTTGCTTTTCAATTAGCTTTTTCCTTGCTTAAAAATGTTAATACTGAATGGTGAAGTTTTGTAGTGAAATTTTGGAATGACTTGAATCTTTCCAGATACAGGTAAAGTAGAGGAGGAAAGTGAGAAGGTTCAAAACCTGTTACTGGAAAATGAGTTGTCAAGTTGCCATTGACTCAAATGACACATCTGTTTTGATGTGCATTGTTTAATAAGAAGTTAAGGGAGTGATGATTAGAGTGAGAGCAAGATTACTGCTGATTATGTAGAGTAAATGTTTGAGTGAATATTGATCCAACATGTGATGATGGGAGGAAATGGAGTAAGAAATACATGCCATGCTATGCCTGCAATTCCAGGGATGATAAAAAAAATACTTTGGAAACTGAGTCATTCAGTCTAGTCAAACACAAGAATGGCCAGCATTTGAGAATGTTTTGTTGACAACAGCTATGCACAGAGATTTGAGGAGGTCACCTGGTGCAACTCCATCTAGTCTTTGTGTATTCTGTGAATTTCTTAAACAAGTTAAAAGTCTTCAGTGGTTCAGGACCAGAATGCATTTTGTGCCTACATGGTCTACTACTTACCTGCAATATCGTATTTACAGAGTGTCCTAATGTTGACAGAGTTGATCTACTTTTATTATGGCTCTATGACAAATTATAGTTCTATGGAATGTTATTCATAACAGTCATTTTCTTTGGTATTGTTACAAAGGGTGCAGCTATCTTCAGCAAAAAATGTTTCTGTGGAGAACAATTAAGACCTTTTTGAATGGAAGTTCTGTCTCTCTGTTCATCCAAATACTTGCAGGTTCTTCTATTAAGCAATAAATATAAAGTGAATTCAATTTACAGATTTATATTTTTTTTTTACTGTTAACTTGCATTCATTTCTACTACCGTTAGTAATTTTTTTCTTCTGGAGAATGTTGGTTAAAACTGTACATGCAATTATCCATTATTTATGTGAGAAAGACTGAACCCATTTCCCAACAAGCATCCAAGGCCTCCACGAATAAGTATACTTGACATCTGGTAAGTAATTTTCTAGTTACAAGTCTCCTTTTTAGATATTAGGTCCTTACAAATGGAGGATTTCTCATTTGCTTGATACAGTAACCATAACCGAAGAGAATAAACATGATTTTATGGTACCAAAACTCTTTGTCTTCATGATTCCCCTATCTTGAAGTTTTTACTCAAAACCAGACAAGTTCAGAAATGTTCCTCTGTACGGCCTTATGTTTAATTTGATTCATATGCAAAAGCAAATAAGGCTAATAAAAAATTAGTGTAACGGGTACTGATCAGTGTAGAATCCCCTCTGAATAGATGAGTAGAAATAAAGCCTGAATAAATAAATAGATACTTTGTAAATTAATAAATCTGACCTTGTCAGAACAAGGATGAAAATGTCTTTTGATGTCACTGGATGTCAGATGCTTTAATCTCATGACTTTGTCGATTTGCTTTGTTCTCCTAGCATTAGCATGCCCAAAGGTATACCAGCTCTTCTTGTACACAGAAATCTGCTTGGGAGCAGCATTTCTGTTGGCAGTAATTAAATGCCATTGTGTATATAGCTACCTGGTGCAGTAACATGAACAGCAGTAATAGCCTGATTTCCAGTATTCCTCAACATGCTACTTGCGTTTTGATAGGTATCAGTATCTTTTTTTGCTCAGAGCTGGTTTGGAAACTGTCGTTGTTAACCAGCAGTTTCTGCTACTGAAAATATTTTGGAGAAAATTTCAGGCTTTGAAAGCTTGAATCAAAATTGCAGCAGTCCAAACCACAGCCGTGCATAAATAACACACACGTGCCAAACAACCATTTTTTATCGCGGGTTAGTCAAAAGCCAGTGTTGCTGTGAAACGCAGCTGTAACTGCTTCTTACTGAAGGGTAGGACTGCTTTGTTGGACTTGCTGGGTGTCACTTTTGCAGAAGTAATAGGAGGTAAGCTGCAGTTTCAAATTGCCACCAAAAAGGGAGTCTGAGAGAAATGCTGTGTATGCAGGAAAAAAATTCTTGGGATACATGGAGCAATTTTGCATATTTAAGATGGTCATTAAACCCTGAGATATACAAAATACCCCCTGTAATGTGTGAAGTATAAGAGTTTAAAAGTATACTTGTTGCAGAACTGTCCAGGTTTTAATAGTTTGCAGAGGTCTAAACAGCTAGAACCTTCTGGATCAACAAACCAGTTTCTGAACAATTAAATGTGTTGCTCTTGTGCATAATTGGCTTCCCATGCGTCTCATTATTTTCCTTGTAGACTCTTCTTCTGCCTAAGGGGGACCTAGGTTAATCTGTCAACTCCAGTTAGTTTTGAAATTCCTGGGGCCGTTTGCAGAGGAATTTCCCCTTTAGAGGCTCTCCATTTCCCAGCTAAATTATTATAGTTAGCACACTCATTGTCAACAATTCCTTAGTACTAAGAAGACTGATAGCGAAGTTAAGAGGGATTTCACAGTCGCTGGTGAAGCCAGAATTCTGAAGAGCATATATGTGTTCATTTGTGTATTTATTTAAGAAATTCTTATAAACTTTAACAAAGAATGTAGAAATTTGTCCTTTGCATTTCTTATGCAGAGACAAGTACACATTCATTATAAAAGTTTGATTAAATACATTTCCTTCTTTGTCTTTGATGTTCGTAAGTAAACACAAGTAAACATAAGTTCATAAGTAGACCTGTAAAACCCTTCACTTGTTTTTGAATTACCTACATTTCAGTAGAAATTCTCTGTTGGTCTTGAAGGCAACTGAATATTTTAACAATATTATCCGAAAGTGTTTTTCTTAAATGCAGTTTCTTATTCTAATTTTATAATGCTATGTTATAACTGTATTTCTTGGGAGATAGAAACTGGTTGTGTCTACCTGAAGCCAAAAAGCCTTCCTGAATAAGGGGATGGGTTTTGATTGATTGAGCATTGATTTGCATCAGATCCTACAAACCTTGCTTGTGTAACGCAGTAAGAGAAGCTGCTTTTGTGGGTACTGAAAGCCCACATGCTTGGCCCAGAACCTGCTGGCAGTTTGTTCCACTTTCACTAATATTTTATAAACCTTCTCTAATGTTGATGTAGTAGTGCAGTCATGTTTTTCTCAGCAAACTTTCCCTCAAATCATGAATGACTGCTCATGTTAACAGCAAAGGTTGCTTTACTCGCTCTCTCGTCAAGTAAACGTAGATCGTATGTGGTTGTATTACAATAATTTTTGCTATTGACATAGGAGTTAACATTTCATTTCCCTAATGTGTACTCATCAGGGGGTTTTTATGTCTTTCCACATTGAGCTTTAGCAACATGGTACTGTTCCTCTGTATAGCAATTATATTGCCTGTCCGAAAGCTTGACATACAAGCAGCCTAGCTGACAGAAATAAGCTGGAACTATTAAAATAACCGTAAATGAGGCTGACAATGGGAGCTGTCTGCCATTGTCCCAAAAGATTTTTTGAACTGGAAGTAATCAGTTGAGTTCTAAGGCAACCCCATCACAGATCTTCTAATTGCGAAAATTCCCCCTCGCCAACCCCCCAACTTCCTGAAAGGAAGTTCACAATCTTTGTGGACCTTAGGAGATTTATTGCTTGTAGCCCATACTATCTAGTACCAAATCATAATTTCTGGGCAAAATATTTTATGTAGCTAATTTTAAGAACATATGTAAGAACTATTTTTCTTTTATAAATGGTCTGAACACTGTGTTTCCCATTTGACTTGTTTTTTGTAGAAATGTGCAGAAAGTAATGTGGCAGGAGCTAGAAGTTAAAATGTTACTGCATCTAATTTTTTACAATTTTCTTTTTGCCTCGTTTTTTTAATTCTACTTCACCCGTTTAACTAATATGTGAGAAATCTGTTTTCTGAAAGTTTTAAAATACAGACTGTGTTTGGTGTAGAGCTTTATGCACGTCTTTGCTTTTATGTCTTTGTACTATCTCTAGATGCTTATTTAGGGGATAGCTGCTCTTAACTGTTGAACATTTTGTATTTCTTCAAATCTGGCTACCTACCTGGTTTGTAAACTGTATGTAGCAGAGGTCAATAGTGACCCTTTCTCTCCCTCCACTTGGACACAATTCAAATTACTGCTGTATGTTCATAGCACAGAAGTGATGCATAAATTGTTCCGTGTTTTAAGTTTTATGTCAAGATTTGGTTTTGACTACATGCTGGGGGTCTCTGCATGCCAAGATTTTGTCCCCAAAAAATGTTTTAAAAGGAAAGCATTGATAACTTCTATGAGTTTGGAAAAGTGAGACAGGTTTCACTGGACACTGATAGTGTCTGATTGTTTCACTGACTACTCTTGCTGTTGTTCCATTAGTGTCATAGACAGAAATTGTCTAATTTCAAATACAGAAGTTTTTCAATGGAATTTTGGGGATTTTGAAAGGTTGTAGAAATATTTACTTAAGATACTGCTACAAAACTGGATTTGGCGATATATTGCACTACATCTAGTCAGTTCAATGAAGTTGAATTTGAGATATAAGACATCGTCATTTTATTATAATTGAGGTTTTTCTTTGTTCCATTTGGTTTTGTTTAGTTAAAATTTTAAATCTGCTCTGCAGATAATGGTTCCTCAGCTGTGTTTAAGGGTGGATTCTGTGTGCTCTAGAAACCATATATACTCTGCAGTGATATTCTTCGCCTTCAATTTCCCAGAACTTGCAATAACTGATCCCTGGAAAGAGAGCGAGCAGTGGCAGACTTGACATGTTTAAGGTCTTGCAGCTGCTGCAGTTCCATCAACTTGCTGATACTGATAGTGATTTTACTTGAAACTTTCCAAGCCTTGGTTTGTTAGAAAATGAGCAATTTGTCCTTGAAACAGCAACAAGAGTTGCTTTCCATTTAACAGTTCTAGCTAAGCATGATTTCTCAGCTGGTAGTACACAAGACACAACTTGAAATGTGTATAGCTTTCTATGTCAAAGAGCTATAAACAAAATTTAATTAAATTTTCCAGAATCTGCCTTTGTAGATGCTGACAAAAGACTTGTAATTCCGATATGGTACTTTCAGCTTATTTTAAGTATTTTTTTTTGTAGCTTTTTCTGAGAGAAATTTTTCTGTGCATTCTCTGAAGCCAAAATTGTGATGTTTGGGTTTTTTCATTGCTTTTCTTACAAAGAAGAAATTTATTTCTAGTAAAGAAGAAATGCTATATACATGTAAAAGTGGATTGAAACCACTATATAGTAACTTACTGAATATTTAAAGAAATAAATATGTAATATCTGTAAAATGTATGTGACAAGCTGTAACTATTAAAAGGAACATTTATATTCATGGCATATGTTAGACGATATTATCAAAAGACTCTTGGAGTGCATGTGAAAATTTTTTGGTTGGTTGGTTGTTTTTTGGTTGTTTTTTTTCCCTAACATTTAAATTTTTCCCTAACATTAAAATTAACCAGAATGCATGTAAAAGGTAGAGCACCAAATTATTTAAAAAATAAATCAGAGTGTGTTAATTTGCATTTCAGCTTAGACAGATGAGAAGAACTTCTGAGTGGCTGAAAAGGAAAAAATAAATTATTTCAAACTAGATTGAATCATTAGTTTTGCACATTCATATTCCTCAGACGTGTTTGCAGACAAGTCACCCGAATTCTTAGAGGTGCGGAAAACACAGTATTGATGGTTTGTTGCCAGGTTACAGTCTTTCTATCTTTGCCTAATTAATGCTCCTGGAGAAGAGGAGAGTGAAAAGCGATGAACATCTCTTGTTCATGTGTGATTCAAAGGCAAGGAATAGTTGCTAAAACTTTCTACTCTCCTTCAGGGCTGCAACCAAGGATTATTTATATTCTGAAACGGTACAGTTTAGTCTGTGTGAATCTTCAGATGCAAGAAGTCCGATATGAGTAGTTCGCATTGTCAGTGATAAGCTTTAAATTGCTAGGGAGCTGAAGAGCAAATCATATTTCTCTGGGTGGCTTTTGCACTTCGTTCCGTAGAGGTGTAATCATGTAATGCTTCCTGTTCAAAGTGCACATGCGATAAAAGTCAGGAACTTTTTCAGCTCAGTTTATTTGTTGAAAGTATTACTTTTCTTAAAAGAAGAGATTGTATATACTTTTTAAAAGTTCACACTGCCTGCTACAGGTCTTTAATATTGCAGGAGTTAGAGTGCAGTGCCTTTCTTGGCATTCTGCCTTGTTTATATAGAGTGGATGAGCTGACATTTCACTTCTGCAAGAGGAATCTCATTCCATTCCTTCTTTAGAAGGAGATTGTTTCATGAAGTTCACAGGATGGAGATTTTGGTCTTTTCAGCTGATGTGTTAAGTACTAAATAGTTTGTTGCCTCTGTGGCAGGACATATGTAAAATTTTCAGTGCCTGAGGATAGTTGGTTTGTGTAAAATTAAGGCTGGTGTGATATTGTGCTGTCTTTGTTTTGGTTTTACTAAGTGGTTATTACTTGAGTGATCAAATACTATTGAATTTTGTTGGGTTAGCATTGGATGCTATTTTAGAAGAATTCTAGGCTTAAGGTTCAGTTGTCCCTTACACAGTGGTGCTTGGTAGAGGCCTGAGTTACAGTAGCACAGCAGCCTCAGGGAAAGAATAATTTTTTTCTTCAGAGTTCAATAGGTTACATGTTTCAAAATCCTTGAATTATAAAACTCTTTATGGCATGTAGGGTTGTGGCTGTTGCTTCAAGGCATTTCCCAATGTCAGATTATAGTGGTGGCCAGAAGTTATCAGAAGGAAGTTAAGAAGTTAACAGAAACACAGAGTTTGTTTTTTTTTTTAATTGCTGTAAAACTGGAAAGAATCTAAGCTATGACACTAGACACAATTAGTAATAGAACCACAATTTTTACTGAGTACTACAGACGGGTGTAGTACTTAAAATAGTGCACTCCAGTCTGCTATAGTCTGTTTTATCTTGTGCGGATGGATGCCATAATTGTTAATAAATGCACTTTTTTTTCAAGTCACCTTGCTGCTTCTTAGCATTTCTGACAGTGGTGATAAAGTGGAGGAAAAAAAACAAAAAAACCCCACGCATAACAGACAGGAGCACACAGGGTTGCACTTGCCAACTGTCCTGATTTGACTGTGCCTCTAGAAGTTACTCAAGGGGAAAAGGAGGACAAAAGAGTATGGATCTGTTCCTCTTTAAGGCCTCTGGGGAGTGCTGAGAAGCAGACAAGCACTGCATCTTTTTCTATGCCAGATGCTCCTTCCTAGTTTCTTGTGGGATTTTTTTGGGGGGGAGGAGAGTGGTTTGTGAGTTTCTTTTAATCCTGTCATTTCTGCTATAGCCTCTGTATTTATACAGGTCAGGAAAATGCTTATTGTGTTACGGTAGGTAATAATGTAAGAAAAAATCTAAGAAAAATAGAGCACATGAGAAGAGATGAATAGGAAGTCATTTGTGTTCGTGTGTGTTTGATCTGGATAGCGTTGAAGAACTGCACTGTCATTAACTTGCACTAAGAGACAAAGTATGGGTTAAAATAGGTGCTATTTTAAATAAGATAAGCTGGACAAAAAATTGAAAGTTAAGTGGAAAATGCTAGCTTTATAAAATGTCTTTGTTTTTCTGGCCTATTCTGGCTGTGCAATTGTGGAGATTTTAGTAACAACCTGAGAACTGTCTGTTCTGAATTGTGTATCATTAGAAGCCAAAGTATGATAGCATTAGATTAAATAAGACTTTACTTCGAAAATAACCAAATCACTAATAAACGAAGCTGATGTGATTCTTTCTTTGTTTTACAACAACTCAAGCAAAGTTTCACAAAATGTGAAGCAGAAATTTTCCCAGAGAAACTGGCAAGTAAAATTCTGGGAGCTGGGTTCCTTTGGACCTTGTTCACATAAAAACTTCTGGAAAATGTATGCTGCCTATCTAGAGGTAGCAAACTGCAGTATGTGCTGAGCAATTTTATCTTTAATTCAAGAGAGTGTGCAGGCATTAGTAATAGTTTACCCTGCAGTGACTTACTGTTTGTTTAGAATTCAGGACAGTTGCAGTCTGGGTTGGTGTGCTGGCAGTCTAGTGCCATTGAGGGACAGCATGCCCCTGTGTTTAATCCACTGGCTTTTAAAACTTTGATTTGAATTGGTTGTTCATTGAAGGTCATTTTGATCAAAACTTTCGTTTGTGCAATTTGTAAAATATCGCTTTCCCCCCTTGCTGCTCCAATGGCTTTTAAAGCAGCTGAAGAAACTTTTTGATTTGCCCGACTTATTAGAAGTTAGATTAATTGAGTTTGTAATCAGATTTCAAGCATCATGTTCCAGGCCAGGGATTTCTCATAGTTTGTTTCAAATGTCATTCCTGGGGCAAATTCTGCTAAACTGCATTTTCATGCTTTGCTGAGAAATGATTGCAGGTTTTGATTTCCATTACAGAATCATTAATATTGTTAATTAGAGTTCTCATGGATAAGCACACTTAAGGAGGATCATCCCTGGGAATTGGGAGTATTATAGTTTGAGCATTTGTTAATTAGATAGAATTGGCATATGTAAGACTGTCAGATTTGAGGTGGATTTTTATGCTTATTTTTAAGAGTCACTTTGGTTGTAGTGACTTGTGTTGTGGGATTTAAATTGGAGGAATGTTCTTGTTGAGAGTGGGGTTAATGTTTTGACTTTTTTGTCAGTTGCTATGGTCATAAACCATCCTGTTCCTCCGCATTAAATTCTGTCCTAATTCTATTCTATAGTAGTCACTTAGGACTTTTGCCTTCCTTTAGTGAAATTGATAGAAAAGTGCTATTGCATCAAGACGGAACAGTACCTAGTCTAAAATTTCAGAAATATTAGTATCATAAAATCAGTTCTGATGTCCTCTTGCGAATGACTGAGAAAGATTTAGTCAGAGCTCTTTTGTACTCCCCTCTGGTGGTTAGTGACTGAATTTGAATTTCTTTTCATCCTGACCACCTGAAAGGCCTCAAGACTGCATATCCAGTCAAGAGAAAAATGTTTTTGAAATCCTCACTTCACCGTATGTTTTGAATAATAATGTTTACAAGTCTTTGGGATTATCACACGTGCTAAAGATTTCTTTAGTAGAAGATTTCTCTACTTGTCGTACTCCACAAAAAGAAAATGGTTTGTAAAAGTTAAAATTAGCCAATTGCCTCAGCATAGAGAGTGGATGGGAAATCTGCTGATTAAAGATTTTCTGTGAATGGGAGAAGAGTTAGAGCAGAGATGGAGCTTTTACAGCATTGAAGATACATTGGAAGCACTTAAGCTATATATTTCTTAAATGTGCCTTGCACCACTTGAAGAAAAAAGTAAAAATACTTTCTAGGAGCCAAAACATGCTGTTGAAACTGATTATATGATCAACATCTTACTGATACTTAATTTATCTAGACAATTGCAAGATTAAAACACATTAACTCTTATTAGATCGTTTTATTATTTCTGTTTGATACATGAGTTCCTATCAGTTTTCTCTCTGTTGTATTGAGAACCACTGGAATTAGAAGTCAATGAATTTATGTACTCAACAAGTGCTGAGTACTGGCTTTCAGGCAGCGTATAGTTTTTTGCTGCCCTACTATGTAAAATAGACTACTATAGTCAACATTTGCAAAAGCAGAAAATTGACAAATGGACCAATGATAATTTAAGGACTGGTTCTAGACCTGTGATTTGGTAGGAGAATGATTGTTATCTTCATGAAAAAAATAGAGTAATCAGTTAAAATCTTTGAGCTTGTGTTCCTTAGGAGGTAGAGTAGGGTACTGAAATTTTCATGCAATTTTATTCATTATTTTTGCATAGAAATTAAAGATGAAGCTATTAGTGTTCTCATAGGCAAAATCAGGAAGGATTTTGTGTTAAACTTGCAGAAGCAGGAGCAATTTCAACTAGAGTAATGACAATAGGATGGTGTTTTGTAATTACTGATGTAAGGTCAGATTGTTGAAGGGGCAGAGAAAAACCTGAAGTACTCCATGTAGTGCATTTAGTTTTGATTGTGTTTTGTGACATAAACTCTGGTGTAGAACCAGAAGAAATTCAAGTTTTGATAGTCAGAGCCTCCCTCCACCCCTAGATGTGTACTGGATTATTATCCATTGCATTTTATTGCAGGAAGAAAGCTGAGTCATATTAACAGATCAGTCATTCCTTCCCTTGCCACTGCCTGCAGCTTCGAGTGATGAGGAGAACTAGGTGTGGTGGCCTCTCCTCCACACCCCTCAATGTGTGAAGGGTGAAGGGAAATTTTTATTCCCTATCTTCCTGTTCCCTTTTGCATAGCTTTTATAATGGAGGAATGTATTTCGAGTTTTCATTTTTGATACTGTCAAAGTAATCCACTTAACTGTGATGCCTGTCTCTAGTAATCATGGAATTGTAGAATCGTTTGAGTTAGAAAGAACATTAAAGATCATGTAGTTCCAAGTCCCTGCCCATGGGCACAGACACCTTTCACTAGACCAGGCTGCTCAAAGACCTATCCAAGCTGGTCTCGAACACTTACAGGAGTTGGTCATCCACAAATACAAATTTTCCAGCTTGCGTACACAAACCTGTCTCTTGCATCTATTTTAAACTGTGTCCTTTGGGTCTTTAAAAAAAAAGTTCATTCAGGAATTAATCTGTTGATTAGTGTTCAACAGTTAGTTAGACAGTTTTTGCATAGCTGGCTGATCATAAAATTGTTTTCCTGCTTTCATATTTCCATGCTTTCTATTTCAGATTGGAATTATAAAGGCCATATAAAGAAAAAATGCTCACCCAACAATTCAGGATCAGTTGGCTGAGACACATGAGAAAAATAGAAAAATAATGAGATTTCTTGTTATTATTGAACATTTCTGCAAAGTCTATGTAAAATATACAGAAATAACATTATATATGCAGATCTAAGTTGAAATTAAAAATTAACCAAAAGTCCATGTGTGCTGTATTATGCTGTAAGTCACTATCCCTCTAATCTTTTCACGTATTTCTTTTTGAGATACTGTTTTATGGGTGTGGTACTTTTTTCCTCTTCATTCCTTGTGAAGTATGTAACTTAAGGGAATGGACATTTGAGAACTGATACTCTACAAAAGCAAAATGGTCCAGTCATCTTTTTCCTTGAGGTAGGCTTTGATAACTAGGGAGGTAGAATTCGTAAATGTTAAGTAAGCAGGTTGCAGGAGGTGAGCTTCATTTCCACAAGAGTCTTTTTTTATCTATCTTTAAAATCAGTCAAGGCTATCTTAATTTTAATCTGCCACTTCTGATGCAGCTACTGTTAAGAAAGTGGGACATGCATAAAATGAAAACAGTTGCTCTTTTCAGCATGAATCACAGGCAATAGAGCAACATTGCTGGAACCCTTGCTAAAAGGGAATTAATACAGTCCAGTCTTCTCTTTGGTAGGACATGAAGGGTTTACGGAATTTTCCAAGGCACACATAGAGTCTACCTAGGCTTAAGGTGAAGTACTTGTATGTTACATCCAGCATTATTTAGAAGTGAGGTCACAGCAAGTAACAAATTTGTTTAGTCTCAGGCAACTCTTGTGGCTGAAGTAGAGAGGTGCAAAAAGTGTGCCGTGAGTTACAAAAGTAGGATCTGGGTAACTGGGTGCTCAAGGCTGTGTGTCCATTTATAAGAGCAAATTTATGCAGTAACTATTCAGGTAACCAGTGCACAAATCCAGTGACTACTGGATAGGATTACTTTTTTGTTTTAATCGTAAAACTACCATCAAACAAAATAGAAATACTGAGGCAGAGAGACTGGAAATGTAAAATATCAATATTAATTAACACCTGAACTTAGTTGTTGATGATGTTGTTCTGCAAAAAATAAAAAAAGGCAATTATAAATCCAGTAGTTTGCTTTCAGGAAAACTTTTATAGACTCCATGTAATGCATGTGTATTTTGGAATTGCAGTGCCCCTCCTTTTTATCCCAGTTCTGTAGCCTTTGACGCTATATTAAACCACAGTTTCCACACTGACATCTGGTGGTAGTTCTGAAATGCTATGCTGCTTGAGATGCTATATATGGGAATTTGCTATATATGGGTCTAAGCATCAATCTCCTCCAGCCCTTCTGAAGTGATCTTACTGACATCTTAAAGTTTTAAACTATCATGGTCAGAACTTTATGCAGCTTCCCAAAAGGCAAAGAAAGTAATGAATAAAGCAGCAATTCCTTAATATTTTGCTCGGTCAGTATAATGCATTAAAAAATTGTGTCTGTAGTGTGTGAAGGACACAATACTTGGAGTTAATTCCTTTCCTGAAGAACGCCTGTAAAAACAGTGGCATAGATTTCTCTACCTATTTTACGGATGGTGTGTATACGTGTATGTACGTATATACATATATACGTATCTGTGGGAAGTAAACAAGCTCAGTAGAAGTGCCACATCACGCATAGTCACATTACGTGGCTTTACCCAGAGTCCTAAACTGGCTGTCATGGTGATAGTTTGACTCATCTTGGCTCCAATCCCAATTAGGCCTGGTGTGTGTGTGTATAACAAATGGTAAGAGCCATGACAAAGCCCTTCAGAATTTCCACTGTTCCTCATCCTGTCATGTATCAGGTTGATTTTAAGTTCTATTTAGAAAATATTTCAAATCAGACACACTGTAGGAATGACTGGATCAGGAAGAAGAAAGTGCAAAGTTTTATTGTGCCATGGCTCTGTGAATCCATTTAATATTCATCCACCGTCATATGGGTTACACCACACCACATACCCTATTGAAACATGCATAATATGGCTGTACCTGTATAGTAAGCTGCTTATAAAAATAAAGTTGTATTTCTTCACAGTGGGTAAATTCTTTAGTTAGTTCTGGCTTAGACAATCTCCTGTAGGCTTAGCAGACAGCTTTTTTATTAAGTTTGTGAATTGTATAGTTGTTCCTTAATTGGTAATTCATTTTATGTGTGTAAGATTGAGCAGATTTTTGCTCTCTTTCATTTCCAGAGTAATGGCAGCCATTGGTTAGTCCTAATGCTGTAAAGGTTAGCTTTGGTATAACTTCTGTTTCCTTTTCTGTGACATTTCTGTGTGAACATAAATCAGCACATTAAGAAAGTTCAGTCAAATAATTCATTTGGGCACAGAGATAAAAATGTTTCACATTTAAGTAGTTGCTCATTAATATGAATAATTGTAAAGAGCTCAAGAGTTTGGCATCTAAACCAGATAGTTTAATATGGTATAAAATTTACTGTAATGAGTAAAGAGGGTCATTCAAGTCCCAAAAGATTGTGAATTACACATTTGATTTAACCTTTTAGGCAAAACAGATTTTATGAATAGTGCTAACTGGTCTGATGTATTTAAAAGGATGTTGGAAAGGAAATCAAGTAATATCTTGTTTTAATATGTGATACATAATTGCTGAAAACTGTTATAGTAATTTTTATTTTTTGTGGCTTCAGATTAGCTTTAATATGTTTGTCTGTGTATGTTAACACAGATTGTAGAATCATTGTTGGTTATTTTGAACATGTGTTCATTTTGATTTATTAATTCATTTAAACTTGTTGCTTACTGTATTTTTACACATTTCTGCATAATTATTGAGCATTTTCTATTTATCTTTCTTCCTATTAAACAGGTATTATTGAGACTGCAGATCGCCTGGATCGTGAGACTAATTCACATTACTGGCTGACTGTTTATGCAACAGACCAAGGTGTTGTGCCTTTGTCGTCTTTTATTGAAATCTACATAGAAGTTGGGGATGTGAATGATAATGCTCCTCAGACCACAGAACCGGTTTATTACCCAGAGGTCATGGAAAACTCGCCTAAAGATGTATCCGTCATTCAGATTGAGGCATTTGATCCAGATTCTAGCTCAAGTGAAAAATTAACCTACAAGATTACAAGTGGAAATCCACAGGGATTCTTCTCAATAAACTCCAAAACTGGTAAGTACTATACAGTGGTTTATTTTATGAATTAATAAATTAATATAGTTGCATAAATGCATAAACCAGGAGAAATCAAAGTCTTTGGTTTAAATTTGAAAACATACTTTCACAATAGCTAGAGTTAGCCTGGTATCTTGGGCTGTGTCTGCATTAGTGAGTTACATGTAGAGGAGGATTTGAGAGTGAAGCTCTTGGTTCAAAGCACTTGACATTCACATCACGCATGTTTTGTGAAGGCTTACTTCTGAGTAGCTCCACTCTTGACTGGTCAACATCCTTGTGTTTTTGCAGTGCAGTAAGTATATAGTAAAAAAGCCATAATTTAGCTTAGTTTCATCCAAGTTGTTTTTAGCAGTCTTCAAAGTTTCATGCATAGTTTTTTTGACAGGCCTTCTCTAAAATTATTTTTTGGGGGCAGGGTGGGGAGGGGGAAGTAGTGTTAGTCTAAGCAAAATAAGCCATTTATTATCTGCAAATTCTCTTGTCCCACAGTCAAGAGATTTTCTTTGTAAGTAACTGTTGCTGTTGTCAGAAATACATAATCTGGAGGATAATTTTCAGGTATGGTTGTTATGCAATAAAAAGAAAGAATCTGAGTTCAGTGGTTGTTTGGAAAGCTTCAGAAAAAAACACTGAAGTTTTAACACGGAAGTACAACTACAAGGACCAAGTAACCTTTAAGTAACTGAATTGCGAATTCTGAAAGGTGTGTAGGATAGAAAGATAGGAAACAAAATAATCAGTCTTAACTGAGGCTACGCAGTCATTTTGAAAACATTATAAGGGTTGCTCACCATCACTTTCTTCTGAATGAGTGTGGAGAATATAATACGTATACTGGATGTTTTTCCCACAGATTTTTCCCAACAGTAAAGAAGAGCTCGGTTTTATTTCAGTAATATTTTGCTGAGTTGTGCACAGCTTAGCTTTTTATATGTTGCCTTTAGGTATTATTTCACAGTAAAAGTTATGAGAGATGCTTCTGATTCACTCAACCAGGTTTTTTTTCTTACAGTTCAGAGATTTTTAGACTAGAGTTCTTGTAGAGTTGTAGTGAGTGGCTTTAATCTATTAGAAACCTGGTGAGTACAAGGGAGCAATAGAAACCTTATTAATTTAGCTCTCACTCATTCGTGGAAGCAATTTTGGGGGACTTAAAGGAGCAAAAATCAAATGAAATATATGTTTTGAAGACTAGGTTGACACTATGGCCTTCATTTTGTTTCATAGTTATTTCAACTCAGGGTATGAAAGACTTGTGTGCTTTATCAACTGTAATTGCTGTGTCAGCAAAGGTCTGAGTGCAAACACAGGTATGTTATTTGGGTTATTTCTGACAATAACTTCTTTGTCAGCATGTGCTGCATCTCTTTGTGAAGACACTGCCAAGAGGGACATATGAAATAGCTATAGCAACAGAAGATATTTGGTATAGGTAAAGCCTGCATCTGAAAACTATATTTACAAAATGCTGGTTTTAGAAAAAAGGCAGCTGGACAAGTAAAACAAGAAAAATTCAACCACAGTCTTCTAAAGGGAATGCAGAAACTCTTTGTGTACTTTATTTGTTTTTCTCTGTCTCTGTTTTCTCTTTTACATGATAGAAAAGCAGATTTTTTTTTTTCCTTTTACATCTACTTTCTTGCTCTTTCTGATTTTGAAAAGTACTTTTGCCTGCCACTTTGATATTTCTTCTTGTCTCAATATAATACTGAAAAAAAAGGAATAAAATTGCCTGTGAGTCGGGTGGAAAGAACTGACTGACTGTAGTATTCAAATGGCAAGGGAACATAAATTCTACCTCCATTCATTTAGTCATTATTGTATAATTGGCCGGTTATTTTTAGTTGTTTCCTTAATATTCCTGCAGGTCATTTTCTCTTCCTCTTCTGTTTTTTTTCCAACTCCTCTCTGCCCCCTGTATCATCGGGTGACATTTCCCAAACTGTGTTTTGAAAAAAGACACTTCCATACATCCCTTGCCGAAGTTTTGAGATAAAGAAACGTCTTTATTCCTATTTAATGGATAGAAGAATTAGGGCACTGGGAGATTGTGGCTTGTCTTCAGACAGAGTTTGTAGTTTTCTGTGTCAGTAGCTTACTGCAATCTCATTTATGTTAGAAAGGGACCTTGAGGGAGCTCAACACACTAGATGGTGAAGTGATAAGGAACACTTAATAGAAAAGTAATAAAGATTTTCTGTCAAGAGAGTTTCTTACCTGCCTTTATTGTAGCATGCATACTGTAGAAGCAAGCACTGTGATCCAGAGTCCTTCTCAGCTTGTTGCTAAAGACAAAAAGAAGCAACAGGGCAACTGGAAATAATTAAATAATTATATTTCAGAACACAAGCATCGAGAAGAAGAGAATCTCCCTGATTTACATTAAACAGAAGAAAAATTATTGTTTTCCCCCAATACAGTTAAAGACACAGGGTTAGGTATTCATCTATCATGTGCCATTCATATCACCCTTCATTGGTATCTATTACTGTTAAAATTGTAATGCCAGATAGACATGCTTCTGGACAGACATATTGAACGTAGTGAGGAGGGAAAGAGAAAAGGTGGGCAGAAGAGAGAAGGGAAACTTGTTCCCAGAGTGCACTCGAATAAATTCAATGGATATTAAAAAGCTAACTCATGTATATTGTCTTTCCATTAAATAGGACCCTGGATTTCATGCGATCTAATGGGCCATGCTTCCTATCCTCTACATTATCAGTTTGAAACTGTCAATCTGCAGTGGGCACTAACATGGTAGTCAAGTTTTGACTGAGGTTTTATCAGGTTCATAACATCCCAAGTCTCTCTTCTGTCTATTAGATATCAAATACATTTAATCTGAATAGATCTTTTTTGGTGTGAAAGCACTTTTACTAGAATTGGAGTTGGAAGGAGTTAAGGAGTTGGAAAAACACTTTAAAAGACACTAGTTTTTGTTCTAGTTATACCACAGTGTATGTCATCTTCCCTGATTAATGAAAATAGGGCTCAGCTGAAGAGTACATTTGACTAGAATTGGAGAGATCAAGTCCTGTCTTGTTTGCTGATGCATATTGTATATGTATATTATCCTTGTTGTACCTTGTGAAGTTATCACACTGTAAGGCATTTGTCCAAGGAAGAGAAACCTTCACAGGGCCCCAGGTTTCCCTTCCAACCACAGGGGAGATAGGGCTGGAATGTGAATCAGTCTTTTTAACTGTATCCCATAGTAACATTGAAAATGACAGTAAGAGTTAAGCATATGCTGTTGTGCATCCCCAAAGGCAAATTGAGGATTGTAATGCCATTCAGTTCAAGTCAAGTAAAAGCTAGTCTTGGAATTCTTAAAACATGTGGTGAGTGTTAAAAATATGTTTCAGGTGGTAATGTGTTATTATCTCTTCTCCAGGTCAAGGATGCATTGTTTTTCTCTTTATAAAATGTAATGCTGTGATATTGTGGTCCATGGCTAGAATTCCCACACATAGTATAATACAGTTTATAAATAGCAACAACCTACATGTAACTTCTGTAAAGTGAAACACTGCATTCTATTCTTCTGATGTAGCTAATGCATTTTTAGAATTTTGTGGACTCCAAACTAAGATGTCTGTCTCTTAATGCAGTAATCCTGAATTTTTCGAAACTGACTGACCCAGACCTTTGTAGGATATAGTTCATCTTTCACAGAAAGAAGAGATTTCTTTTCATGACAAGAACTATTGACTGACAGATCTGTTTCTCAAAAATGCTACTGGCTGAAGTAATATCTGCGTGCTTCTTACAGCAATCAGTTTCCAAGTATTTCCTTCAGTAAATCTTCATTGACAATTAAAAAGTCTTTTATATTTTAAATAATTATAAAATAACTTAAGGAAACACTGCTGAGTTCTTCTTTGCATGCTGTTTCACCTCTTGGAGCAGTATATATATAAACACAGTACATCACAGGATATTTTGTAATTTTTTCACATATACTTGTCCTTTCCTTAAAGCAAATGAAATAGCACTTTATTTAGCTTTAGAGTTGCCATGTAATGAAAAGAAAGCGCTGTACATATGAGCTGTCCAGGTAGAATAAAAATAGTTATCATAATATTATTTGCCAGGAAGAATTAGAATGAAGACTTAATTCCACAACTTTCATGCTCAATCTGAACACAACTGTAGACAAACATGTAAGTTATGGTAACTGCTTTATATCTGCTTAACTTATTGCAAAATGGCTTTTAATTAACTACAGAAGTAATTGACAAAGTGGAAGAGTTTCAACTCGTGTTAATGCGTTTGGGTGGAAGGAGCTGAAGTTGGACGATTTGGTAGCTATTATGAGCACACATCCTGGGACTCTGTGGTTAATCTCAACACTTAACACTAGAGCTATTGCACTGAGGCTCAGAAAAGATTTGGACATGTTAGCAACACTCATGTAAAGCAAAGGATAGTATAACAGTAAACAAGTTCTGGGATTTGTGCCTTGGACCTCACAGTGTACAGTGCTTATGTAAGCACATGTAATACACGTGGTACATATAACAGTAGTTTAGTACTATTTCTGTTTCTTGCAGGTGTTGTCTATTTGCTTGTGAGCTATTCGGGTAATTGTAGAACTGAAAAGTTCTACATATCACTGATGTAAACTCCATGGTTGTATTTACAAAATACAATTGAATATTTTAATGTTTGGAATTAAGTACTGAATGTTTCTATTTTACGTGAACACAGTCATATGGAGTAGACAAATTTATATTTTTCATCATCTTTGCATCTTTCGTACTACAATATTGTAATTTGCTGTTCTGCTTTTGAGGAGTATTAGAAACATGACAGTTGATAGCAGGATTGCTTTCTTAGAGAAAGTGGAACAGGTAATTCCTATGGCATCTGCTAGTAATAGCTGATAATACCATTGTATATAAGTGTACATTTATGAGTTGATGAATTATGATTATATAATTTCTAATCTATTTGGATTTAGAAATTATATGTTTAGAAATGGATCTCTTAGTGCCTATTCAAGAGAGTTATTGTATTCATTTTACTAAAAGCTTTCAGTCAAACCATGTAATTTCTTTCTGTCTGAGGATGGTAGGACATGCATTAAATATGAGCTTTTTGTTGCACCCAGTAAGAACTGTAAGGGTGGTTTACAAACTAGCTCCCCAATTTAAAATGTATGCTTACAGTTCCCCAGAATGATATTGTCAACCAAATTCTTTTCCTGTTTCCTGTTTTGCACTTTCTTCTAGCTTTACTCTTTAAATTGTGGGATGGCAAAACATCATGAGAAATTAGAAGAAAGGTATTTACCTTTCACTGACTAACAATAACAACTCAGCAAGTCATATGTAAAACATGGAAATTGAAGAG
The DNA here is from genome assembly GCA_013397565.1 of Ptilonorhynchus violaceus. NCBI lineage: Eukaryota > Metazoa > Chordata > Aves > Passeriformes > Ptilonorhynchidae > Ptilonorhynchus > Ptilonorhynchus violaceus. The sequence continues at coordinate 161,323 of VZRJ01006242.1, forward strand.
CTAGGGAGAACATCCCTAATTGCTGTAGAACTAGAGCCATTAGACTCAACTCTCTCTAAACAAAAGAAGCTCATTGAATTCCCTGAGACTCTGTATCAGTTTCCATATGGACAAAATAGTTTTGGCATGCCATGTTTTTAAAATATGGCTGCTACTTAATGTTTCAGGCTTTGTATGATTAATATCTCAAAGATTGCTGAGTTAAGGTGCCTGAAAGAAGGTTATACTGCCTTGTAAGTGGCAGTGTGCACACCAGAATGGCAAAATCTGCATTTGTATAGTGAAAGGATTTCCAGCTCTCATTAGTATTACTGAGCAAGAAAATGGAATCCTAACGAGGTATCCATATAGGGCCCTTGTACTCTTTTCATATTACCTTGCCCATATATTCAGACTAGAAACAATTTATGATCTTTTGCCCAATTGGTATGCTTCTTTCCACTTCCATAGGACTTCTGTTACATTTATTGTACCAACCAGATTTGGCTTGGAGAGACAATCAGGGCTGGGTAGTAAAAAACACTTTGTCAAGAAGTCACACATTACCACAGAAATTTAAAACAATATTAGCAAATGAGGAAGAGAGGTACTTGATATTGCTCCATATAAAACAATTTTGAGTCAGGTTTTTGGAAATGCTGGTCACAGAAGTTTCTTGGTAAAACTTGGTATGAAAGTGATGCATACTTCTGAAAACTAGACTTGGGTTCACAACCTGGACAGGAGAATGCCAAAATTAATTTTGAGTTGTTGGTTTTCCCATAATTAGGTTTTGCAGGTGTAAAATAGAAATAATTGCATGACCTAATTACTTGGGAGTGTGTAAAGATATATTAATTTATATATGAAGCACTTTGGTATTATTATACCTTTGAGGAAATTAGTAATCCTATGGTGTAGGAGTTAGTCCATTTAGAAAAGGATATTAGTTGAGGAATTCTAGCAGAAGCTTTGAGTAATTGCCCATTTTAGAACATAACTGTATCCTGTGCATTTTACAAAGAACCTTTAAAGCAAGATCTTCGTGTGTGTGTGTGTGTATCTGTCTGATTTGGAGACTGAAGTGAAATAGGAAATGGGTACAGCTGCAAACAACTTCCATGGGTTTCCGATAACACTGGAGAATTACTTAGTGAGGAAATGAAGGGCCAGTGACCACAGTGTAGTATTGGCTTCGTTTTAACAATGGAAATCTTTGTTGTTTAACTGCTTGTGGATTTTAATCCAAATTGATCTAATATTTTGGAACTTGAATAAAACTAGTATTACTATATTGCATGCTTATGTGATTGAAAATCAAATAAAGATCAAAATGCTGAATTTTTTCTTGTAACTTCTGTAGCTGGTAAGCAATGCTAGGCTCAATTATTGTTCACTTATATCACATGGCTTGAAGTGTATGTAGCAGCCTCCATGTGCCCTGTGTCATGCAGAGAAAGTAAAGTATTTGATTATACTGTCTCTAGAACAGATTTTTTTTCTTTACCTTTACTGAAAATGTTACCAGAATTAGCCCAAATGTTTGTAAAACTTCTCCAACGACAGAGAGTTACATGAGTCAATGAAAATTTATATAGCTATATATTTGGAAATAGACATACATTTGGAAAGAGTTTAATTCTGCAAAAAGTTACTTCGATTTTCCTTTTTAAAAGCATTTGAAGTGCTATTAGACTACTGGTCATTTTTGTATCTGGGAAAACAGTTTACATCTGAAATTTCTAGTAATATCTTCATATCCACTCAGTCTACAGTATTTAGAGATTTAGCATTTGCAAATTTAGAAATTTTGCTGTAATAGAAGCAACTATTACTGAAAAACTACTTGCAAGCATTTATGTAGAGAACACTTCTTTTAAATCTTAGGTGATGGTGTTGTGGCTTTTTGAATTTATTTGTTCTCTTACATCTTTGGAAAAAGAGAAATTTTTGGAAAATAAATGGGAAGCACAGCAGTCCTTTCCTTTTCCTTTTCCTTTATTCGTCCTTGAAACTACATAAAACCTTCAGGTCATGCTCCGCATGATCTGTGTTGTAAAGCAAGAGTTAAAAAAAGTGAAGTTCTCTTCCAATTTTTCCATGTTGTGATGCAGCAGTCATAGAAACATAGAAAAGCGTGGGTTGGAAGAGACCTTAAAGCTCATCTGGTTCCAACCCTCCTGCCATTGGCAGGGATGTCACCCGCTAGATCAGATTACTCAAGGACCCATTCACTGTGGTCTTGGATGGGGCATCCACAATTTCTCTGGGCGGCAACCTCTTCCAGTGCTTCATCACTCTCTGAATAAAGAATTTTTTCCTAACATCTAATCTAAATCTTTCCTCTTTCAGTTTAAGACTACTCTCTTGTGCTGAGGACTAACCCCAGAGCTAAAATGCAGCACTCCGGGCTGGGTTTCACCAGAGCAGAGTAGAGGGGCAGAATCCCCTCCCTCAACCTGCTGGCCACACTGCTTTTGATGCAGCTCAGGGTGTGGTTGACCCTTTGGGCTGCAAGTGCATATGTCCAGCTTTTCATCCACAAGAATACCCAAGTCCTTCCCCGCAAAGCTGCCCTCAGTGAGTTTATCTTCCACTCTGGGCTCATATCTGGGTTTGCCCTAACCCAGGTGCAGCCCCTTGCACTTGGACTTGCTGAACTTCATGAGGTTCTCATCAGCCTGCCCCCCAAGTTTGTCCAGGTCCTTCTGGATGGCATCCTGTCCTTCTGTTGTGTCATCTGCACCACTTGGCTTTGTGTTGTATGCCACAACACATAAACCTGCTGAGGGTACATTTGAAATGGTAGTGGAGACAGACTCTCTCTATATCATGTGTTCTTTTGAGCTGGAGTATATAATAAGCAAAATTATAATTCTAGCCAAGGAAGAGACAGTGATCAGATACTGTTATGAGCCACTTGCAAAGTACCACCTTCACACATGCTTTCAAAGATATCAGTCTTTCCTTGGTGGGATCTCTGAATAGTATAACTTTTAAGTTGTGTTCATAACAACACTATAATATTAGTTTTGAATAATTTCCTAATAAGAGAAGATTACTCAGAATTAGTGCCCTGATTCACATCTAGCTTGGCTTGATTTATTTTTTTTTATCAATGACAATAAAAGATCAATCCCAGAAAAAATGTGGTTCTATGCGAAGTAATATAATTTTTTTATCTAAAAAATTCAGAGTGGAATCACAGTTCAGGGGCTGACTAGAAGTGAGCTATAAAATTGTTCCTCAGTTTTGCTGAGAGCCAAGACAAGGTCTTTGACAGCAGTTTACCTGATCATCTCTGTTATGAGCATTGCATGAAGTTCTTTATGTATATGGATCACTTACAAAAGCAGTTCCCTTTAAATCAGTAAATGAGATTGCAGTGCACTTATTCTAGTACATTCTATATTGAAAATGTAGGAAATAGCATACAATTAAAAACAGGTAAAGAAAAAGGGGGAGAGGCAACAGCATTGCATAAATCTCCAAATTCTCACTTAGAAACTAGTATTTTAGGGTTTAAATGTATAGGGAGTTCAGAGGCTTCAAAAGAAAGCCTGTAATGTGTTGGAAATATTCTAATATTCTTAGTGTCATTTGAACAATTTTCTGTATTCGTAATTACTTCTCTCAACTGATAGTGATTTTAAAAAACATTAATTCCTCGAGTGCTGTCTGCTATAAGCTGGAAAATGCTGGATTTGTTTTGTTTGGTTGGTTGTTTTTTTTGTTTAGGGAAAAAGAACAGAAGCTAAGTTTGGAAAGGAGTGTGGTGTTTGTTTCTTTTTTCAAGCACTTTAAATAAAGTAAGATTATGTCAGATTTGAAAAGATCTTTCAAGATGATGTGTGATTTTATAATAATAATTCTGTACTTAAGTATTGAAGTTAGTATATCTCAAAATGAGATGAAAAAAGTGAGTGATGGAGATCAGGTAACTTAGAGTTAATTACTGAAGGCATTTGAGCTTTGAATTGGTGTGGCTTATGAAGGCAAGAGTATTTTCACAAAGTAAGCAAAGAGGTAAAAATTTATAGTGTTCTCTTGATAGTAACATCAAAGTTCATTCTAGAGGAAATGTATCATCACTTACTAGTTTCCTTAAAATAACCATACATGGGTTTTGTTGTTTTATTTTTCATTCAATTACTTTAGCTATTTGTTATTGTTTGTTAAATACCATTTGTAGTGATTTCATCTTCTACTGCTTATGACTTAGAGTTCTGGGGTTAATCTTTGGTATGAGAGAAACTACCAGAAGAATATTAATGACAGTGAAACTGTACTTATCCTAAATGTTTTCAGGCACTCAGAATGCAGGATCATAGGCATAGGTTTATTTTTTGAATATCGCTATTGGGGTGTTTGTTGTTATTTATATAGTTCTTTTCATTATTTCCCAAATAATTTTACTACTAAAAAATTACTGCAGAAGATGTTAATACCACTGTCTTAGTGAATCCAGACTAAAAATAATGTAGCCACTGCCTAATTAGAGTATACAAAACTACATGGTTTACTTTTGTTAGGTACATTTCTGGAATTTTCTGCGATTATAGGATCACTAAACACTCATTTTACACTTCATTTGAAATCTAGTTGAAATTGAAGCTCTACAGTGTTTGTTGTATTGGATGGCTTAGCTGTTTATGTAAATTATTTTTTCTTCTTTATTATGTACTTTAATAACCTCTGGTGGGTTGCTTGTCTTTGCTTCACACTAAAATCTCAAATATGATTAATGAGTACTCTGCTCAGCAAATTCCAGGATGCTGTTACAATAGTTCAGGTAAGTGACTCAACTTCAGATGTGCACCTTGCACTTATACTTTATAGTGGTAGGATTGAGTAGTTAAATTGCCTGGTTACAGATAAACATGGTGCCTGGGGGTATGAAATATTAGCCATAGGATTAAGTAACCTATTTTTTGATCCTATATACAAAGCGTACAGTCTGTCTTGGTAACAAGTAACAAGCCAATAACACTGAGTTGGACTTGATCGTCCTTGTGTGTCCCTTCCAACTTATCAAATTCTGTGATATTACTGTGCTTAAGTAAATATGCTGCACAAATATGCCCTTATGGACAGGGAGTTACCCCTTTTATGATGCAGTCCTGACTTGGGTAGGACTGAGATCTCAATTATTGCTTGACTTTTCATGGAGTATCATTCAAAGGGCAAGATGTATTTACCTGGGACAAATGTGCCAACAGTGTTTTTTGTGGATGAAATCCAGAGCATATGCACCAGCATCTGAAAAAGGAACAAGGAAGAATCTAAGTAAAAAGAAAAGGTTATCTGAAGAGCAAATAGAGTGTGGACTTTATGTATTTTACACTTTTCAGTCTGGAGTTTACTTAGGTATCTGTACACTGTGGGAGTGTCCTGTTGGCTTTTGCTTGAACTGCTGCATATGGGAAGTGAAGGGGGAAAGGCATCAAAACTGTGAAAGACTGTACTTCTTGAGTGCAATCATGCTATACTTAACAAAAAGGGAATAGTGATTTCATCAGAGTGTACTGCAGTAGGTCTCCATTTTAATTTTTTTAAAGCTGGTGTAGTGTAACTCATTCTTGTAATTACCCTGATCAGAAAGTTTATATCAGAAGTGGAAAATAACTTCTTTAGCCCCAAATGTGCATTTAGACTACCCAGAAAAGTCTGCTAGCCACAGGCTGTGAGCTCTGCTAGGCAGAATGAGTCTTTGTTCTACCTAAACAACTGCATAGGAAAAAAAAAGGTAAAATTCAAGAGGCCAGAGAGAACAAGCAAGCAACAGCAGACCTAATAGAGAGAGTATACAGCTAAGAGAATTGACAGAGGAACCTAGGCTCTCAAATTTTCTCAAAAAGTGGTATCATTTTTGCAGCCTTTATTGAAGGAACAATAATGATTGCTTTTAAGTGTTGTATTTGAGCAGAAGAGGCATTTCCAGCCATTTAGATGCTTGTAAATGATATTCCTAGTTTCTTTTCAGACTGTATATTTACAATCATATTTCAGCATTTGAAAATTACTGGTGACAATTTTGTTGCTGGTTTCGATGAGAGTTATTAAGGTGCTTAGAGGAAGAGTTTAGGAATGAAAAGCAAGTGAAATTGCTAAGGAATTATCTTTAAGACTGTGTAAACCAAAGTTCAGTTCCTTTATGATATGCTTGCTCCAGTATGATAGCTTGTTAGGACTATCTTGTTTCTTTTTTAACTCAGCAGTCTGCCTTGGTGGTGATGTATTGCAACGGCACACTGTCTAGCTTATAGTCATCACCATTCATTACATGCCTAGTAAGACATGGAGTTTATTTTTTGTCAGCTGCAAAGCTGAAATCTGTTCTTTAACTCCTGTGCTATTAATTTTTTTTGACCTGTTTTTATTAACTTGTTCATTCATTTTGGTTGTGAAGCCTTTTTTTGGCTTATGTAGAAAACATGATTTGACTACAGTCTTGACAAAATGCTTATCTGAACATCTTTAGAAAGGAAAGTGGGCCTTTTCTGATGGTCACTGATTGTAAGATAAGTTAGGTGCAAAACACAGTTAACTTGAAATCAGTTGAAAGAAGACTGAAAAAAATTGTCATCTTTATGCGTCAGTGATGAAACAATCATGGATTATTGTGTTATCAGTTATTTATTTCATATTTTGGAAAGTGTTGAGATATTGGAAGCAGTTTATGTCATAAAAGATCTTGCAGACAGTGAGACTTGATGCTCACTGTATTATGAGAGATGTCTAAGACATGGCTTGATCACACCTAGTACTTCCCCATGAGGAGGAAACTGCTAATTCCAGTGAACTTAAGTCTGTCATACAAAAGAAAAGTACATTCCTCTGTTTAGAAGGGAAAACTTTCTTGAATTGGATATAATACACTATTTCTTAAATGAGGATGATTAGTAGGAAACCCTGCCTTGAAGTGAGACAACATCTTTGTCACTTGAAGAGACATAATTGGTCTTTGACTTATAGAATGTACGTCGTAATTTGCCCAGTGCTTTCGAATTGTGTTATGTAGTAGTTAATAAGATTGCCAGTACAGTCACATGTGAATTTAAAATCCATACTTCCTTCAAATCTTAGACGGATTTGTATGTTAAGGCCTTGTAGACAGATCTTAATGTATAACAATATGTTAAAAAAACCCCAACCCTTAAACATTCACCAGTAATATGTTGGTTTGGGGGTTGAAGTGGGGGAACAAGAGCTAACATAAGAATTGACTAAGTTGCAGTAATCATGACTGATGACAGTTCAAATGATAAATGACTGACGCAGTCCAGAGAAACCGTGTCTGCTGATTGGTTATGGTTTGCATTTAACACAGTGGACAAAAACCTAAGTGACCAAATATGGCCTCCCCTATGCTTAGTTTATGTCTCGTATCTGTTGAAGTAAGTGATAAAATGTTTTGTATCTGCTTTCCATATATCCTTAAACCTTCAGTGCCAATGCCAATTCAGAGATCAGAGAAACTGTATTTCTTTTCATATGCTGCAATTCAAATAGTGTTATACTAATTCAAATCAAGCCTGTCAGTTCAAATTCCTTGGAGGCAGCATAGTACACTTGGCATCTGCTTTAGTCTTTTGGTTCATTGTGGGGGTTAGCCCTGTCTAACAGCCAAACTGCCATCCAGCTCCAGAATCTTCATCATCTCAAGCTGAATGTGCAGTTGGAAAGTCCGTAGATATTTGTGAAAGCACAAATACATGGGAATGCATGATATATACACAGCAAGATAAGAACTTTGAGGCTTCCTCCTCCCCTTGCAAAGACCGCTTTTTCTGATGCCACTTCTTTCATCACTGAGATCATACCTGCCATAAAGGTAGATGACAGATAATTCTTAACACAGTGCCTACCTAATGTTTTTTTTAAGATATTGCCATTTCAGCATTGAATGAAAATTGTTGTGAATGTGCTAGTTTTCAGAAACAGATGTAATGTGATGTAGCTGGGAATTGAGTTGAAATAAATCCCTGCTAATATCTGCTTTCTAGTGCTATTTTGTGTTCCAAAGGTAGCAGTTTTATTTATATTTACATAATTGTATCCTGTAGTTGCATTTTTGTGTGTTTGTTTTACTACTATTTGAAATAGAAATCTGAAGTAAGTTTTATCTGAATGCAGTTGTGACTATTTTAATTTTTGGATAGACCTCAGATAGGCAGCAGCTATCCCCAGAATGTAAACCCAAAGAAGGAATGAAGGGAGAATGCAATTGTATTTGTTACCTGGTGCAGTCTGTGTTTTGTTTTGTTTGTTGCAGATGTTTAGTTTCAGTTGATTGTAGTAGCTCTCCAGCTAGTGAGGCAGAACAGCTGTGATTTATCCAAAGACTCTCTAAATTATTAAGCTGGTGTTATGAAAATGTTCCTGATGAGATGAGTTTTGAAATATTACTAAATACAAAAAATTCACCAATTCAGTAGAGATACAGTTTGCTCATCATTATCTTAGAAATGCTTGTTATAAACTTGTGTTTCTCAGGTACACTTGATCCATCTTGCCATAGTGACATTGTTTTCAGCTGAAATAATAGTCAGTGATGTGAGTTACTGGATCTCATTCTTCCTGTTGATTTTGGGAAAGGGGGCATGATAAAAGGAGGCAGAAGGAAAATGCAAGAATATGACTGCAAAACAATGCTCTGAGTCAGTTTTGCTTTGAAATAGAATGGTTTGTCACAGTGACCTGTTTCTCACACATGCTGTTATTTCATGCAGCAGCAAACAGATTTTCCTGACCTCATAACAAGGATTTCAAAACAGATTGTTTTACAGACTTCTTGAGAGCTTAACCGAAATCTTTTACTCGCCACTCCTGTGGGGATGTGGTGTATGCAAAAGTGTGATCATGCATTTATTTGTCTAGAGGGAAGGGCACAGCAAGGAGATCTACAAAGTGTTACAGAAAAGAGAAGGAGCTCAATTAAAAAAACTTAAGAACTTTTTCTTTCAGTAGAAAGAACAGAGTGGTGGCTTTTGTTGCAGGGAGCTGACTTACATTGGGTCCGAAGATTCTCCCCAAACCTCTGAACAGGCAGTCACAGTGCATAGGAACACTCAACCTTTTATCACGGCCATAGTTCAGAAAAGCTCTTGAACAATGGATGAAATCTGTTGGTGCAGCATTAAACAGTCTGTAATACAGAAAAACTTGGAAAACATAGAAAAATGTAGTGATTGCCATAATCAAACCTTTTATAGTCTTAAGCTGAAGTGAAACACTTCACTGAAGCTAAATTTGCACTTAGGAAAGTATCTAGCAGTAAAGAGTTAAATAAAAAGAATGTCATGCATGTGTATGTGATTCTAAATCCAGAAGTGTTACATTTCCTTTGTTGGCTTTAGTTTCTGCTGAATATACAGGATATATATGGTGAAGACTAAGCCCTTCTGTTATTGATGTGAAGTGTTTTAACAGAAGTGTGGCATGCTTGGCTGAAAAGACTGGGGGTTTTAACAGATCAAAGCATATGTATTTTGTTCTTACTGGATATTTTTCTGCTTACCCATTTGAGTTGTATTGACCAACTCCATTAACAGGAATTTTTTCTGGAATTAGACTTCCTTTAACAAGCACTAGTGTGTAGAGTAGCGGTACATGGTAGAATTTTGTCTTGAGTGCTTGCAAAAAGCATTTGAATTGTTTTTTGCTTGATTTTTTTCCCTCCAAGTATTAATTGCCGTTTATTAGGGATGGCTCCAGTCTTAGTGGCTCTTCATGAGGAAAAAGTGGATAGGAAGCTATTGAAAAGTGCTGTCTTTCTGATCTCATGTGTAATTCTCTACTCACTGCTGCTGTGAGAGATGGAATCTTAATATTGTCAGAGGATGTAGACTAACTATTGAATATTCAGGGAAATGCAAACATCATGAGATGTTTCTGCGAGGATTGCTGTGTTTTTTGAGATTTTCCCCATTCTCAACCCTGTTAGCTGTTCAACAGCCAACTCCTTTAGTGGCTATGCTGAAATGTACCCTTTTCCCTTGCAACTGTAGTGAGCCTTGAGATTAATGCTTGATATGAGAGCTTGTGCTGGCTTTCTACAGGGGTACTCAATAGAAAGAGGTATTTAGGAAAACTTATGTTTCTTGGAAGTTGCCTACAAGTCCCTTTCCTGGAAGGAAGCAGATGAGGCCATCGGCTCTGCCTCTTGTTCGCATCCAATTAACAGTCCTATTCTGTTTCCCATAGAGCCTGTGAAAAGAAAATGTGTGGTTTGCCCAGACTTAGCCAGGAAAGTAAGACTTTTTAGAATATGTGACAATAAATATTTTCAGTTGTCATTGTTCACAGCTCTGTAATCTCCATGTGAAAATGTTACCTCAAGAAGGTTAATGGAGAACTGTCACATCATTTTCTCTATTTTCCCCTGCCCCTTCTTAAATTCACAGTGATAATGTAACTTTGTTTCCTTGTTATTTGTTTGTTTTGTTTTGGGTTTTTGTATGTTTTAATTTTCATTCCCCCTTTCTTTGTACCTAAGGACAATTACTTCATAATACCAAAAGATGTATCCTAACAATAGCATCTTCTATGCACTGTAGAAGCATAAATCAGGAGAAGATGATACATGATTGACTAGCATACTAAGTAAATAATGGATTTGATACGATGGCAAACAAAATTGCTGGAAAAACAAGGGCAGATTTGACTGTAGTTGAAACAGCTGTTATTTGTGCTATCTGTTTTTTGGAGGATAGTTGTTTGAACATTTGACAGCTGTAATATTGCCTTATATAGGCTTTGGTCATAGTATTTCGTTCAGGCTGTCTGTTTTGTTGGTATAAGTAGTCTACAGCCGTGTTTGTCAGAAGCATTGAGTAGCTATGCACCTGTAGTATACAATCCTGTTTCTCTCGGCCTTTCTCTTTTAAGTGAAATTGAAATCTTTATTGCTTTTCTTACATACTGTGCTTTTTATCAGCTGAGAGACAAAGTTGAAGGCTTTTTTATTGTAGCAGACCAACCTTGGAAACTTTATAAGTGGATTCTGATTTTCCTTATATAAGGTCTTATTAATAAAATAATTAAACTGTAGTTAGAAAAAGGAACGTGAAATATGTCGCCTGTATTTTGATCTCTATTTCATCCTTTATTGGGTAATTGCTTCCCTGTTTTCCAGTCTGACAATTTAAGATCAAGATGGCAATGCTTTCCTATCACTGTCAAAAGCTGGGCTAGTTGGATGAAGTGTCTCCTGACATTGCAATGTCCTCTGTGTTGCTGCTTCAGAGAATATGGGATGCTTTGATCAGTAGTTGCTTAAGCTGTGCACTATCCAAATCTTAGTGTTTGCTTCATGAAAGGCCAGATTGGGTCTAGCAGGGTTTACTAGCACAGGCTCAGTCCCTTGTGAACACAGTGATGGTGTTTGTGGAGCGAACTTGTACCTGCAAGAAGGTTAATGACTTTTGTGCAGCAAAGAAACTGAATTCTCTTGTGTCTGCATCCATGGCACAGTTAACTCACCTGAGAGCAGACCATTCTGCTATAATTGAGAGTTGACCAAGTTTACTTTTCATGAAACTCAATAGTTAAAATTCTGAACTGTTAGGGAGAATTAATTCAAATAAGATCCTTTTGTATTTAGATAGCACTGTCTTTTTGTCACCTCTTGCTCTTTGACTTTCTTTGTTTAAAGCAAAATTCATCATGCCTTCCTAATCTTGCATCAGGGGCGTATCAAAGTCTTGTGACAAAATGTAACATCATGCATCAAAAACTTGTGGTTGTTCTCTGCTATTGTCAACAGCAACTGTTTGATTGCTTGTCATTGCCAAATTAGGCCAACACAGACAAATTGCTCTGGTTTCCACTATTATTACATCTCTTCAGGCCATCCTTCTTTTGTTCTTATCACTAATATTACAAATAGATGTTTCTCCTGAAGAGATCGGTAATTAATTCAGATAATGTCCATCAGCACCCTTTGAAAAAGGTGTATGAACGCCCTCTGAAAACAAGACTTCATGTGAAAGAATTACATTCATTACTTCTGTCAGAAATGTAACACACACAGATGTGTTTGTCTTAAGTGTTACAACAGCTTAGTTTTTGGATTGCAAAGAATATTTTCACAGCTTTTAAGGATTGGAAACCCCTTACCCCTTCTCTTAATGAAAGCATAAATTCTGCAAAAATGGAAGAGGCCACCTAAGAAGAAATTAAGATTGAGGATATCAGTAACTGCTGATTTAACCTAACCTTCATTCAGATTATTTTCTTGAAGGATCTGATTAATTATTCTCTTACGTTTACAGGGCTAATTACAACCACATCCAGAAAACTAGATCGAGAGCAGCAGGGCGAGCACATACTGGAGGTAAATAATTTATTTAGCTTGCTGAAAAACAGTGACTGTAAGTTCATTGCTCTTTTACAGAGAATTAAGTTTACCAGGCTTGATTACTATATGAAGAATTTAAAGAACTGGATTTCAGAAGTAATTTCCTTCTATGTTCACTATGTTGCAATGCAGAAAACCACCTTTGTTACACAGTGTGTTGGGGCTTTTTCATAAGAAAAAAGTATAGATTGGATGCAATTTTTTGATTCTAGATATGAAAACCAGGATTTTCTTTCAAACAGTACACAGGCATGATTGTTAAAAGGAGTGTGATTCCTCTTTTTATCTTCCTGTGTAATTATTGGAATAGCTATTTCAGCCTGACTTTTGCTGAGTATAGGCTTCTGAAAAAGTGCAGAATGTTTTTTTAACATGGAGAATACAAACAGATGGTATGTGAGTAGCCCTATTTTCTGCATAATGTATTTACCAATCACATCAGTTGCAAGATGTGCATTACAGAGCCAGAGTCCAGGAGCATGAAACTCGTGGCATAATGCTTTTACTTGGCTACATTTAACTGATTGCCTGGAGTTTATTTAAGAGCTCTTCTCATTCTCTGTCAAACAACATGAAAGGAAAACACATAGACAACTTTAAGTCGTCCAGCTTCACAATTATGTCAAGCAGTGTAACAGCATGGTACTTCACCTATAATGAAGACTTAATATTCACAATGATCCTTATGTACTAAGATGTATCTGGAACGTTTATTGTGCCTCTTGTCCTGGATGATAGATAAAAGACTGCAATGGGAGTTGGCCAAACTAACATTAAAGACAGAGAAGCAAGTCTAGACTTACTCAAAACTTGTGAAATCCTTAGGAAGGTGTTCTAATAGGAATGCAATGACTGCACAGACTTGGAGATGAATGTGTTTATTCCCTGATAGCACAAACTTATGCTTTTGCATAATTGCAGTATATGTGCAGTCTTCCTGGGCCTTTTGTATCCCTTTGGTGCTTTGCAAGCTGGATTAATTCAGGTGTTGGTCCAATTTTTTATCATTATTTTCATTTCTGTATCAGCTTTGAAAAGAAATCTTTGTACCTAAATAGCAATAGGGCAGAATTTTCTCTGCAATGTGTTTCTAGTAGTAATAGTAACAAAATTAATTAAGTGGCAAATCTGACTTAGTATTAGACGTACTATTCCTGTAAATTGTAAAGTCATTATATAATTCTCTTTTCAAATTGCCTCATTAAATCTGGTTGCGTCAGTTTCCCACAGCACTTCATGTCAGTTATGTCTTCTTTCTTGACCACTGCTATGTATATTGGTTTTAAAATTGGTGTATCATGACATTTACTTCTCCACATTTTACACTGGTTTTTGTATTAGATTTATACTGTAGATAAAATGAGCTGTGGATTTTTTTCTGATCCTGAAGCCACGTGGCACATATGGCTTTGATTGCTTACACCTTGTCCCTGAAGCCAGGGTGGCCACGTCCAAGTTGCCTGTTGAGAATGGTGTCTGAATTGTGTGAATTCTCAGGCTGCAGCTAAGCAATGTGTGTGTGTGCTACTTGTTCTGGGCCAAAACTTATGCCAGAGGTCACACTCGCAGTGTAATGTTATGGGCAGTTGTCTGCTAGCAGTCATGCTAATTTAAGCTTAAGTTTATAACCTTAAGCTAACATGTACAGAACTCAGAAAGTTTATTTTTAGGATTACAATGTCACGTAATGGTACATAAGTCCTTCTTGTTTCATCATTCTGTATGAAATAGCAGTTTAAGCTCATTGCTCTTTAGTTTGGAACATTGGTTATTGCCTGCTGGTGTAATTTATAATTCTTAATTCTTTCTTCATTTTGAATCCCAGCCGGTTGTTAAAGTTTTAACTAAAGGTGTGTTAAGTATCTGACAGAAGAACTCTTAACTACAGAGTGATACTGACAGACAGCCCAGCCTAAAGTAGCAGTTTTCCCATGTGTTAGTTTAATGTTTACAACTTTGAAAATAGGTTTGAAAGAAACCCAGAAATGCGCAGAATGGTGGATGGTATTATGACCCAAGTGCTGAGCATCTGGCTAATTAGTTGAGCATTGAAATGTTGACCAGATGGGTTGATAGGTTTATTACTTTTTGCTATTAACTTGATCCTTGATTGCACTTCTGCTTATATAATAGTAACTAATATGCCCCATTTTTTATTCCCAATTTGCAACTGTTTTCTGAGTTCCAATTGACACTTTCTTATGCAATTAGATTAGTTTCATGTTATTCTCTCATGTCGTAGTATTGTCTTTGTTATGTCAGTAATACCTTCAAACTGATGTTGCATTCAAATCAAATAGATATTTTTCAAATTTGCCTTTGGTTTTTGCTTGACTCAGGGCAATGCTAATTTTATGTTATGGATGTGTTATTCCATTCTCCGTGTAATTTCCTCATTTGGGATGTGCTATGCTTTGGTTTTCTTGTTGGGTTTGGTTGGGGGATTTTTGTGAACCGAAAGGTAGGTGGTGGTGCTCCATTACAAGTACTGAAGGGAACAGATATTCATATATGTGGAAATCATGCCATCTGCTAGAGATGAGCATTCATATTTGCATTCCGTGTTGCATTTCATGTGTTGAAATATTAAGATAGCAGCTGAATATACTTTTGTAGTGTTTTGTAAATACTCACCAATAACTTTAGGCAGTCGCTTTAACTGAAGTTAGGGAATTACTTTGCAGTTGTTTAGGCAGTTGTAGAAAAATCTGGTTTAGGGAGGAGCATTGTTTGGAAGGACCATATTTGAGCTCTAACTGTATCCTTTTTAATAAAAACAGGTAACTGTAACAGACAACGGTACTCCTGCAAAATCAACAATTGCACGGGTGATTGTGAAGGTCTTAGATGAGAATGACAATAAGCCTCAATTCTTGCAAAAATTCTACAAAATTCGGCTTCCAGAGCGTGGTAAGCCAGAGCGAGAGAGAACTGCTAGGAGAGAGCCGATCTATCGAGTTATTGCTGCAGATAAAGATGAAGGCCCCAATGCAGAGATCTCCTACAGCATTGAAGATGGTGATGAACATGGAAAATTCTTTATTGAACCAAAAACTGGAGTGGTTTCATCAAAGAAATTTTCTGCAGCAAGGGACTACGATATCCTTTCAGTGAGTCAAAATCTTGTATATCATGAATATGTAAAGTGTTCTTTTATCTGTACACTTCTTATTCAGTAGCTAGCAGGTGAGTGACTGCAGGAAGTATCTGAAGGAAGAAAGCTTCAGCAAATCCAGAAGTATTGTTTTGTGGGTTTGTTTGGTTTTTGTTAAAGAATGATGTTTGTATCGTGGATCAAGAACTGCTGTTCTTTTCCAGAACTTGACAGATAATGTATGTGATGAGGGAACGTAAACAATCAGTTTGACTCACCTTCAGGAAGAGAGCAGAATAAAAGTGAATTTATGGTAACAGTTTGTGCTGCTATCAGGTGCTGCATAGTTTTTCTCCATTTGCTGCCCAGATAATGAAGGGCAAGTGGCACTTTGAGAGACACTTAACCTTTTTGGAAATACCTCACACAGGCAAACATGCTTGGAGCTTATTACTGCTTTCTATTTATGTGACATAATGATTTATGTGATCCTGTAGCCTAAAAGATGTGTCTGTTTCACAGATTAAAGCTGTAGATAATGGTCGTCCACAAAAATCTTCGACTACACGGCTTCACATAGAATGGATTCCAAAGCCCGTCCCACCCACAGAGCCTATTTATTTTGAGGAATCATTTTTTTCTTTTACGGTGATGGAAAGTGACCCGGTTGCTCACATGATTGGTGTAATAGCTGTTGAACCTCTTGGAACACCACTTTGGTTTGACATAACGGGTAAGGATGCCTTAAGGGCCTTTATTATTAGAAACAAATACATGGAGTCTGAGATACTGGAGGGCTCATTGCAGCTTGGTTTTAATCACTCTTTTAAATAATGCAAGGTTTTGGCATTCTTTAAATGCAGATGCATATTTTTCTCTTTATTTCGTTATAGGTCAAAATTCTTTAATTTTTATCAATGCCACTCTATATCAAAGATTAAAATTAAGTTGCAAAATATCTACTGTGTTGCAGTTTTGAAAATGACTTACGAATATTGTGTCACTGAAATTAAAACAAATCAATCTCATAGACTGAAGGATAGGAAAAGAAATAAAATGCTAGTTTTCTGCAAATCAGGATAGTACACTCAAAGAGAAATTATACTGTTCACATTGATTTCTTCTCCTCTGGGCTTCTTCTCCGTTTTCTGTCTTTTGATTCAGTACTGAAAGAAAAGCTTGCAATGTTCCTAACCCTAGCAATCTTCTTCCTGTACATATTCCTTCTACTAAATCATATCGTGGCCTCTACCATTGAAAGGGGATATCTAACTAGTAATATGACTATATGTTGATGTCATGGTAACAAAATTAATAGTACTTTTCAAGTTTAGACTTAGTCACTAGACTTAAGAGCACCAATAATACACAGAATGTTCACTGCATAGCTGATAGTAAAACCAAGTTCTGTCATGTGTTAAGTGCTTTAAGGAGAATTGCATAGCCTTGTTTCAGGAGAGGTGCCTTGCAGTGAACTGTTTCTGGTCTTAAGATAACCCTATCAGACTGTGATTTTTCTATGACATTCACAAGAGAGAGAAGGATCTTCTTCTTCTTGGTTACTACTGAAAACTTTAGCCATGATTACAGTGTTAAGTTGCTGGGGAGAGTGTATTTCAAAGTATTTCTCAAAAATTTAAGTATTTTAAACATCAATTTTGCTGGTATGTATTTCTTGAGGCACACTGAGAACCGCAACAGTTAGAAATAAAGTTTACGAAACCAACGCATGTAGCAGGAATATATAAGCCCCAGATACTTGAGGGTGTTCTCGAAAAATTTTCAAGCACATGCAAACAGATACAATTCTTCCCTAAAGTCGTGCTTCATGCATGAACAGCCTGTGATGATATTGATACTCCTTGCTAATGCATTAAATATTTACATAGAATTTTTTAAGTGGTTCTTTCTAATGTATTCTTGAAAGAAAACAGTTCCTGTCCAAATAGATCATAGTTGAATAAAAAGTCTGCATTTAGACAAACCTAGGGGTTACAGATCTGTACAATTGTGTAGAGGGACTAAAAAGTTCAGGATGCTTTCTTGCATTTTCATAGGAGCAAAGCTCTACTTTAGAGGTATTTTGGAACTGAGGCTGTCCCAAACACACACACACGCGTGCACACACACACATATAGATATGGGAGTAGAAAAGTAGAAAATATAAAAATAAGTGAGAAGGAAAAATAAAAAGGTTTCATGTATTCCAGTTCAAACTAGAGTTATCCAGTCAACAGCAAACAGAAACATCTGTAGACCAAAACGAGGCCATTAAAGGAAAAGTTAAGAAAGTGACATTGCTAGGGAAAGGTGAGCAGCTCACGGAGATGAAAGAAGCAGATAGAAGAGGTGTTAGAGGTTTTGGGAGTTTGAACACAGTACAGCAGTGATGTTTTCTGGGGTCTTTCATTAGCAAAATTTGTTAATTAGATTGGGGATATGCTTTTCTGTTGTTGTTCTTAGTGTGCTTCAACTGCTATGCACTCTGAACAGTATGTACATCTGAATAGAATTCTGATGATAGTATTATTTTGATCTGCTCCTTCTAAGCAGGCAGCACAGTTTGGACATTTACATATTTTTTATTGTATGCCTAATGCAGAAAATGGATGATCTTTTCCTGCTCTTTTTAGAAAGACATATGCAGAAAACTCCATGGGGAATGAGCATAACTTGTCCAAGCATTGTAAAATAAACCATTTTAATTTGACTGTTGTCTTAGTAAAAGTGTTTTGGAAAGTTTGATTTGTGATCATGTTGTGAAGTTGTGGGCTACTCTTACAGGTGGTCACTTTACTACCCTCTTTTACTGTTTCTAATAGCATGAATGAATTTGATTGACGGCTTTCCTTTGTGTTCTGTGCTTGCTTTCCATGCTTTCTTTCTTTTTGGCTGAGCCAGGAGACAAGCTTGCTAGTGAAGTATTTTACATCTTACAGATGGCTTGTGACCTGAACTGTACAGCAGAAGGTATCTGCTGAGATCACATAATTTATTACCAGATTATGAGATCTGAAATGAAAGCGTACATTTATAAACTATTTATTTTATTAACCCTTCGGAAATCAAAGTGCTCACGGTTGCATTTGTGACAGGTTCGTTTTTGTTTTGTTTCATCATCGTTACATTTATACAGCATCAATTCTGAGCATCCAGTTTTGGCTTTGGCCAAAACTGTTGCTGTTACACTTTCAGTGTACTAGATGCAGAAGTTTGGGTTGAGTTCTGCTTCAGCGGATCACCAGATATCACCACTGCTACAAATTAGGCAAGGCCCTTGTGGTTCTCTTGATAAGGAAGGAAGAAAAGTTGGTTAGAGAGCTTGTCCTTGTGTCAGAAAAAGTGATTGTACCGATTCATACCAATTCACTTTACTCTTCCCTTAAAATGCAGAGGACTTCATTGAGACATTTGAGAAAATGGTTTTGCCTGCCAGCTATAAAAAGAAAAGCTAGATTCACCTTCTAAAGCTGACATACTTCATAAAGTCCATTGAAAAACAATTTATGTACACCTGTTAAGAAAAGAAAAAATCTGCTGCCTTTCACACCGTCCAGTTTCTATGCGTTTGAGTGATCCAGAAACTGGTGCTGGGCCAGTAAGAGGAGTTGGCTTTCAATTAAACTAGAAAAATTACACAATCTTGGTCATTATCAAATATCTCAAATCCAGTGAAGCAGAATCCAGCCCATCTTTCCTAAACTGATGTGTTTGTCATGCAGTGGAACCTTCTAAAGGTGAAATCCCTTTTACACGTGAATGGGGGCCCATTTCAGTATTTACTGTTTTTTTCTTGGATTAAGCACAAATTTGCAGCCTTTGGAACTTCACCCTCTCACTTCTAACCTTGGCTTTTCATAAAAGGCATTTAATGATTTGCAAAGCTTAGCATGGATAATCTTATTAAAGAAAAAAAAAGGCACTCAGATGATATCTGAATGCTATCCGCTATTTTTGTAAAATATAATTAGAAAAACACATGCACATAATTAGGAGAAAATGGTTTGCCATATCTAACACTGGCTTGACCAAAATAAAAATTGATTCTTCCATTTTAGGTGTTTTATTGAGACGTCTAAAGCAATTGTAGTTAAATGGCAATATTTATCATCGCTAATAGTATTTGGACTTAATGGACATCGTATTCTCAGGACAGTCTAGTCTGGGCGGCAGGATGATGATCAATTAAATGTTTAAGCAACTGAGTGTAGCTATTGATCTACACAGTTATTTAACTATATTTCAATGAGTAATTTGAAAGTTTCACGAGGGAAATTAAGATAATTTGCTTCAGAAAAGGAACTTGGCCATATTTAAACATTGGCCATATTTAAACATTTAGCACTCATCTGAATCCTGCCTATCTCAGTTGGAGTGAGATAGTGAATTCTTTAGATGCTCAACATTGAGGTGAGAGTCCTTTGGAGGTACTGCAGCTATTTCAGCCTTATCTATCTATACAAATATAATATCTGCTCCAAACCCACAAATTTGACTGTATGTCTGATTTGGGATTTTAATGTATTTTTATACAAAGTATGTTTTTCACTTATTAGCCGACAGTCTGCCTGGCATGAACTATTGCATTTGACCCAGTAGTTCCCAATTTTCTGCTATTTGGAATCGTTAAATTCCATGGATTATTTTTTTTTTTTTAAAGCAGAGAATCTTGCTAATGAGATTGTACCGGCTGTCTTTCCATGAGCCAGGAAAATCAGCTTTGTCCAAAACTACTCAGTTTTAAATATCTATAAGTAGCAGCATATCACATTACCAGGAAAAAAACCCAAAGTGTTTAACTAAATGTATGCATATGTATATATAGTTCCACCCTCATTGAGCATCGGAAGACAGAACATGATCATACATGAAAACAGCGAAGCAATGATGTGTTTTATTAACTTCTCCCTCTCGCAATTTCCTGAACAAGGTGGCAACTATGACAGTCGATTTGATGTGGACAAGGGCACAGGAACTATCATTGTCGCGAGACCTCTTGATGCAGAACAGAAATCAAATTACAACTTGACAGTAGAAGCAACAGATGGAACCAGATCTATCAGCACTCAGGTAATGAACTTTCTAATGAAGCACTTAGAGAAGAAGGAGTTTGTGGGGTGGGGAAGGGTGTTGCGTTTTCCTCTTATCATTTTTTTCATCCTAGATAATGAACATGGTTTATCTAAATTAGGGACTTTGTCTAAAAGAGAAGTGGATTCTGATATTCACAGAGCCATGTTGTTTGGTGGTTTAGGTGGAAGGTTGTGTGTTACTATAATGTAGTCTGAACCAACAGCTTTTAAGTTCTATTATGTTCCTACAGCTAAATAAAGGAAAACAGAAACTAAGCCCCTGCATGCATGATTTGCTCACAAGAAAAGGATTAATACTACTTATCTGAATTACATCTCTTTATCAAGCTCCCCCAAAATCACTGAATAATTTGATTACTGTACTTGAAATTTAAATTGTAAAATTTTGTGATTCCGCTCCCCCCTGCAAGATCTGTGGATGACCAGCTGTAAAACATCCAAGTACTTTTTTATGAAACTGAACTGCTTCTTCTGCATAGGGTACAAGGTTTAAATTATAACATCTCTTTTTATCTTCCCAAATACTTTATTTTAGCTTTGGTGGAGGTAGAGGTTGCTAAACAATCTTCAAAAAGTAGCAACCTGAGACAAAGCAAATTTTTAAAATTACCTTTTTACTAAGGCCCTGTGATGGTGGCAATTCTTTGCAGTTGGAGTAATAAATTCACTTTAAGGTGCAGATGCTTTTTGTGGCAGTACTGGAAATAATTCATAGTAAAGTAGTTTATGATGTATATCTCTCCTGGTTTTTTTCCATCTAGTTTCTTTCCCAGCCCAGAACCTGACTATATTTGAAAGTACAGTTTAGCTGAGGTTGGTGTGAATAGAGCCATGAACATAGAGGATCTTCACTTTCCTTCCGAATAGAAAGGACAGGCTTTATTTACCAATTAAAGACTGTTGGATTGGGACAGTGATGTGTCTGTATTATCTATCCCTGCCATTGACCTACCCTTCAGGCACTCAAAGTGGGTTGCTGCTGTCTTTTCTGTACACAGAAATCTGTGTTACAAATGCAATTTCTTCTCGTTCAGCTTCTGTGCAGTATATATGTTTTTCTGTTACCTTTTCTAATGTCTTAAATGTTTTCTTCCTGCTTTTGGCCAGAGGAAAAGATGTTTCTTGTCAATGTTCAGGATTTAACCAGAATCTTTATTAAGATGACTGCATGTCTGGAGGCTTGATAGGTCAAATAGACTAAATTTGATAGTAGAAGGTTGCCAAGTTTAGCAGTTTTCTTTGAGAACTGAGTTTTCGTTTAATGGTGACAATTGTGAGTGAAGATTCATGATCTAGAAAAATCAAAAACAGAAACATGTTCCCCAGTAGGAATCTGTATTGCTGCAATCATAGCTGTGATGCCATTGCTTCTTGTGCTGATAACCAACATAAAAGGTTTGGAGAATCCTGCTGTAAATTTATTGCCTACTTGTAGTAAAAATATTGAACAGATTCACTTCTACCAATTACAGAATGCTGGATAGAAGGCATGAATTACTTACGACAAAAAAATAGAAGAAACACAAATTCAGCTAAAAGTCAAAAAGACAGCAAGATGCTTTTCCATGCATACTTCCTCCCCTCCCAAAAATGTAGTCAAAAATTCCACCATGCAGGGTGTTGCGGTAGCTCGGGGACTAGTAAAAGCTTAATATGGGGCCTCGATGACTGCAGATAGCCTATCCAGTGCTGCTGCTGACGTAGCTGAATTTATGCATACGTCCCAAGCTGTCAGAGTTGAGCTATAATCTGCTTTGTCTTTCAGAACAACCAAGAATTGGAAGGTCACAAAAGTATTTTAACCCTCACCCCTACTCTTCCTCTGAGCTATGTGATTCATTTAGCTCTTCTTGGAAGTGCACAGTGTACATTTTGTCCAAGTTCTTTAAATGAATTTGTTATTTTAGCATTTTGTAACACTGAGTGAACAATATAAACATTTACCACAACACTCTTCTCCAGAAGAGTTGGAATAGTAGTCTCAAGTTTATAATTTCTGTGATTCCTTTTTCTATGACTGTTTTTCATGTCTTTCCTCTCTCAGTTAAGCTTGGCAGGATCAGAGATTGTGGCTTCTGTTACAAACAAGCACAAAGACTTCCTTTGCGTTGTCTTCCGTTTGCCCTGCTTGTGGGATAAGCACAAGTTATGCTGTTGTTGGAGTCTCACATTACTGTGGTGTACAGGTTGAGGAATATGGATTAGTTCAAACTCTGCAACTGTTGGTGCATGATCCTGGTTTTAACTGATTCTCTTATCTCCCCCCTAACTCCTGGCCCACCTAAATGGACTAATCTGTTAAGATAACCCTCAGGACTATCATTCAAAAGATGCATTTCAGATCGGGCTTAATTTAAGGGGAATTAAAAATGTTGATACAAAATCAAAACTGAAAGTGTAATTTCTGGCTGCCAGTGTGTAAATTTCATTGCTCATTTCTGAAATACTGATGATTAAAGTTTAAATGTGGATGTGGTGTTGGATTCTTCTAAGAACTGATAAACAGTTTAAATGGAGTTTAAACAGTTTAAACAGGCAAAAGAAATTCTGAATTCTGAGTGCATACATGAGGAACAAAAATATGCCATACGGAGCTTTTAGCTTACAAAGTAATTGCTATAAACATTAACTGTACAGTAAACAATTTAATAGACCTTGATTAACAGCAGAGTAAGTAATTTTACATTTAATTTGAAAAAGGAAATTACATTTGCAAGAAATTGGGGAGAGGCACAAGAAATGAAAATATTGTGTAAAAGCAGTGTATTGAATCTGACTTAAAACTGGAAGGCATTTGCTGGCCTTAGGCCATTAACATCTGTAAAGCGTTTGACTCTTTCAGGACTTTAGTTAAAGAGCCTTTTTGAAAAATAAAGCAATAGTAGGCGTGGAGGCTATTAGAATTTTGCATGCATCTAAATGCCAAATGCATGAGGC
The DNA here is from genome assembly GCA_013397565.1 of Ptilonorhynchus violaceus. NCBI lineage: Eukaryota > Metazoa > Chordata > Aves > Passeriformes > Ptilonorhynchidae > Ptilonorhynchus > Ptilonorhynchus violaceus. Next base: position 184,787 of record VZRJ01006242.1, read on the forward strand.
AAAGCAAGGACAAACAAATTCCAGGCCTACAGTAGTGGTGTTTGACATGATGTTAGAAATGACTAGCATCACACTAGGAAGGATTATGATTAAAAATAAATAAAAATACAAAAATTAAATAACTAAAAGCCACAAATCAGTGTACCTGTGTACTGAAATAGTAAAGGTTATTCACAGGCTTTAAGTAGCAATATATGAACTAGTGAATTGATTTTTGGGGGAAAACAAAAAGAAAAAATCCTGTTTCTAGCTATAGCCACTTGCAGTCATTGCCATGCCCATCAGTTTTTTTCATTGAAAGTAATACTTCAGATGGCTTATAGCTAATTGCAGCATTTTACCTATTGCTTTGCTATTGCAGAATATTCCATCTTGCTTTATGCAAAATTTATATAGATCTTATACTTTGGGAATGAAGTATAGAATATTCTTCATTTACTAAATATGCATTTTTGCTTTTAATCACACTGCCCTACAGCGACGTTAACAACTGGAATGAAGTTCTATTATCTCTGCATAATACAGCTTTTTATTTATGAAAATTATTATAAATGTGTCAATGTAACTATTATGTAATTATGGGAGAGGAGTAGGTTTTAAACTCCACATTGAATCAGTAAATGAAAAATTATATTAAAGCAATCTAAAGCAACATTGTGTTTAAATATTGTGCACTGATTATGTTTTGTCAATAGCACATATCTCCTTTATAACTTACTAGCAATGAATGCATCCCTATGAAAATCTAGGTTTCACCTGCCAGGTTATTAATAGATTTGAAGTCCATCCTGAAAATAATCCTGGACTGCTTTGTTCTCTGTGTAACCAGTTTGCAGTGCTCTCAGTGGAATCTGTGGGCAGAAGGCAGCTGTGCAACAGAGCTCTTGCATATCTTTGCAAAATGAGTGAAGTTTCTTTAGTTCCAGAGCATTTTGTTTCGAAGATCTCATTACGGTCTATTCATGTCAAACTTTTCTATATTGTGCCTCTTTAAGGTGCAACTCTTTCTTAAGACATAATATTAGCATATTTCATTTGAATTGAATCTTATATTTTCATTGAGAAATTTTCAATAGCTGGTTTTATTTTATTCTACTTGTTACATTAGAATAACAAAAGTTCTTCATGTGTTTTGTTCTCAGACACATTAAACCATATTTTTCTGTGTGGGTCTTTAAAATTGCACTCGCAACTATTACTTCAAGTGCTTTTCATTTAACTTCAAGGTCTAAACAGTTTACATGAAAATTTGGTCCTCTTAGATTTAAAAGGAAATTGCACATCTAGTATCTGTCACTTAGCCTCAGTAAGAATTCCTGACTTGAAAGAAGGGTTTCCTTAGTAAATTTATTTAATAGTTTACATTGGAAAGAGCCCCTGGAGTTCTAGTTAAAACTCCTGGTCAAAGCAGAGCAAACTGCAAAGTTGATCAAGTTGTTCAGTGACTTGTCAGGTTCAAATTGCCTGGGATGACTAGGCTAAATACCTCTTCCTTGGGGTTGCTTTTATATTGGTGTTTAACAAGTGTCCTTAAAAAAAATTTTTATTTATGTCTAGTTGTAATTTCCCTTACTGGAGCTTGTGAGTGTCGCCTCCTGTCCTCTCAATATGCACCTCTGAGAAGAGTGTGGCTCTCTTTCCTGCACCCCTCCTGTGGACAGAGAGCTTTTCAGTTCTCACTGATTTTGATGACCTTTCACTGGATTTGTTTCATTTTGTTAAGATCTCTCTTGGACTGCAGGGCCTAAAACTGTAGTGGATCTACATTCCCACCAGTGAGTGTCAAAGAGAAGGGGGTAATTCCTCCCCCCTACCCTTATTAAAGCAGCCCAGCATGCAGTTAGACAAGTTACCAAAAAGGACCCATTAGGTCATGTTATGCTTGTCCACCGGAACCTGTGCAGGGTCATAAAGTAATAACATCACTGAGTGAGAAATGAATCCTGAGGTATGTAGATAAAACACTTTTCACTTGAGTCTAAGATAAACTTTGGATTTTGCGTACATTTAAAATGATTGCACTAAAGTATCAAATTGTGTATTTGTAGTTGTGTTTACCAGTGGGGAGAAAAACTGCAGCCTGAGCAAGTAATGTGACAAGTAATGGAATACCTGAGAAAACCATTTGTAGTGACTGAGTCATGTTTACTCCTCAGCAATATTTTTTAATAATTCATATTTAATAGTGCTGTACATTTTGAGGAACTAACTCCTTATCTGTTTAGCCCAACAGTACTTTTTGGAGGATATCTCCTTGTGTGTCATTTTAACTGCTTCAGTAGCTAATGCCAAAGAGAGTTGATGCTAAATCCTGATGTTATGATCAACACCTCACTTTTCAGTTAAACTGGTTCATTAGATATGTGGTTAGTCCTACAGGTACTGATGTTGGTTTCACAGTCACTATGCTCCTGGCATTTAACTTAGTAGTTTGCATGGTTTTTTGTAGTGCTTCATTCTAGAAATGCTGGTTTTTTGTATTTGTTTTGTGTAGTACCAGCAGCACAGGTGACCATGTCTTCTGCTCCAAAGATTCACTTAACAGAGTTGCTCTGTAGTTGCATACCCTCTCACTTCCAATTTTAACCTGTTTCTGTATTTCCTCATCTGTAAGTGGAAATAGACATGAACTTAAATAGCAATTTTAATTTCAATTCATCGAATTTGACACCTTATCTTTTCACTTGCTTTTTTTGTGAGTCTGACCTTAATAATTTCTTTGGGGTGCAAATTTAATAAAAAAATTGGTGATGAGTTCATTTTGAAAGCACAGTATCCATTAATGAAGTGTTGCAATTGTATATGGTCTTTAAAACTTTTAATTAGGCAAAGATATTTTTATAATTTGATTTGCGTTGAGTGTTGGGGTTTTATGCTGGTTTTTTTTTAATTTGTTGTTCATCTTCATTTGGTATCATTTTTCATTTTCCTGAGCAACAGTGTTCAGTGAGCAACTGTTTTTACTCAACTGCTTTGTGAGTGTATTAGACCCTTCTGTCTTACTTCTTTCAAGAGGCATTAAAATGTATTTTATTTATACAAAGTTTAAAAAGAAACTGAAAACTGTTCTTGTCTTTCTTTATTGCATCCTGTCTAATCATGACAAAACAAAAAGATCACATTTTTAAGATAGTATTCGTTCTTGCTTTTCATTTTCCAGTTGAATTTGTTAGTGAAGGCATTTAAAACCTTGTCCTAATATGTATCCTGGGTCACCTACCATTCATATTTCTTTCCACTGAAAGTCAATATTTATGCCAACTCTTTGTTTGTTTTCTTTAATCTGTTTCAAATCCATGACAAAACCAAACTCCTTAGTCTCCATAGCAACATCTTGCAAGGGATTTTATCAGTGTGCCAAATGATTCAGTATTAATGTAAGTTGCTAGTTTTGCAAGGCTGAATTTTCCTCTTCCTGTAACAAAAGGTATAGCATTTCCTAATTATTTGCCACCATCACGATTCATCTTGTCTAGTTTCTACTGCATGCAGTTTGGTACCTTGTCTAGATTACATCTGTAGACTCCACCAGTTACCAATGGAAAGCAATAAGAGTCTTCAAAGAGCAATTTAACCCACTTACGATATTGTAAGTACCTATTTTAAAAACCTGTTTATAGCCCTTAAATTTATACAAAGCACTGATCTTTGGATGGCTAAAAGCATGGCTGTGTGTGCAGCACATAAAGAACTTGAATTTAGCTGTGTGTTGCTGGGGATTTGCTGTCTACTTGCCAACTCCTCTGCATTACTGTTACTCATCTGATGTTATCACTGTTGAAGGAACAGGATGGTGGCTGAGTGTCTTACCCTTTTTATAAGAAAATTTGATGCTGCAAAAGGCAGGTGGGTGGGCAGGGATCTTGTGTGGTTCCAGTGAGCATTATTAATACAGACAAAGACAGCACTGCCAGCATATCACACAGATGTGAAGCCAGCTGAACTTCTGCAGGAAAATGCAATTTGAAGCATCTAATTTAATTTAACTGTAACTTCAGAGAAATTGTGTTGGTGTCCAGTGAGCTGTGCTGAGGTTGTGCTACATTGCTGGAGAACAGTAAACAATACCACCTGCAGTTCTTTCAAATAATGCACTTTTATGGGAATTCCACGACTTTTCTATTCTTGCCTAGGCTTGCAGATGTAAGGAGATGTTTTAAGTGAGGGCAAGGAGGAGTATTATGAATCCACTGCCTTGAAGAAACATTGTTTAAAATTGTAGATTTGTGCCTCAAAACAGGATCCATAATGAGTATTTTTTAGTTTTAATTCCAAAATTAACAAGGAATTGGTTTTTTTCTTGCTTTAGACAAAAATCATTACCTTTAAGATGTCGTACATAAGATGTTTCTGGCTGTACATATTTCTGGTTTGACTTTGGGCAGATTTGGGGTTAGTGACATTCTTCTTCCCTACCCCTCTTGGATCTCTCTCCCTCCCAGAAAAATAAAATTGTTTTGAGGTAGAATTACTTCAGTAGTATGGTCTGATTTTTAATGAAATATCCTCCTTTCATCTCTGTTTACCAAATATCATCAACGCTTTCCCCTTCCCATTGTATCATTTCAGGTGTACATCAAAGTTATAGACACAAATAATCACAGGCCTCAGTTTTCTGCTTCGAAATATGAAGTTGTTATACCTGAGGATACCTTACCAGAGACAGAAATTCTGCAAGTCAGTGCCACAGACAGAGATGAGAAGAATAAACTGATTTATACTATGCAGGGCAGCACTGATCCCCTCAGTCTTAAAAAATTTCGTCTGGACCCTGCAACTGGCTCCCTTTATACTTCAGAAAAACTGGATCATGAGACGATGAACCAGCATATTCTCACAATAATGGTAAATAAATGTGAGATTTCTTCTGTTGTCAATGACAAACAGATACTTTATAATGTCTTTTTAATTTGTCCACATAATTCAAACATTTATTTGTCTGTTTAATTTGTATGCAGTCTTCGTGACTGATTGAACCTTGAACTGTTACTAATATTTGGCGAACTACTGAAATAAAAGTGCTAATTACTAGTGATATGCTGACTGTTGCAGGTTCGAGATCAAGATGTTCCTGTGAAGCGCAACTACGCCAGAATCGTCATTAATGTCAGTGACACGAACGATCATGCTCCGTGGTTCACCAGCCCTTCCTATGAAGGACGAGTGTATGAGTCAGCAGCTGTTGGATCAGCAGTGCTCCAGGTTACAGCATTAGATAAGGACAAAGGAAAAAATGCAGAAATTGTGTACTCTATTGAATCAGGTATATGCACTTTCTTACATCTTCAGTTTCCATTGAGCTTGCTGATGCTTTTTCAGCTGTAAAAGCTGAACGCTGTATAAAAGGAGAGCGGTGCAGGTTTATGTGCCGTATGCTGAGAGATGTATTGAAGATACAGCCTCAGAGCATTCAAAAGAAAACTACAAATACTCATTTCCATTCCTTAGCTATTTATGTTATCCTCTAGATATATTCGGAATATTTTAGTAGTAGGGGAAGAAAGAGCCGTCTTGAAACACTCAAAAGGAGCATGTTCTTTAGAAATTACAGAATCATTACATTCAGGTCTAAAAAATGCATTCTGTTTTGATAATGTCATTCTTATTTTTTGTGGCATAAGGAAAGCAAGGATTTGATGAAAAGAGTAAGAACCTGAGACAGGTACTTTCGTGTTTAATATAATGCAAAAGTAAGGAGCTCAAAAATAAGTTAAATATTCACATACTTAACCCCTAAATAATCCCATCGTGTAAATTAAACTTTCTGATAGATACAGCAAGTATTGTTTACATACTTCCCTCTGCCTGATTTTAGGTAGTGGGACTGCTATTCTATCTTCCTAAAATATTTGAGAAATTCCTTAATAGTTGGTCAATTTGGCATTAAAACTCCTTTCAGACTGCAGGCCAGAAAAGAGCTGCTGCTTATTTTTAACCTCAGAGTATCTTTCTGCCAAAAAGAAGCCATATTGCTTACACAATGTGATTCAGATGATGGCAGTTTTGAATATTAGAAAACAGGATGACATTGATTGAGTTCACTTACCAGATGGAAGTAGGTTCTGGTTCAGTCCATTAAATCTAAATTAATACAAGTCTGCCATTATAAAGCTCCTGAGCTTTGTAGATACCATGACTAGAAAAAAAAGTTACTTAAATTTCATTACTTATGTGAAGTAATATTTTCAAGGTAAAAAGTAACTTAAAAATAAAAATCCCAGTAACAAGCATAAGAAACTGTATATTAAAGAGAACAACAGGTAAAAAGTTATTCAATTCCTGTTGCAAGCAAAGTGGTATTTGCAGATGCTTTTTTGTATTTTACATGAGTTGCTGTGTAAAGGATAGGAATTGTTTACATTAAATATTTTCTTTTTCTTCACCAAAGTGTTGTTTTGATATGAAAACATACTTTTAACAATGTATTAAAGCTGTGATTATGATACTCAGAAAAGAATGAGTGTTTTTGAGTGTCTCATAAGTTGCTTAAAATACCTGGGTTTTTTCTGTCATTTCTAGAAATATGATATTTACTAAGCAGTACACTAACGTCCATGAAATTTTTGTCTTTGCTTTTCCATTTTAGTAGTGCTTGTTTTATGAATGCCTGACAATGGCAAGAAAAAAAAATGTGTGCCTGCAGTCTAGAATGAAGTTACGCACTGTTCTCTTCCTTTGTGCTAGCTTTTTGTAGGAGAAAATCTAAGACCTGTAAGGTTTATTTTATAGGATTGTGATCTACTGGGAGGTTAAAGCATTGTAGCTGATGTTCTAAGCAAATGGAAGGAACATTCTTTAAATGCTTGTAATGGCTGCTTAAATTTATAATGGAATATTCTAAGAATGCCACTGTGTTTAGAGTCTCCACTAAAAAAAACCAAACCAAAACAAAAAAACCCCAAAATAAAAAACCCCAAACAAAACACAACCCCCCCCCTCTTGCCTACTTGTGTGCAGAACTCGGAAGTTCTTAATGAATTTTTTCCATGCTGAGAACATGGCTTTAGTAATGTAATTTTTTCGGTAAGTAAAATGTGAAATCTTAACATATTTAGTACATGAGCTGAATATTGTATGCAGTGTAGTTCATCTATATATTTGAAAATTTGAAACTAACAAGTGTTTATTTTAAATGGCAGCTGGTTTTTCTCAGCAGGCATTATTTTTCTTCTAATGTTATCACAGGGAATAACTTGTCTGTGTAGCAATAGGAAGTTAGGAGAGAGGTAACTATTGGTCCAATTCAAAAAGTTTATTTTTGAAGCAGTTATATTTGAAACAGTACTTGCATAAACAATTAAGATTCACAAGTGTTTATTCGTTACAACCCTTCTTTATTTTTTCCAAAAAGTCCATTTGTTTTAGGTTATAAAAGGTAACTTTTATTCCAGGAATGTTAACTTCTGAGTATAAGTTTCTTTCAGCTATAGTAGATATCTAAGTTTGCTAAAAGAAAATTTTTGCATTTATTTTCAAGACTTGGATGGCTTTGCTAACTATATTTTATGCAATATTCCACAAGTAAACTTAGAATTATTGCCAACTCTGTATTATAGAAAACTTTCCAGACAGGCTAACAAATGTTTGTTGAGCAAAACCAAGAAACTTTCATAGTCTGTGTTCTCTCTATGTCTCTCTAAGTATAGAGATAAATAAGCAGTCATCCCTTAATTAAGGTACTTAAGGTACATCCCTTAAGTACCTCGTTCTTAATTGTTGTTTTTTTCTTCACAGGGAATATTGGAAATTCCTTCCTTATTGATCCCATTTTGGGTATGATTAAAATTGCAAAGGAATTAGATCGTAGTAACCAGGAAGAATACAACCTTATGGTAAAAGCTACAGACAAAGGACATCCTCCACTGAGTGAAGTGACGTCTGTGCACGTATTTGTTACGGTTTCTGATAATGCCTCACCAAAATTCACAGCCAAAGAATATTCTACAGAAATCAGTGAAAGTGCCAGCATTGGTAGTTTTGTTGGAATGGTTGCAGCATACAGTCAGTCTTCTGTGGTTTATGAAATAAAAGATGGTAATACAGATGATGCCTTTGCTATCAACCCCAACTCGGGTGTCATCGTTACTCAGAAGATACTTGATTTTGAAACTTTGCCTTTTTATGCTCTAACCGTGCAAGGAACAAATATGGCTGGCTTGTCCAGTAATGCAACAGTTTTGGTACATCTTCGGGATGAGAATGACAATGCACCAATTTTTATGCAGGCTGAATATACAGGACTCATCAGTGAATCAGCTTCAATTAACAGTGTGGTTCTGACTGACAAGAATATCCCATTAGTAATTCGAGCTACAGATGCTGATAAAGAATCTAATGCTTTGCTTGTTTATCAAATTGTTGAACCATCTGTCCGCCAGTATTTTGCCATTGATTCCAGCACTGGTGCCATTCGGACAGTAATGAGTCTGGACTATGAGGAAACAAATATTTTCCACTTTTCAGTGCAAGTACATGATACAGGGATACCACGTCTATATGCAGAATATGCAGCTAATGTTACTATTTATGTAATTGACATCAATGATTGCCCTCCTGTGTTTTCAAGAGAGTTATACGAGACATCCATTCTAGTTCCCACTTACAAAGGCGTGAAAGTCATCAGCGTAAATGCCACTGATGCTGATTCAGGCATTTTTTCACAATTAATTTATTCCATTATTGAAGGCAACATTGGAGAAAAATTTTCAATAAACCCTAAGACTGGAGATCTAACAGTACAAAACACAACTCAGTTAAGAAGCAGATATGAATTAACAGTGAGAGCATCTGATGGCAGATTTGCAAGCACTGCATCTGTAAAAATTAATGTGAAAGAAAGCAAAGCAAGCCAGCTGAAGTTCACACAGAGTTCTTACTCTGCATCAGTGCAAGAGAATTCCACAGAGGCAAAAACAATAGCTGTTGTTACTGCTATAGGGAATCAAATAAATGAGCCTTTGTTTTACCATATTCTAAATCCAGACAGCAGATTTAAAATAAGCCAAACTTCAGGAGTCCTTTCAACAACAGGAATACCATTTGATCGTGAACAGCAAGAATCTTTTGATGTGGTCATAGAAGTGACAGAGGAAAATAAGCCATCAGTTGTTGCACACATTGTAGTTAAAGTCACAGTAGAAGATATAAATGATAACGCTCCATTTTTTGTCAATCTTCCTTATTATGCTGTTGTTAAAGTAGACTCTGAAACAGGCCATGTTATTCAACGTGTGACTGCAGTAGATAAAGATACAGGCAGAAATGGGGAGGTGCACTACTATCTCAAAGAACATAATGAATATTTCCAAATTGATCCCACTGGTGAAATCTCCCTGAAGAAGAAGTTTGAACCAGACACACTTAATAAGGAGTATCTGGTCACAGTAGTGGCAAAAGATGGAGGAGACCCTGCATTTTCTGCTGAAGTTACAGTCCCAATTACAGTTATGAGTAAAGCTATGCCAGTGTTCGAAAAGCCTTTCTACAGTGCAGAGATACCAGAAAACATTCAGCTCCACAGTCCTGTGGTACATGTACAAGCAAACAGCCCTGAAGGACTCAAGGTGTTTTATAGCATCACAGGTGGAGATCCTTTCAATCAGTTCACTATCAACTTCAACACTGGAGTTATAAATGTTGTTGCCCCTCTTGACTTTGAGTCTCATCCAGCCTATAAACTGAGTGTCCGAGCAACTGACTCCCTAAATGGGGCACATGCCGATGTGTTTGTAGACATAATAGTGGAAGACATCAATGATAATCCTCCTGTGTTTACAAAGCAGTCTTACATTGCAACACTTTCTGAAGCATCTGTCGTTGGAACATCTGTTGCACAAGTGAGCGCTACAGACGCCGATTCTGGAACAAACACGGGAATTTCCTATCACTTGGTTGAGGATAATAGTGAAAGCCATGACTACTTTCACGTAGATAGCAGCACTGGACTCATTGTTACAGCAAGAACCTTGGACTATGAACAAATTAAACAACACAAGTTACTAATAAGAGCCATAGATGGTGGCATGCTGCCCTTGAGCAGTGATACCATTGTAACTGTTGATGTAACTGATCTCAATGATAACCCCCCTCTTTTTAGCCAACTGCTTTATGAAGCTAAAATTAGTGAACTGGCTCCTCGAGGACATTTTGTGACATCTGTGCAAGCCTCAGATGCAGATAGTTCAGATGTTGACAAGCTGGAGTACTCCATTCTGACAGGCAATGATCAGAAGAATTTTGTGATTAATAGTAAAACTGGCATTATCACCATCTCAAACCTACGCAGACAGACACTAAAGTCACATTATAATCTTAACGTGTCGGTTTCTGATGGTGTCTTCAGAAGCTCAGCCCAAGTCCATATAAGTGTAATTAGTGCCAATATGCACAGTCCTGTTTTCAGCCAGAATGAATATGAGGTTGAACTAGCTGAAAATGCTCCATTGCATACTTTGGTGACTGAAGTTAAAGCAACAGATGAAGATTCTGGTACACATGGCCACATCACTTACCACATTGTGAATGACTTTGCCAAAGACAGATTTTATACAAATGAGAGAGGGCAGATATTTACCTCTGAAAAGCTTGACCGTGAAACACAAGCAGAAAAAGTAATTGCCATTAGTTTAATGGCCAAAGATTCAGGAGGGAAGGTTGCTTTCTGTACTGTTAATGTAATACTTACAGATGACAATGATAATGCTCCTCAATTCCGAGCAACGGAGTATGAAGTAAATATTGGCTCTGATGTTCCACGGGGTACTTCTGTCATTAAAGTCTGGGCGTCTGATGCTGATGAGGGTACAAATGCAGACATCACATATGCTATTGAAGCAGAGTCTGAAAATGTAAAAGAGAATTTAGAAATTGATTCATTGTCTGGCATAATTACTACAAAAGAAAGCTTAATTGGTTTGGAAAATGAGTTTCTTACTTTCCTTGTTAGAGCAATTGATGGTGGATCCCCCCAAAAGGAGTCAGTTGTTCCTGTCTATGCTAGAATACTCCCACCAGAAGTGCCTTCTCCAAAGTTTTCAGAACCATTTTATTCTTACACGGTTTCTGAGGACATTCCAATTGGAACTGTGATAGATGTTATCAAAGCAGAGCATAATCAAACTTTAGTATATAGTCTGATTAAAGGGAACACTCCTGAAAGCAACAGAGATGACTTTTTTGTGATTGACCGACAGACTGGAGAGTTGAAACTTGAGAAGAATCTTGATCATGAAACAACTAAGTGGTACCAGTTCTCAGTTCGAGCACAGTATGCAAATGAAGATTATAATGTTGTTTCCTCAGTAGAGGTAAGCATTCAGGTAAAAGATGCAAATGATAACAAGCCCATTTTGGAGTCCAACCCATATGAAGCATTCATCGTAGAAAACACACCAGCTGGAACAAGAGTCATACAGGTTAAAGGAACTGACTTAGATTCAGGACTCAATGGGCAGGTTACTTACAGCTTAGATCCTTCTCAAGAGCCAGATATTATAGAGTCTTTTGCCATAAACATGGAAACTGGCTGGATTACCACTCTCAAAGAACTCGATCACGAGAAACGAGACAAATACAAAATCACAGTGGTTGCATCTGACCGGGGTGAAAAAATTCAACTGTCTTCTATGGCTGTGGTTGAAGTTACTGTCACAGATGTGAATGACAATCCTCCACGGTTTACTGCAGAGATATATAAAGGAACAGTCAGTGAGGATGACCCTCCTGGTGGGGTGATTGCCATCCTGAGTACAACTGATGCTGATACAGAAGAAACCAATAGACAAGTCTTTTATTACATTACAGGTAAATATTTTTTGTTAATGTCAGAATAACCATTTGAGTGGTCCTCGAATGATGGGAGATACAACTTAATCTTTGAAATAATTGGAAAGTGTTTTAAACCATAGAACTGCAAAGAGAGAATGTGTGTGTCTGAATATGAATATTCAAAACTTCAGTGGAAAAAGAGTTTTAGAGTTTCTGGCTTTTTGTCATGTGTGCCTTGCTTAAAATGGCTTTCTATGTAAATTGTTTATTTATAGATCAAATTTTATTTTAAAAAAATACTTAGATTAGTGATGTAGTTAAAGAACACATAAAAGAAATTTCACAAAATAATAGGCTAATAATTTCCAATGCAGTATTTTATTGTTTTTATTTAGTATATGTCTTCATATGATGTTTTTTATAATGCTACTTGAATTTCTGCATTAATTTTTATGGATTCTGTTGGCCACAGTTAAATTAGTTGTATGAGCATGTACTGAAAATTTCTACCTGGGAAATGAAGCTGTTTCCCTGTAAAGCCACAGAGAGTGGCTGCTTATTTGCATTTACTTTTTTTTTTTTAGCTATACCTTAATCTTGATAGAGTAGCAGTAGAAATCTCTATCTTGTCTTTAAATAAACATTTCTTTTCATATTTCAGGAGGTGATCCCTTGGGACAGTTTGCCATTGAAAATATACAGAATGAATGGAAGGTCTATGTCAAAAAGCCTCTGGACAGGGAAGAGAAGGATAGTTATCTTCTAAATATTACAGCTACTGATGGGACCTTTGCAGCTAAAGCTGTGGTGGAGGTTAAAGTCCTTGATGCTAATGATAATAGCCCTGTTTGTGAAAAGGTAGGCAGAGTCTTGTATCTTCCATGTCCAGCTGCTTTCATACATAAAATCTACATTTTCTCTGAACTTGCTTCGCAAGAGACTGACAAATAGCTACTCCTTTTAAACCAGTAACAAAAATTTGGAATATTAAGATAGAATGCTGTCAAATAAAAGATACATCACAGACAGATTTTTTAAAAATCCAAAGATACAATTCATTGACACTCGGTGGGTATTTGAAAAATACGTGGAGAATTGTAGCATGTTTCTCCTCTGTTAATGCATGCTTTTCCAAAAAGAATTGTTTTAAGCTGCAGCCATGATAGTTTATATGCTCTATTTTATGAAAGAAGCAAGGTCTCAAAGAAGGCTAAATCCCATCACTTAGTTGATATATGTGTGTATTTTCTGGGATAAAAGAGTTGAAAAGACTGGAACATTATTCTGAAGTTGCACTCAACAGCACCAAAAATCTGTAATCCGTTAAATGTTTTCTTGTTACAAAGCTGTCTACTTTACCAGATTTTGTATTCTGCAAAAATGGACATGAAAAATAAAGGATGGAAAAAACCTAGAAGGGTGGTCCCTGCAAGATGTGCAATTGCCTTACATGGAAGCTGAGCTTTTTTTTCCCCCCTTAGCACATTGGGACTTGTTATAGTTGAACACAGATTTGATATTACCAGATTGAAATCTTCCCTTGTACTAGGAAGGACAAGTATGCAGTAAACATAGGATTCTTTTTTTCAGTTGATGTTTATTTTGGTTACTACTATGTAAATGGTTGCAGTTATATACAGACTGGCAAGTCAGTGCTTTTAGCTTTTTTCTTTTGATTTTTTCCTTTGATAATATTGGTGTTACAAGGCTCAGTGCTTCTAATGTAATGCACATTCCTGACATGGTTGAGCTGTAAGAGTGCTTAGTGCCATTAAGTTCTGAATCCTTTTTCTCATTTTTTATTTAATCTAGAAGCTTTTGTGTCATTAAAAAAAAAAAAAAAACAGATATCAGTTTCTTAAAAACTGAGACAGACCTAGAAAAGTTGATCCACCAAAAGAGATAAAAATGAAATTAGCAAAAATGTTAAACTCTTATTTTGGGAATGCATTTCCTTATCGATTAATCAGTTTCGAGTTCTTAGCAATGCAGTGATGTTCAAAAGTCCCTATAATCTGCAGTATTAAATACCTTTCTGAATTTTCAGGTATTTCATCCTCTGGTTCACATTATATGTTACCAAACAGTCAAACAGAATATTATTTCCTCTGTCATTCCTTCTTCCCCTCCCCTTTCCAAGCTCTTTTTCCTTAATATATTTAGTGTTTCAATGTAACTTTTAAATCTTGCAGACTTTATATGCTGATTCCGTTCCTGAAGATGCCCTTCCTGGCAAACTGATAATGCAGGTGTCTGCTACAGATGCAGATATTCGTTCCAATGCAGAGATTACTTACACGCTGCATGGCACAGGAGCAGAAAAATTCAGACTCACTCCAGACACAGGTAATAATACTTTATACAAGATCCCAGTCATCACCTCATTTTATAAAATGTTTTGCTGTTACATTAAGACATACATGAATGTCAGTACTTAAAACTTTCCACTAAGAGTTGGTTTATTGTACAATGGTTTAAAATGTGAGTTTCTACTACACAAATACTAATAATATATTTAATAAAATCAGGCAGAAGGCAAGTAGTTTAATATATGAGAAACTAAAAAGTAAACAAGGTAATTGCCCTGAAGCCAGGAACTTCCATGCTGAAGTGACTGGAATAAAAGTATGCCATAAAATTTGCTCTTTTTATATTCATTGTAGTAGTAGTAATAATGGTTTGTAACTGAAAATATCATCATTCAGATTCTCTTTGCCATCATTTGTTTTGGTTTTAAATGGGATGAGGTTAGATGGAGCAACAAATGTCCTTTCCACAGCAAATACCAGAAGTGCCCCTAGTTTTATTGAAAGCACTGTATAAATGAGATTAACTTTTATCTTGCTTGACTTTGGTTTTCATGGCATTTGTATGTTTTGGATTATAGTATAAGTCACAGCTAATGCCAAAATCCTCTACTGTGCAAGCTGCAGTAGACAAGCAGTAGGAAGGTAAACAGCATAGAAAAAGTGAAATAAGATGAATACAAAGTTGTAATGCAAGTAGAAGAGATTAGAACATTCAGTGACGAAATAAATGAGAAAGGCCTTACTTCCTGTGTTTTTTGGGTTTTTTTTTTACTTTGAATGTCGGCTGTGTGGTGTGCTAGTATGTTGTTACATAAATTGAGAATTGGTAGGGGTAGAATACTCTATAAACAGTGTTTCGTGACATTTTTTGACTTTTTTAAAAGGAGACAATGACTACGCATAGTAGTAGCCTCTCATGTTTTCTGTCACTTTATAAAGAAAGTATGTGTTAGAGTTCTAGAGGTTTGTCTGTAGTAGCAGTTAATATCTTGTAGTGAATAGCTCTATTTATTCATTGAATGTTAGAGGAGGAAATATCAATAGCTGTGGAAGGAATGCAACTAAATAACCCAGAAAAACCAGACATGGATTTAACCTTGCATTTTTTTAAAGCCAGAGTTCTAATATTTTGATTATTTTTGCACAAACACACAAGGATTTTTGCATGTATACACATTCTCTCTCTGCAGCATCAGATAGTTTTGCTTTCGCTAATTTCTGTTTCAAGAGCATTAGGAAAAAAAGTAAAGTGTTTTAGTACTTAATCTTTTCAAGCTGAAAAGGCAGGTTACTTAGATGCTTTGCCCAAAGTGGAGCTCTTTAGTACAGTACAGCTGTTGACTTAGCCACTGATGAAATTACTGTAAAGAAGAAAATTGTTTAGTTTTTCTGATTTTAGGGGAAAACATGTTAGAGGTATTTAAGTCTTGCAACTTTTATCAACTTATATGTGTTGCGCTGTTTGTAGGTGAACTGAAAACACTAATGACACTTGATCGTGAGCAGCAAGCAGTTTATCATCTTCTAGTGAAAGCCACAGACGGAGGAGGAAGATTCTGCCAAGCTAATATTATCCTGACTCTGGAAGATGTGAATGATAATGCCCCAGAGTTTACAACTGATACTTACTCCATTACAGTATTTGAAAACACAGAGCCTAAAACCCTTTTGACAAGAGTGCAGGCAACAGATGCAGATGCAGGTATGCATTCTTTGACTGATAGTTTTGTCATGGTATCAGAGTTACAGTAATATTTATTTAGTTTCATCCTGAGAGGTGTCAAGTGTTTCAGTAGAGCTGACAGATGTTCAATACCATTCAGGATTAGACTCCTGAAAGATATATTTAGGTCTACTAAATCATTTAACACCTGACTTCCATGTGTAAGTAGCTTGGAAGACATCCCTTTAGTGTCTCTGCAAAAAAGAGGAGAGGGGTGAGATACAAAATGTAGGATATTTTTAGTGTGATAAGGTATTAATGTTATGATGGATTAGGTTCATCCTTTTATTTCTGATGTAAGTAATAAGACTATCAAGCCTGTCTGTTCATGTAAGTGGGTATTCATAGATTTTTGAATGTGTGCTTCATAGGCCAGCCATCGATGATCGTATCCTCAAGAGAACCATGGTCAGCTGTAGCTTTCTGTATATGCTGTTAAGATTTTTATTGTCTCTTTATCTTCACTGTTCAGTTACAAATATTTAAGCAAACATGAACTGAAAATGACATGAGACAGTGTTTGTTCATAGGCTTTGTTGTAAGGAACACAACAGCATAAAGTATTTTTAAAGTGTATGATTTCCATATCTCATAAGTTTATTAATCAAATAGAATTAATGAATAGTTGCCTCAGTCTCATAAAACAACTGACCTGTTTCCTGCTATGACAAAACTACGTTCCTCATTTGGAAGGTAACAGACAGATGTTTTCACACTTCACTAGCATTTGAGGTTCAGGAGGACCAAAATACTTGCCCCTAAAATCTATACGGTTTTTGTTTGTTTTATACAGAAATGTTGCTAGAAATTATGTTTCTGTTAATTTGGGGGCATGGTTCTTAAATAAACTTACTGGTATTGAGTCTAGTTAATTGATGCAACTTATCTCCCATATCCTTCTCTGTTATTATAAGCCTGCTAAGCAGATGCTATTGTTCTAAAGTTATAATTAGATTTGTATTACTAATTGTTTCATATTAACTAGTGCTGTAACTGAAGCAGAACCATGGTTCGTGTTTTCTGTATGACAGAAGATCAGTGCAGTGAAGTGTTAGCTTAATTTTTTTTGGAAATAGTTCTGCCCTTTACAAGAGCCTTTAGCTCTTGCAGAAATTTACTTTTAACATGAATTATAAAATTTAGCATGCATGTCTTATTTGTATAGCTATCAGATATATATTATTATATATATTATTATTATTATGTTTATTATGTTGTTATGTATTTTAATGGCTGCTTTGTACTTGAAAATTGTTTTCAAAATGCAGGGTTGAACCGTAAAATCCATTATTCACTGGTGAACTCTGCAGAGGGGCAGTTCTCTATTGATGAATTCTCTGGAATCATTCGTTTGGAGAAGCCTTTGGATCGGGAATTGCAAGCTGTGTACACATTAATTTTGAAGGCTACAGATGAAGGTTTACCTAGAAGACTGTCTTCCACAAGTAGTCTTATAGTTTCTGTTTTGGATATAAATGATAATCCACCCGTATTTGAGCATAGGGAGTATAGTGCAAGTGTCTCAGAGGACATTTTGGTTGGAACTGAAGTTCTCCAGATCTATGCTGCAAGCAGAGACGTTGAAGCCAATGCTGAAATCACATACTCGATAGTCAGTGGGAATGAACATGGAAAATTCAGCATCGATTCAACAACAGGTAATGGGTTACAACTGTGAATATATACTTTAGGCCAAGCAAGTACAATGCTATACTGAGTTCTACAGTTGTTCAGCCAAATAGGTTATGTATAATCCATGTCCATCATCCTGGCTTTAAAGTTGCTGCTGCTGTCTTTTCACCCATTTTGCCACCATACTTACTAGACAACTGCAGTAAAATGTAGAATAGGAACTTTATTTGTTGCTTTTATTTATTATTACTTGGATTAGAGTTATTTAGCTGGCAAGAGTAAGGGTTTCCTACATGGAATATTCACCACTCTGGAGGCAGAGGGGGTGGAAAGACATAGATCTCTAATGATAGAAGCATAATAGTCTTTTCACAAAAGGTGTATAATCAGAATGGACGTCTAGATTTGGCAAAAGAAGGATTAGAAATAAAATTGGTTGGGAAGACTAGTCATTGGCCCACAAAGACTAATCCTAGAGAAGTTTTAATGGTATTAAAGGGAGGTTGGAATAGGAATATTATGTTCAGCCATATATCCAGCATGACGGTGGAGATTTTAGGCTTGCATGATAGTCAGGTTTAGTCTCAGGAACTATTTAGATTCTGTACATAATTTTTCCCTGCTAATAACAATTCTTTGTTAAAAATCAATATATACCACAAATTTAGTTTTATTTTCTTATATAGTTCTTTTTCTAGAGCTAATTTCTGGTAAAATTGTTTGGGGTTTGGGGTTTATTTTGGCTTTAATAAGATTTCTATCCAAAATTGATTGTAGTTAACTTTTGGTAGTTAGTTAAGTAGTTTAGTAGTTAATTGTACTAGTGTAATGGAAATTACAATTCTGCTGGTTTTTCCAGTGTACATGCTGGTACTATGGTATAGAAGTACTTTGTCAGATAAACTTCATATATTTGAAAGGAGTAAAAAGGTTCCAGAAAAACTCTTCCAGCAGCAAATATATGTGTATGTTAGGGACTGTACTATCTTAACTAGTCAATTAAATACTCATATTACAAAATGTAAGCTAGGTTATTTTAAAGGGTGAGTCTTGTCGTAGTGGCAGGAACTTCACTTTGTCACTTTACCAGGACAAATCAAGCCCTGAAGAAGCTTGAGTATTTGTCAGGCCAAAATAAAAAATTGCAATACATAATACTACAGCAGTAGCAGGGTTTGTATGAGGCTTTTTTTTTCCCTCCTTCTTCCCTAGGAGCCATTTTTATCATTGAGAGTTTGGATTACGAAAGTTCTCATGAGTACTACTTGACAGTGGAGGCCACAGATGGAGGCACGCCTTCATTAAGTGATGTTGTAACAGTGAATATTAATGTCACGGATATCAATGACAACACTCCAGTGTTTAGCCAAGACACTTACACTGCAGTAATCAGTGAAGATGCTATGCTTGAACAATCAGTTATTACGGTATGTATTGTTTTTTTACTTTGAAATACTCTGTCATGATGATCTTGCTTTCAGTCTTGAAGGAATAAGTATTGATTTGAAGGTGAACATCACTGAACAGATGTTTGCCACTGAGTGAATTGAAAATTTACTTTGAAAAAGTTTCAGAACGAGGGACTTCAGATGCTGTGGGAAAGTAGATGATATTTTGTGATATGTTTATCTTCGCCTCATGAGAACATGACTTAACTGTCAGGAAAAATTGCAGAAAAAATTCAGGAAATTAAGTGATGCTGGTATGTTCTACTGAGATAGCATTTCTCCTGAGAACTATGAAATGTGTTAAACCAAAACAGCTCATCTTCAGGATGAGATTATCTGAAAGGTGTTAGACTCTATATCAGCCTGTTTTAAATGAGACTGTAATGTCCCTTAGGTTATGGCAGATGATGCCGATGGACCTTCCAACAACCACATTCACTACACAATTATAGATGGCAATCAAGGAAATCCTTTTACAATTGACCCTACCAGGGGTGAAATAAAAGTGACTAAGCTTCTAGACAGAGAAGAGGTAAGGTTTTCATGCTTTTTGAGCATTTGGGATTAATTTAACTATACATAATTGATGACCACCATTTTTTAATTCTATTTGTAAATTACCATTTCATGTTCCAAAATTAATATGGCTATAATAAAGTGAAAACTTCTATTTATGTCAGTACTTCAGGGGGACAGGGAAGAAGAGAAAGGATTAAATATATGAAGGAAAGCTTTACTGGGGTTTGTGCTAAAATATTTATTCCATAAGACAAAAGCTGAATTTGTTACTTTTTTCCTCTTCAGTGAATGTTTTGATTTTTTTTAATTATTTTTTTAGATTTCAGGATATACCTTGACAGTTCAAGCATCAGATAATGGAAGCCCACCTAGGCTTAACACAACTACAGTTAACATTGATGTTTCTGATGTAAATGATAATCCTCCAGTGTTCTCGAAAGGAAACTATAGTGTTATCATCCAGGTAAATACAGCTAGTGAAGTGGTCAAATCAATAATGTTATTTGACTGTGAATTTGTGACTTATATTTTTCTGTATTTTTAATTATTTAGGGTTGCCAGTGAGACTGCTTACCAACTAAGTGCTAAGGGTTCCAAAATTCCTATTGTGCAGGTTATTTAGAAACTTATATTGCAAGCTCACAGAATCACAGAATAGCTGAGGTTGGAAGGGACTACAGTGGGTCAGCTGGTTCAACCTCCCTGCCCAAGCAGGGTCATCCTAGAGCACATTGCACAGGATTGAGTCAAGACAGTTCTTAAATATCTACAGTGAGGGAGACTGCACAACCTCTCTGGGTTCTTTTTCAGATTCCTTGTGTGTGTACATGTATATATATTATACATTCCATTTATGCATAGAACATTCTTAGTATCATACAGGGATATTAAGATACATAATCGTTTTGCTATTTCATTTTGGTCTTAAGTGTTACTGCTTAGAAAAAGATCCTTTGTGTACCTGTTACTGTGAAGCTAGTGTTCTGCACCATGGCACTTAGGACTTAATTCCCATTGGCCTCCTCTGGGATCAGAAGCAGTTAGACCAAGAGTAAAATTTCATATGGCTGCATACCAATCATTTGACTAATTTTGCACCTTAGGATGGTAGTAGTAGGCCAGATTCTCAAGTGTCTGGCATGTATTTGCCTGATTCAGAAAACTCTGCTAAAGCAGAGACAGTGAGGGCAGTATCTATACTTCTTGTCTTCCTGAATCCAATAGAAAAATAGATAGAAGGCAACAAAGGAATTGCATTAATACCTTAATTAATACTAGTAATGTAAATGAGCTCAGTCCCTTGGGTCCTTTTGCTGTGTCTGGTGCCTTGCCTGGTACAGTAGATCAGTGAGAATCAGACAATGTTATCTGGTGCACTGTGCCATCCTAAAATACCACTTGTGTTTGGGGATAGTGTGTGTGATTTGTAAAGATGGCTTTACAAAATAGAGCAAAGTGAATATACACGGAGTATGCAAGTAAGATGGCCTGGATCTTGCTTTAAAAAAAAAACCAGTCAAACAAACAAACAAAAAAAGAAGAAAATGAAAACAGCAGATTAATGCTCATGTGCTGTCAGAGGTATTTTCTTTTCCCCAAATCTTTCTTGAAATGAATGTTAATTAATGTATCTCCTAAACTGCAGACTATGTAGCCGGTGTCTGTACTATTTCCCTTAGTCAATTAAAAAGGAAGACCTCTTGTTTTATAGTTCATTCATATTTGCCTGTCCTAGTTGAAGGTGGCAGAGAAAAAGCCGGAGGAGTTGCCCAAGAATGCTGGTGTGCATTTCCTCATGTATTGGAGATGGACATATTTGGATACAGTTGGAAATGTGCTCAGCTCTTAGGAAAGTCAAATTACTTTAGGTGACCAACTGTAAATATATGTATTTTAAAGCGATTTGTTTTGGTGAAAGGGAAAAAGCTTCAGCTACCATATCTGATAACTAAATTGACTTATTCTCTCAGAAACAAAGAGTATCGTTGTTATTAGGAGTTTTTGCAACTGTGAAAGGGATAGCATTTTGTTATTGTTGTCCTTCAAAATAATGTTTGTACTTTTCTTCCTTTTAAAATATGTGTGTATATAAAAAAATCTGGCTGATCCAGTATAGCACGAGTATTCTGGGAGAGGTGTTAGAAGTGTTATATAAGGTTACATGTGTGTGTAAGATACATGATAAGCCAAAGTATGTGAAGTGTCTGTGAAACCTCAGGCATCTACATGATGCAAACTTGAAGGGATTTCATGATGCAAATTTTAAAACCTGGATTTCATATTTTAACTGGACGCTGGCTGTAGCAACCACAACTGTAGTCTGAACACTAATTAGGGGCACAAGGGGTCAGATGGTGGAGTGTGTTTTTCTAGTCCTCCCAACAAAGGCATTAGATTATTCTTAACAGATGTTTTAGTTAAGTTTGAAATCTTTGGTGACTTGGCAATTAGGCTACAGTAATATTAATTCAGACCAGAAGTGGAAAATGTAAAGTGTCAAGGCTGAACTATCTTCAAAAGTATAATACGAAGTTTAAAAAACTGCCTTTCCTTTTAGTGTTTCTTGTTCTTATTCTCAGAGCGTAGTAGTTTTCCTGAAGCAATGTTGTCATTCTGATTTCTCTTGTGCTGATTAACTGGTTTGACAGCAATTTGTTGGGGTTTCTGTTGTGAGGAAGAAATCAACATCAGACTACATCCCCAATTATAACAAAACCAATGTGTATTATGCATTTATAGGAAAATAAGCCTATTGGATTTAGTGTGCTGCAGCTAGTGGTGACAGACAAGGATTCTTCTCACAATGGCCCTCCTTTTCTCTTCACCATCCTGAGTGGAAATGAAGAGAGCACTTTTCAGATTAACCAGCAGGGAGTTCTGACCACAAGTGCTGCACTGAATCGCAAAGTGAGAGATCACTATTTGCTTCATGTTAAGGTAGGATGTGCCTCCTCTGACTGTTTTGTGTTTTAAGTATTTAATTCACTTTAACCACTCATGTGCACTCCACCACTTGTCTTTCTGTTACAAGATCCTGACATGCCAAGTAGTCATTTGAGGCATGCCCATGAGGTGACATCTTCAGAGACAAAGTCTCTGAAGAGACTGAAACCAACCAAAGTTGGTTTAAATGGTAATCTACATGGGTGCAATGGGAAGTATAATTAAACTCACAGTAGAAGTCAGCTGTAAGTGAAATGTTTACTGGGTGAGTCATCTTGATAAGCCCTTTGCCCTCTGGTTGGAATGCTGAAAAAGGCAGCAGAGGACAGGTCCCTTGAGCCACCCACTATTGATTGCAGAATTCCCCTTGCCGCTATCGTTTTGACCCTTGGAGCTGTGTGCTGGACTACACTCACAGGATGAAAGCAGGGATATTGAAAGTTGCACAATATAGCAGTACTGAAATTTTTTTCTGTAGTGCCACATTCTTTTTTCAATGGCAATTCAAAACATCTTTTTTTAAGTTTGGACCTTTTTTCATAGCATTGAAACTTGCAATGCAGTAGTTTGAGATCTCAGGATTTTGCAGTGGGAAACACAGCATAAAACTCAAAAACTGACCCTGAAGTGCTATAATATATGCTACATTTGCCATTGTTGTGTAAAAAGACCAGCCCATGTCTGAGGTTACGTTAACCTAGCTGAGTTCTCTCAAATACTTTTTGTAACCTAACGTGAGAAAAGTTCAAACTAATTTCTTTGATCTTATCTAGTCCTCTTTAATTTAGTTATAAATTAAGGAGCTGTGAACAGAGTACTTAAAATTGGTAGGCTAAAAATAGCTAGCCTCAATTCTTAAACTTCATTTCCAGATTTGTGTTTTAAGAAAAATTCTTACCTTTATTTCCACATGAGGAATTTCTTTTAATCTCCAAATTATTCTTATACATACTATCGCAGATAATTTCTGAGTAAACATGCACTTGCAGAATTTTAGAGCAATACTGTCAATAACAGTGTATGCTGAATTCTGTCCACATTGGGATAATTGTGACATATTTAAACAAAGTCTATTTTCTTTGGGAAAAGAAGAAAAAATTCCCACAGATACTGTAATTTGCTGTTTGAGTTATGTTATGTTATGTATAAAATGTTAGTAACCAAGAGCCTTACGTAGAAGAACTGATATAGTTTCATTTAAATGTTTAGTTTAGGGTTTAAGAATTGGGATGAAAAAGGAGGCAGGTATATCACTGCTCTGTTAGCCATGTTTTCCTCAATAGTGATATGCCAATTTCCTCAAAGTCACCTTTTTTATGGATGTTTTTCCTGTATGTGGAATCAGTGTAGTACAAGATTCATAGGTTTTATTTTAAATCTAATCTAAGCAGTAACTAATTTCTATTTATTTTGCTTCCAAAATGTATTCTTATAAATGCATGTACAGGCAATTATGTCTGTTGTATATACGCTGACTGACATGTCATGATTTTGTTGCACCTTTTGCCCTTCCTAATGTGCCTGGTTTTTTTTAAATGTGAGACGCTTATCTAACATCTTCCTCTGGGTGGAATCTTGCAATCCTTTCATTTCTAAGGCACTTCCTGGTCTCCAGGCTGCTTGTAAACAGCCGGGCAGAACTTCAGCTATCTTGTCTACAGCACAGCAGCTTTGAAAAGTGCCTTTTTATTAGTGAATGAATATGGGCTATTTTAATGGCATCCAGTAGCTAAACAAGTGTCTTAAAGTAAATGTACTCATTTAGAACAAAGACTTCTCAGAGATTGTAAGTCATTAAACCAAACTGTACTAACGTGCATCTTTTGTGTGCTGTACTACCCAACCTCAGTATTTTGGACCTGTCTGATCTGTTGATTTACAAGTTTCCCAGCTGCATTCTGGAAATATCTCACTGTCTTTTAATTGCCATTTGTCATTTTACGCTTTGCTAGCTTTTTTCCAATAGACATGCTGCAAATAATGCTATTATTTACTATTACCATACAATACAGGAGTACGAACGCATCTAAAACTAAAACTAGCATTTCCCTATCACAAGACTCCAGTTCCAATGATGCACACAAAACCGGAGGCATGACTATTATGCAGAAATACTCTTCCCCTGTTTACTTAAAATAAAGATTTTTTTTAAGACTGTAGGAAGGCATTTTCTCAAGTTTGCACTATGTTTAATTTCTGCATTTTGATCTTGTAAATCACAAGTTAATGGCTGTGTATGATTTCTTGATGCCCATTTTCACTTTTTAACTGACCTTCACTGGTATGCTTTTCAATATTGATGGCTTTCACCTTAGTTGCTTTCTGAATGGATTGCTGAGGTAGTGATGTTCTTAAGTTACAGGCATACATTATTCGAAAAAACTCAACCCCAAAAAAAATCACTAAAAACACACAAACTTCCCCCATAAGCACTACGCACCCACTACCTCCAAAAGTCTTTACTTAATACGAGCATTTCTTTTACTTTACTTTTGTCATTTTAATAGAAATAAGGATTTTTTTCCCCCAACGGTCACCTTATATGTGCATGCCACTCACATTTGCTTTCCCTCTCTCCAAAGGAAATAGATTATCCATTAACAAATGTCTCGCAGCACTAGTGTGCAAAATCTTCAGCTATGAGTCACACAGGCCTTTGTGCCACACTCTGAAGTCTTTAGTTTCAAACCACAGCACATTTTTAAATATCTGCACTACTGAAAATTCGTTTCTCCTGGGGCTCTTCTTTCCTGCTTGCTGTCCATTTGTTATAATTTTGCTTATCTGTTTGTTTTGAGCCTTTTCTTGTTTCCCTGGGGCATTTCTCCTGTAGCTAAACTGCCTGCCTTGTTTTGTTTCCAGGCAGAGATCTAGGCAAAACAAAACTCTGCCGACTTGAGCTCGAGCTCTCTCAAGCTCTCTCTCGTTATTTACATTTGGGTTACTGGAGGGCAAGTTTCTAGCAATGCCTGTCTTTTGGAGTTAACAGATGAAGACAAGTAGTTCTGAGACATGCATTACCTTTTAAAAATGCCACGATTATGTGCCCATCCACAGATAATCTTGTGCCTGGAGTTACTCCTCTTTTGCTTAAATTTGTATGAAAAATCAAAAGCAGCCTCTCTGCGTAGATCTTCAAAGTGTACCTGTAGTCTCAGTAAAATTATTGCAAAATATTTTAAGCAATGCAGAATATCTTCTGAGCCCTGCGTATCCCCTCTGTACCTTCACATGTCTCCAATTCTTCTTTAACTATTTCTTCAGTGTCACTTTCAGTAACTGGGAAAGACCTCTGGAAAAAGATAGATGGGAAACAAGAGGTGAGAAATAGAAAGAAAAAAGTGAACCCAAGGCAATGTTCTTTTCTCACTTTTCTGCTCTTTTTTTGTCCTGTCTTCATACAACAACAGTGTATGTTTTTGTCCAGAAGGGGTGGAGAACAGCCTGTTCAAAAAGGCTTTAAAAGTGAATTAGGCTGATAAAAATTAAAGATAGTTAATTGTCTGAAGCTAATAATAATACAAGTGGGTTTTTTCCTCTCTGTGATCAAAAATCATGAAAGGCAACATAATTAATTCTAACTTTGTGCATGTATTGGTTTCCTTTTGAAGTACTGTTTGACATACTGCATTTAGTTTGTCTTCCAGACCACCTCCTAACTGTGGTGAAGCATGTTATACATTTCTAGTGCATGACTCATTTCAAGTTTGTAATGTGTTTTCGTGCTTGATATAAAAAAGCTTCAAGCACCATCTGCTGTCTAAAATCAGCTACTGTGCATTTCCTGTGTATTTTCTATCAGTGTTAGTAGCTTCCTGGCATTTTCAGGTAGTAAGAGCACTGTAGCCTTTTAATCTTGGAAGAAGTGAAATAATGTTTGTCTGTGTCTGTTTATATAAGCTTTTTAAATTTTCAGTATTAACTTTTATGTCAGGAATTGTGTTACAGAATTTACATAAAGCGCTTTCCTGTAGGACTTTTTGGCAGTAAAATACAGCTCTACTGTGTACAGTACAAATATCTACAGTAGAATTTGAGATAAAGCAAACATGTAAATCTGTCCTCATCTTTCCTTTAGGTGGCAGATAATGGAAAACCACCATTGTCATCTTTGACTTACATTGATATTAGGGTTATTGAGGAAAGCATTTATTCTCCAGCAATTCTGCCTCTGGAAATCTTTATCACAGCCTTTGGGGAAGAATATTCAGGTGGCGTCATTGGAAAAATTCATGCAACTGATCAAGATGTTTACGATACCTTGACATACAGTCTGGACCCCAAAATGGAATCCTTGTTCTCCGTTTCCAGTACTGGTGGCAAACTAATAGCGCATAAAAGGTTAGATGTAGGACAGTACCTCCTAAACGTCACTGTTACAGACGGAAAATTTACAACTGCAGCTGATATTACTGTGCACATCAGGCAAATCACACAAGATTTATTAAATCACAGTATCGCAATACGCTTTGCAAACCTGTCTCCTGAAGAATTCATTGGTGATTACTGGCGCAATTTCCAGAGGGCGTTAAGAAACATCTTGGGTGTGAGGAGAAATGACATCCAGATTGTCAGTTTGCAGCCTTCTGATCCTCCTTCTAATCTGGATGTCCTCCTGAATATTGAAAAGTCTGGTAGCTCTCACCACCCAATGAGAATTTTGCTCCACAAGATAAACTCTTCTGTGCCTGACCTAGAGGAGATTTTAGGTGTCCGGATAATTGACGTGTTTCATAAGCTCTGTGCAGGCCTCGATTGTCCTTTGAAATTTTGTGAAGAAAAAGTAACAGTGGATGAGAACATCATGTCAACCCACAGCACAGCCAGGTTGAGTTTTGTCACTCCCCGTCATCACAGAACAGCAGTTTGTCTTTGCAAAGGTAAGAAAAACAGTAAGGAAAACTGTATCCTTGAAGAGATTGTTCTGGTTTTAAAAAGCCGTAATCCACAGGTGAAAATTTATATATACAGGACAAAATTAAGAATGTTCTGTAACCCTGTCCGCAACACTTGCCTAATTTTATTCAGAGTAATTCTTTCTTATCTCATTACCTCATTTTAAGAGTTTACATAATACAAGCCTATAAGAGCAAATTTTAATTTTTTTTATATTTACACTTTCATTTTCCATTTTATGAAAGAAGTTAATTTTTTATGTTGTTGCCTATCCTATATTGATGGCCATTTTCAGTCTTGTGTGCACAAAGGTGAGTTCTTGCAAAATACCTGAATACTTCCTTCTTTCTGCTTAGAGGAGTAGCCCACAAGGCTTCCAAACTTGGCTGAATATGAGAGGGTAATGTGGGAAATGAATATTCATTAAAATACTTGTACGTATAAAGATTTCTAACAGAAGATTATTTTATCTTTATCTGTGAGGAAAACGATATTGCTTTTTAAAATCAGGACTTAATGTTGCTGGGTGAACTTGTACATGTGAAGTAAATATTTAAAGCCCGTTCCTTTTTTGTCCAAATACAGACATGCTTTTCTCTGCTCTCCTCAAACCCACTGTGTCCATGTTTAATATCTACATGTTGTTTTTTGTGGTGAATGATACTAATGGTAAGCCTTAAACCACAACACCAGTGTCCCAATTTTGCCAATTGAATTGAGTAGTCAAGATGAGGATGAGATCAGCCACTCTATATGCTGTTTGTCTAGACTGTGCCAGTCATGTCCCATAACGGTTGCTTCACTTCCTTGTCTGATTGTTAGGAATATCATTTGGGTTACTTTCAACTACTGTACTTAAGAGTCCATTTTCACAAAATACCATTACCACCAACAGAAAAGAAATAATGGAATTGGTTTTACAGAAGGGAAGTGCCCTCTGGTGAACAGTGTGTGTGAAGGAAACCCATGTCCTGAAGGTACTGAATGTTTAGGAGATCCAAAGGAAGGAAAATACAGCTGTGTTTGCCAAGACAGCAAAACCGGACAATGTCCTGGTAAGGAGTTAACTCTAAAAAACTCTGTGTAAAACCATATTACTTTCCAAATATAAATTTGATTCCAGTCCTAATTCCAGCCCAGTCCTAATTCCAGTCCAGTGCTAATACATTTTATGCTTTTCTGTATTCCTAAGCATCAACTGGCTCTGCTGTGACATTTACTGGGAACAGCTACGTGAAATATCGTCTCATGGAAAATGAGAACAAAGAGGAAATGAAGCTGACAATGAGACTTAGAACTTACTCTGCTCATGCAGTTGTTATGTATGCTCGAGGAACAGACTACAGTATCTTAGAGGTATATTAAAATCTCCTAGTGCATATCTCCTCCTTTCTTCCTACCATCTTCTTACTATTTTTTGTGCCTGATAAAAAGATTGAGTCGTAACATCTCTGTAGAACTGTTATAATTGACAGTTACCTTCAAGGTAGGGTGTGTTACACATCCAGGTGACAAACTTGTACAGAATTTTTTAAATGTCTGAACAGAGCTTCCTGAATCATATATTTTTAAACAACTTTAAATTTATTTTATTATAATACTGAAGTCTATACAGAAAAAGTCACTTAAAACACAAGATGAAAGGCATTGAAGTATTGTAATACTATGATTATGATCTGTGACTTCTTTGCTAGAGGAAAAAAATGTACAAAGTGTATGTTTCAATTAAAAGAACCATATAGAATAAATCACAGTCACTGCGACTGTTTGGAAAATAGTGTTATTAAACTGCTTTTTATGAACACCACCATAATCCTGTCTTTCCAGCAAACATAAACTTTTATAGGCATCAATATTTTATACTCTTTAAATGTGCAGACCATTTACTGATGTTGTGGCTTTCCTCTGTAGATTCATCATGGGAGACTGCAATATAAATTTGATTGTGGCAGTGGACCTGGGATTGTCTCTGTTCAGAGCACTCAGATAAACGATGGCCAGTGGCATTCTGTATCTCTTGAAGTGGACGGAAACTACGCACGACTCGTTCTGGATAGGGTGCATACTGCATCTGGTACTGCTCCTGGTACACTTAGAACACTAAACCTAGACAATCATGTGTTTTTTGGTGGTCATATTCGTCAGCAAGGTACAAGACATGGTAGAAGTCCTCAGGTTAGCAATGGTTTCAGAGGCTGTATGGATTCTATTGTACTAAATGGACAAGAGTTGCCCCTAAACAGCAAGCCACGAAATTATGCTCACATGGAAGAATCTGTAGATGTCACTCCAGGATGCTTACTGACTGCCGCAGATGGCTGTTCAAGTAGCCCGTGTCAGAATGGAGGCATCTGCAATGCGCTGTCAAATGGTGGTAAGTTGTACTTTATTTTTCTGCTTTTGGTTTTCAAAACTGTTTTTCAGCTTCTCTAAAGGACAAAACAACTTTGTGTATAATTCTGGCTTTCCCAAAGAGTTGTAGAGGGTTGGTTGTTGAACAGGTAGGAAGGCTGTGTGTGCCTGTGTTCTAGATTCAATTCCTTGGGGTATGAAGTAGACAAAGTCCATCTGGCAAGGTGGGGATTTAATCTTCAGAGTTGAGGTCTGAGGTCCATCCTCTTAACTGCCTACTTTGGAGTATTTCTTTAAAAATTCTGAAATCGTTGTGACAACTTGCGTTTTGTGAGAGAAATGGAAATCATCCTTCAGTCATGTTCAAGAAAAACCTTACTGTTAGACTTTGCTTCATCTTTTGACAAAAACATTTCTATTTTTTCCCATCATCTCTGTCTTTGAACAGGTAGGTGGGCAGGGAGGATTTTTTCTGAAATCCAGGAAAGCCATGTGAATCTTTTTAAAAGACTGTATTTGATTTCAGGTTACTACTGCAAGTGTGCACCTTTGTTTATGGGAACTCACTGCGATGTAAGTGTCAACCCATGTGCTTCCAACCCCTGCCTTTATGGTGGGACTTGCATCCCAGTCAGTGATGATTTCATCTGCCAGTGCCGAGGACAATACACAGGTCAAAGGTACGTTTGTATGGTTCATTGTAACAATGAACCCCTTAGAGAACAGGCTACAAAACTCTTTCTGTTTCCTTTTTTATCTGTTTCCTACTTAAAGCTCAGACTTTGAGACCCATCGGAGTTCGCTGAAGTTAACGACAGCCTCTGTGTTACAGCCTTGAATCCCACACTATATACTCACTTGCAGTAAGGTAATGGTTCATGTGTTTTTGTTTGTTTTGCCTTTGCAGGTGCCAGCTGGGTCCGTATTGCAAAGACAACCCTTGTAAAAACAGTGGCAAGTGTATTGACAGTTTGGATGGACCTGTTTGTGAGTGTGAAGCAGGCTTTCGTGGAGAAAGGTAGGTAGTGTTCCACATGTATTGAATTTTAGTAGTATTAATTAACAGTTAACAGTTCAAACTGGTTGAAATCTGGGATGTTGATAAAATAGCAATTTGCCTGTTAATGTGCAGTACCTTATATTAAATATATCTAAAGTTGTTGAGAACAAGATTACAACAAAGACTCCTGGTGTAAACTAAACATCACTGCTGTGCTCTGTTCCTGATAGGTGCCTGACTGACGTCGATGAATGCATGGAAAACCCATGTCTCAATGGTGCCCTTTGCGAGAATACTTATGGCTCATATCACTGCAACTGTAGTCGTGGATTTGGAGGAAAACACTGCACAGACATTGTTCTTAACAAATACGTTTCAACATCTTGGAACATTAGCTTAGCTGAAGTGATTGGGATTATTGTTTTCATCGCAGGAATCTTCTTGTTAGTTGTGATTTTTGTTGTTTGCCGCAAAGTGGTCAGTAGAAAGAAGAAGCACCAGCCAGAACCTGAAGACAAGCAACTGGGAGCTACAACAGCCTTCTTGCAAAGACCATATTTTGATGCAAAATTGAATAAGAACATCTATTCTGACATCCCACCACAGGTTCCTGTTCGTCCCATTTCGTACACTCCAAGCATTCCAAGCGACTCCAGGAACAATCTTGACAGGAATTCTTTTGAGGGGTCTGCTATCCCTGAGCACCCAGAGTTTAGTACTTTTAACCCAGATTCTGTACATGGTCACCGGAAAGCTGTAGCTGTTTGCAGTGTTGCACCAAATTTGCCACCTCCACCTCCCTCCAACTCACCTTCGGACAGTGATTCAATACAGAAGCCCAGCTGGGATTTTGACTATGATAGTAAGAGTTGTTCTTATTTTTTACTTTCCTGTTAAATGTGTGTGCTTGTACAATTTTAATATGAGTACAAAGTCTTTGTTTATGCCTCTTAGGGGGTACAAAAGGCATTATGACTTTACTGGGTTTTGTCTCTGATCAGGCTTCATGCTCTACTAAGTTTTGTAAAAATGTGCAGATCTCAACCTTAAATTGTATTGATTCTTTAATCTAGAACCTATTCATTGTCTACTTGAAACTTCTTCTTTCAGCTAAAGTAGTAGATCTTGACCCCTGCCTTTCTAAGAAGCCTCTGGATGAAAAGAACTCCCATCCTTACAGTGCTAGAGAAAGCATGTCTGAGGTCCAGTCTCTCAGCTCCTTCCAGTCTGAATCATGTGATGACAATGGTATGTAAAATGCGATCATTCTGTATTGCTGCTTATATTCATTTGTTCTGTCTTTGCATCTATATCTCTTAGTAACAATAGGATTTACATTTATTGAATATATATTAAATAGTAGCTTATTTAATATATATTTGTATTTACTTATGTTAAAACCCAGATCTGTTAATTTTTTAAAAATATTTTACCTATCTTACACCTCCTGTTAATTACTTTTCCTTAAAATTATATATAATCATTCTGCTGTTACAATATTACAGAGAAAATGCAGCTCAAGTTATTCAGAGCCTTGTGTTTAAAACGTGTTAAAATATGATAAACTCTTTTAGGTTATCATTGGTTATCACCTTATGCAAGAATACAGTGAATTTAAAAAATGGCCTCTGCACAAATATAACTTTGCCGTTCAGCTCTCAGTAAAAAGCTTTCTGGTGTTACAGTTTCATTTGTTTCCTTCTCTTTTTCTTGCTGCGACCTCAGCTCCCATATGGATCAGATCAGTTCTGAGTGAGAGCAGAGTTTAAGGGACTGCTTGTAAGTTTGATTACTTTAGTAATGAAGGAAACTGCACAAAAAGGAATTTTGTTATAATAGAACAGTATATTTGGCTTTCACCATGATTGAAATGACTTCATAAAAACATTTCATGCATTGAAAAAGGCAATATGAAAATAAAAAATATTTTGATCACAACTCTGGTCCATCAAAATATAATCAGCATACATATTTGTGGGTTTGATTATTATTAATTGGAAGTCTTTTACTTCTTCATTGTGGTGACAGATGCTTTTACGGTTGATATGAATGCATCTATGTATTCAGCAACATGTCATACTGATTGGACAAAGCCACAGTTGTCTCATAACCTAATTCACTAAGTTAAGGTGTGTTTTGAGTCTTTATTCCAATTTCTGCTTTTGTCGCTGTCTGGTAAAAATGAATTTGAAATTCCTTTGGCTTAGGAATAAAAAACATTCTGCTTCTCAATGAAGTAGAGTGATTTGTTACTAACAGCAAGAAAAAAAAACCTGTTTTAATGATTGGTGAAAGTAAAATGGTATGCTTACAGTCCTCATCATTTTATCAGTAGACCTGATACCAAATTCCAACTTTTTTTCCTGTGCTTTTAAGTGTTGTGTTGTACATGTTGTTCTCCCCCCCCCAACCATCCTGTATATTTAGTATGTTCTTATTCGCATTTCTTGTCATATATTGGTTACTCATTAATACATCATTTTAAGAGAAATAGCTGTAGCATTATAGATATTGTTTCTTCCTTCTGTTTTGGTAGATTCAGAATTTATTAGCTTGATATTTAATCCCTGAGCTGTGCAAATAAGTTGCATATGCTTACTTAATTTTACCCTATAAGAGTAAATTCTTCTCCATTTAAAAGTATTTTGAGGGAAAGGGAAGACATAAAAAGGATATTCATTTTAGGTTTTTTTAAATAAGAATGTAACAGCCTGGTATTTCTAATGTGATAGCTCTACTTCATGCACAACTTAAGTAGGTCAGCAACAGAAATTTTCATTAGGTGTTTTTCGTATTCTAACCTTTTAGTTCGTTTCAGTGAAAATTTCTTTCCTGAATCTTTCATTGGCTGGGAGGGAATGTAGTTTGCATTTTTAAAGTGGAAGTCTAATGCAATACTCCTTAATTCACCCAACACAAGCCTTTAGAAAAGTGTCGTTTGTTGCTATGTAGATAAAGTATTATGCAAATAAGTATGTTTAGGCAACATTTCAGAAATTCTAACACAACTAAAGCAGCTGTGTGCTCATGCACAATGTGTTTCAGGCATAGTTACAAGTACTTTTGTATGTTTAGCAACAACAAAATTGAGCTTTAGATATTTGTTTTATGTATTACATGCAAATGCTTTCTAGATAGAGAGTAAATGTGTATGTACACCAATAATCTTGCTCTATAAAACAGTAATGAACTGCAATTTCACAGTGTTGGTGGGGGCTTTTTTGTGTATCTGTATGCTGTTTAAAGTGATACTAACTGTAGGTTTGTTTTTAATTTGCTCCTTTTATACCTTTTACAAGCTTCCGTAGTGACTGTAATACACCTTGTCAATGCTGTTGTTGACTCGGTGGAAAAAGAAGGTATATACATGTTTTCATATTTATTTACTGCTTTGGCAGAATAATGCACGTTTGTCTTCTTATATTGTCTTCTAGTAATGTAGCCCTAGCAGATGTGAGTTATAAAATATTATTTACTTAGACTTTCTGATAAGTTTTAGCAAAGAATATATTTATATTGTATATCTGTTAATATTTTCTTGTGTATGCTGTAGATGCCCTGTGAACAGGTTTCAAAGTGTGATTTCTTGGGAAAAAAAGGATTGGCATAAAAAGATCTTGGTGCTTACTCTCTTCTGAAAATATTCACACTAAAGCTCCCAGCAGAACTGAGACAGCATCAAAGGCAGATATGTACAGTACTGTAGATGAAATAGCAACAGCCCCCGCTTCCTTTTCTTCTCCCTCCCACACCTGTTGATACCTTGTCCAACTGAGCAGAATCGGAGTTGTCTGGTATCAGTACTCACTTCCCTGGTCTCCAGATCAATGTCTCTTAAACAGAAAAAAATATTTGTCTGCAGCTGAGGTATATAGCCATACACATCCCTCTCAGTTTAAGTAGTTTGTTACTATCCAGCCTTACAATTTCTAAAAGGTGTGTTTGGGTGTATGTACACACACATATATTTGTGTGTGTGTCTGTGTGTGTGTAGTATGTGTTTGGAAGTTAGAAAGAGGTAACAGGCATTTTCATTCGAATTTTATTTCATTTCTGCTAACATTTAAGAACTAACCACTCTGGAAAACACAAACTCTTAAAAAATAATAGTAGAAATAAAAGTGCCAGTCTATACAAATGCTAACTAGTGCTTTAACTGACTAAATAATACTTTAGTTCCAGTAAAAGGCGAATAATTCATTCCATGACCGTGAGTCTACAGAGGTTACTTCTGAAATAACATCCAGCATATGCTTCCTATTTCTTGATACACACCAGGAAACCTTACATTTTTTACTAAGTCCTACTTAAAATTAAGCCATTTTAAGAACATAAAATTGATTATAATAGCTGAAGTTTCTCTTCGGTTTGTTATCTGAAGTACATCCTTTTTAGTGTACACTGACACACAAAAGGATGTAGACAAAGGAAAAGACTTCTAATTACATTGATGCCAAAGAGATTTTTGCTTTTATATTTTCCATATATTTGTAGCCCTGTAGCCTTTTATTGTATAACTGTATAGATTCTTAGCTAGTATTTTCCCTACCCCGTTAGACAGAAAGACAAAACACACTCCTAAGATCTTGCTCCTTTTGGAGCCAAGGGCCCCATGTCTCGTAACAGGATGCATTCCTACCATCTTATCATCCTTGCTTCTCTGGGAAGCAGGGATATTTCGCTGTCCTATATTCCCATAAAGTATAAACAACAGGAGAGCTAGAAGTTAGGGGGGTCTCAATGGGGGGCCAAACCGGAGGGGGGTGAAAACCTAAATCTCTAATTGTGAGATTGGGGTCAAATATGCAAATTTGTTAAACTTATAAAAGCATTGAAGTCCTGTATCAGTTGTGCATTTTGGGTCTGCATCTTGTATGCAGTTTAGCCATAATGTATCTGGAGGCCTTCAATAAACCGTAACCACTTTCTTGATCCCCTTAATGTTGTTTTGGCTTCTTATTTTAGGTGGTTAAAAAGGCATCAACATATGAGTATTTCATTAATGAGGGTGCCATTTCATTAAAATGAGACTATAGTCCTCAGTGCTGAAAAATTACAATGCACAGTACTTGGGAAAGGGAGAATTATAAGACTAAAAGAGGCCAGATCTGTCAGGGGAAATATTTAATAACTTTTTCAGATTTTCTCTGAGATTTTAATTGGTAGAATCTAAAAATTATAGATGTAGTTCTCAAGTCAAAGATAAAAGTATTGCTTGGTGGTTTAGTATCACCATAAGGTAAATACAAACATTTTATGCATTGTAGTCACAGAGAGATTAAATATGTCCTATTCAGCTGCTTCTTAATACTTGAAAGTTTCTACTCTTAAGAAGCATTTCTTCTTTCAAAGCATCTTAGGTAAAGAGTTCTGCTTTTTGAGCACCCTTAGGAGGGTGCCAGTTTAAGCAGCAGAGATCCTTACTCAAGCCTTCAACAAGCTAAAGTTCTGGGACAGATGGTCCATACCTTTAGTCTCCCCAAGAGTTTCTGTCCAGCAGGTATCCTGGAAGCATAAACTCTAGCTGATTTCATCCTAGGGCAGTTTTAAGCCTGTGTTCTCTGCACTTCTCCTCAGGTTGTAGCTCGAAGCAAATCAGCAATGCTGAGTGCAAGAGAAAATATAGCTCCAGTCTAGCAGATTGTCACATAGAAAGATGGGCACATCAGGTTCTAGCTTGTGTTTCTGTAATTTATGTTAAAGGGTCTTTGCCTCAGAAGAAGAGGAAAACCAAGGTCTCTCCATTCCTTGGTAAAAGTGCTCTAAATCATAAGGCCTATTGGCTTTAGTTTTGCACCCAGTTTCCCAGGAAAAATAAAGAATGTTGTCTTCTAAGCAGACTAGTGATCAGAACCTTCTTCTGGAGTTGAGGCCAGAAATGTTTTAAGAGTCTCACAGCTCAGACTGTCATCTCCATTAGTTGGAATGCTATTTTTCTTGTCTGGGCTAGGCAAGCTTAAAAAAAAGAGGAGTTCCTCTGCAAAGAGTCAACCTCTGTCCCTTCAGTCTTCCAAGAATAGATGAAAGTACAAATTCTTAGGAGAAGATTCTGCTATTAGGATAGGCATCACTCATCCTTAGAGACTTGAATAGGGAATATAGATTCCTGAAGAGAGAAAGGTTTAAAATTTGTCAGATAACACAGGGCAATATTATATGTTGGAATTGCTGTACGAAGGGAGGCAGATTTTCCAGTGCTTTGTGTATGGAAACTAGACACTAAAGGAAGAGTTACCTTGATACTCGAGAGGTACTTGAAAGTGTAAGTGCCGAGAGATGGAGCCCCATATCAAAAAACAAGGCGGGATACAAGGAAAGAAAAAAATCAGATCAAGTCCTGTTACCCTCTGTAGCAGAAGTCCTGACTGTACTGGTATGAAGATTTCAGCAAACTCCAGACTGCAAACTTTACCACAAGACAGCCATGTCCCAGATGGGCTGTACATTAATTCAGTAGCTGTCCTACATTTCAAGTCTTAACAAATAAGGAGCTTAGAAGAAAATTTAAAAAAAAAAACAACTTTAGTATTGCTAATTACACTGGACAAAAGCAGCATGAACATGATAGTGATTAGTCATTGTTTGTCTTCATATTGGTTCTGCTATTTGATTCCTAACTACAGGTGTTTTCTTCTTTTCTTCTCATTCTGCCACCTAAAGAATCTTTTGCTGTTCCTGACCTCAGCAATTCAAGAGGTGACTTCTGCATGCAGTTCATTGATGTTCACCAAAATATTTCTGTTAATATTTGGTTTTAACACAGACTTACTATCAGTTGCTTGCTGTGCATTTGTTTGCAGTGATTTCTCTTTACTCGATTTGCGCTATATTTCAACAGTGTATTATTTTCTTTATTGGTGTTCAGATGAGAGAAATTACTGGGTTTTAATGAGTTTAGGTTTGTATCTAGTTTCCAGCAGACAAATACAAACTTATTCAAGAGGAGTTTGCAAGAGAGGATCAAGTTCAGTCATTTTTGCATGATTAAGCTTGATTTTCCTGTTTTGTTCTTGTATTTGAATGTGGAATGTCTTCACTAATAATTAAAGATTTTTATCAGAGGTCTGACAGTTCCTGTAGAGCTAATAGCATTTTGTGAAATTTTACTTCATAATTTGTTTAAAGGGTAAAGTCACTTTAAATGGTCTGAATACTTTACCAAATAGAAATTGCTACTTTTATGTGAGAAAGTAATGGGTTATACATGCTAAATATATTCTTAAGAAAAATAGGCTGTTGTTATCACCCTAACTAACTACTCCCCAACAATTAAGTATTTAGCTGCACCAGGGAGGATGCTGATTCTTTGCCATCCAGTGAACAATTCTATACCATTACGTATTGTGACAGTACATTCCATAGGTTACTCCAGCTCTTCCCATGTTAGGTGTGATGTCTGAGAAAATGTAAATGTCCAAGTGTGAATGATGCACTGTCTAATGCATGGCATAAAGTTGTGTTGAATGTCTTTTGTGCAACCAGGGCAAACTGCTCTCTGATTAACAAGTAGCATCCTAATCACAGTGATTGCATTGCCTTAATACAAGAGTTGACTTCTCAGTTCAGACTGACTTGAATACAGGATAGTAATACTACTTTCTTTTTTTCTTTAATTAACTTTTCAGGTTATCACTGGGATACATCAGACTGGATGCCAAGTGTTCAGTTGCCAGGTATCCAAGAGTATCCAAATTACGAAGTGGTTGAGGAGTCAGCTCCCCTCTACACAGATCCAAATGCCATCGATACAGACTACTACCCTGGAGGTTATGACATAGAAAGTGATTTTCCACCTCCACCTGATGACTTCCCTGCACCTGATGAGCTTCCACCGTTACCACCTGAATACAGCGACCAGTTTGAGTCAATACAGCCACCCAGAGACATGCCAGCCGTAGGTAGCTTGGGTTCTTCTGCGAGGAGCAGGCAGAGATTTAACCTTAATCAGTACCTTCCCCATCACTACCCTGCAGACATGTCAGAACCTCAGACTACACCCAGTGGTGTCAGCGGCAGCTACAGAGAACCGTACGCTTCATACTCATTGGGGTTCAATCGAGACTTTGAAGCACCCACTGTAGACAACATGTCCATGTCTGTGTATGCTTCCACAGCTTCCTGCTCAGATGTGTCAGCATGCTGTGAAATGGAGTCTGAAGTCATGATGAGTGACTATGAGAGTGGAGACGATGGTCACTTCGAAGATGTGAAAATTCCTCCACTTGATTCCCAGCAACATACAGAAGTCTGACACACTCAACAAAAGTGCCTGGACTCTAATAAACTTTATCAAATTTTCAAGACCTTTTTTATTTTTTCTTTTTTTCTTTCCCAGCCACAGTGAATGCTTTTGTTTCAGTGAGCTAAACTGGCATGGCAGCATTGGATCATGCAATTCATTTCATTAAATGAACCTCTTTCCATTTCCTGACCTACTGTAATTGGACAGTTGCAAGATTTCCATTGGCTGTGCCATTTCTGAACATCCATTATGTACTTACATTGTCTATGTTTAATAAAAATCACATACCACTTCTCCATGTTAGCATGATGCATATATTTATATAGTTCTAATGCAATTAATTTTCTCCTACTTTTTGTAAATTTTATGTACAGTTTTGATTTTAATAGTTTTAACTAGATTTTGTAGATATTTTGTGAATTTGTTTTCCACTGAAACTAGTGGTGTTATTGTGCCATTAAAAATGAGCACCCTGACTTATAATCAGGGCATCACTGTATGCATTCCCCCAAAAAATAAGGTTTGACATTTCATTGTAAAACATTCAACATATTCACACAATTTCAATTGTACATACATTAGGTCTGATATTTTTCTGGGTCAGCTACATGGAAATGTCTTAAATGGGTTGCTGTATTTTAGAACTGTAAACACTTTTTTCCCTTCTTGGAAAGTGTGTTGGGGACCCTCTGCAGTTTAGAACCAAAACCACGATGACACAGTTTTTATAGTGTCTGTATATTTGTGATCCAATGGTCTTGTAAAGGTTTTTACTGAAAATTACCATTAGCCAGTCTTTCTTACTGACAATAAATTATTAATAAAATACTTTAGCTTTGCTCTGTGTATCTCTATTATATAATATACCATTGACAAAGCATTCAGTGCAGCATTTTTTAAGTCTGTATATGTTTTTGTACTGTATTAAGTTACTTGCTCCAAGCAACTCGTTTTCTTCTCCTCCGAAATCAGCCTGCAGCTGTGTTAGAGATGCTCACGAGATGGCAGTGTGTGTCTGCTTAATGGTGTTTTTAAAAGTAATTGGGCCAGTCTGAATAAAGATTGATGGGTATCAAACTGCAGTAGCCTTCTCAGTAGTTTGCATTTTTCTTTAAACATATAATATCGGCTATGTAAATTGCTGAATATTTTTTCTCAAGTCCCAGAAATATATAGAAAAAAAATCCCCAAGCTCTTTAAAGCAGTTTCTCCCCTCCTTTATCACCTGAATAGTTATTTTCATTACTAGTTACCCCTTGATTGTGCACCTGCATGCTGAAATGGCCATGCCAGTGTCTTTGTGCTAAATAGTTCGTGGTTTCAAGCAATTATATTTCAATTGCAGTTTCTTACATTAAGTTCACACTAGAAGTTTACCTTGAAGAAGCCAAGATAGAATACAGTTTGCCTGTGTATTATTCAGCTGCTTTTCTGACTCAAAAAGACCAAAGCCTTTAACAGAGTTTTCTAGCATAAATTTGGCCTGATGGTAAGCTAAAGGAATAATATAACTGTCTTCTGCCTCTTGTTTGAGGGATGCTTTTTAAGTTCAGAACAGATTTCCTGGCACATTAGTGAATTTTTAATATAGCCTGGAATCCTTTCAGCTCCACGTCCATTTTGTTCTACTGTCATAAAGTTCTGTAGCCTGAAAATATACAATATTAGATTCTCTCAGTCATGAGAGCTAAGCCTCAGCCTTCCACCATCTAGGGGAACAGGGTACTGTATTTGGAGTGCTATTTATATACAAAATGGAACAACTCCCAGCTTGGCAGCTGTATAATGGAAATTGGGTGGATTACAGGACACAGCTGAAGAGCCAGGCACAGACATTCCTGTGTTAACTTGCCCATATGCAGGTTAAGAATCTCATAACTTATGTAAAAATGCTAAAAAATCAATGGGTTTAAGCCCACATTCTGTCTCTGCACTGCAATATTCACCCTGATAACTAAGAACCTTTTTACATCAGATTGAGCACCAGGATTTGCTTATTTAATAGCTTTAGAAGAATCTTGCAGAACTGTGAGCAGAGGGTGTCACGTACTCTGTACTAGTTGACATCACTGCTTAAGGCCCATCTTGATCTAGGAAGGTTAAGCTTAAGTGGCAGTTCTGCTCAAGATTCCTTAATACCTGCTGCTCAGTAGGCATGAGCTGCAGGAGTCAGCAAGAGGAAGACACTGCACAAATTTGCATAATTTCTCAGTTGATAAGGATTCCCAGTAAAGATGAAAGCCTTCTCTACAAATACATTTTCTAAAGTTACTCATTTACAGAAGAAAGGCCTGAAGACAGATTTTTAAAATTGAGAGGTGTGAAGGACATGAATATCAACACTTAAATATACTTTTATTCATAGTACTGTGAACTGAAGGCTAACACAGAAGAGCAACCTGAAAACGAACAATGTCTCATTATTCTACGAAGAAATTCCAAGTCGGTGTAAGAAAATGTTTTGTTGAAAGTATCAGAATATCTTTTTTTTTTTTACCTCTTCACAAGAACTGTGTTACTAGGCAACATGCAACACCCAGGTTATACTTCACAGCAGAAAACAAGGCAGCATCATAACATTCACTTATGGAAATAGCAGGCATTTTCAACTCCACAACAGCTTTGCAGTTGGTGAGTAAAACAAGGATGCGTTAGACAAATGCTCCCTTTGTAAGGAGCTTTCATCACCTATTTCGGGTCCAGTAAGTGCAATTAAACCTATTTTCCCACACAGAGCTACAGCAATACACCAGATGAAGCTGGTGACATTTAAAACTCAATTAAAACTGATACAGCAGAGCATTGCTGTTTGGTTCGACAGTAGTCCAACACATTCAAAAGCATTGGCCAGGTGATTTATTTTGTAAGCTAAACATTTTAAAATAGGGAGTTTCAGTGTAGTCACACATTCACTTTTTAAGTGTTCATCTGTCCTCATGTCGTCACAGCAAGAGGTTTATGTTCAGATATAGTTTCATGTGTTTCAATTTGTGCTGATACCTTCTTATCCTGCCAAAGTGCACCACTGAGAAGAGCCTGTCTCTGTCTTCTTTACATCTTCACATCAGGTATTTATAAACATTAATAAGTTCCCCACTGAGCCTTCTTTTTTCCCAAATTGATCAGCCTCAGTTCTCTCTGCCTCTCATATGAAAGCAGCTCCAGTCTCTTAATCATTTTACTGGCCCTGTGCTGAACTGTAGTTAACTCCCCTGTGGAAGTATTTTTTTTTCTATTTTAAAAAACTTATGAGCTAGTAGAATTTAAAGTTTTATTGAGCAGATTTAAGTCAAGCTCATTGCTGCTTTGTCCATTCTACCTTTTGAGTGAATGAAGTGTCACTTTGCCTTGAAGCAGAGATCAAACTGCAATTCTACCTGATTAAGAGTAATTGAAGCAGAAACAACAACAGACAACCCTATAAAACTTCTTTCAGTCAATATTTAACATTCACACCTGTTCTGAGAACTCCAGGACTCAGGCATATACACTTAGTAGAAGGAACATGGCCAGAGTACCAGATTTTGGCCCCTTTGCCAAGGATATTTATTCAGACTGTTTCTCCACTGTTCCCTGTTCTCCTATTGCCCCCGTGGAACAAGTACTGTCCCAAGAAACCACGTCTAAGGAGAGAGTTCATGCACTCCCCAAAGGATACAAATCTTAATCCACTCAAGCCAAAGAAGGTATGAAATCTGTCTCTAACTCCAAGACACGAGATCCATTTTTTATTGGAGTAGAGGGGTAAGAAGAAATGCACTACTTCAGCCTTGAATCTACCTGTAAAGCCCATGAAGGAAGACAGCTGCAGGAATTAGTCCATGTTGTGTCAAGGGGTCAAAGCTGACACCTGTCTGCAGACAGACCACTGCTGAATAAGTGCAGTTCACCAAAGTGCCTCGCAAGAGTCCTGACTTGACCTTGCCCTTGGAGAA
Source organism: Ptilonorhynchus violaceus (assembly GCA_013397565.1). Taxonomy (NCBI): domain Eukaryota; kingdom Metazoa; phylum Chordata; class Aves; order Passeriformes; family Ptilonorhynchidae; genus Ptilonorhynchus; species Ptilonorhynchus violaceus. The sequence continues at coordinate 227,552 of VZRJ01006242.1, forward strand.
GGCGTGCTGTCTTGAATCACCTCCCTGTCCTCCCTGTGCCTTTAGCTTCTGGGAAGATCAGTTCCATGATCTTCCCAGACACAGAGGTGAGGCTGACAGGTCAGGAGTTCCCAGGGTCCTTCTTTCTACTATTTTTAAAGATGGGCACTGTTTCCTTTTTTCCAGTCACCTGGGACTTCACCTGACTGCCAATGACACTTCAAATATCATGGAGAGTGCCTTGGCAACTACATCAGCCAATTCCCTCAGGACTCTGGGATGTACCTCATTGGGTCCCATAGACTTACATACATTCAGGTTCTTCAGGTGGTCACGAACTTGATCTTTACTTACTGAGGGAGTTTTCTTCCCCAGTCCCCATCCTGCTGTCCATCCTCTTGGTCAGAGCCTGAGGGCAGACCCCAGACTCCCATGAT
>VZRJ01006243.1:0-36977 GCA_013397565.1 Ptilonorhynchus violaceus
TCCATTTCTCTCCTGAGAAAACAAAGCCGAGAGCTAGCTAAGGAAAAAAAAAGTGCTCCCTCTGTGCCTGCAGCAGGGTCGAACACGGGGGAGGTGTGTGAGTCCTTGAAACACCAAGCTGTGCTGAAGAATTCGCCTGGCTTTAAAGGCACAGGATTCATGTCTGGCATAGAGCAGGCGATAGGGGATACAGCATCATAATGTCACCCCAAGACAACAGGTAACGATTGAACTTTTGAATTTTCTGGGCCAAAATGGCTATAAGGTTTCCCCGAACAAAGCTCAAATTGTGAAATAAACTGTTGCATATTTGGGCTTTGAGATATCCCAAGGACAGAGACAATCGGGAATGAGCTGTAAAGGGGCAATTTGTAAAATTTCCAAACCAAAAGATATCAGAGAATTATGGGCCTTTTTAGGAACAACTGGATGGTGGAGACTGTGGACTATGAACTCTGGAGTAATGGCTAAACCCTTGTATGAGGCCCTGAAAGGACCACCTTTTGTGTGGGGACCAGAACAAAGAAGAGCCTACATAGACCTAAAGCAGACTTAACCAAGAAATTCCAACTCTTTGTACATGAGAGACAACATATGCTGGGAGTGCTGACACAATACCTTGGGACTTGGAAAAGATCTGTGGGGTACTTCTCCAAACAACTGCACACTGTAAGTAAAGGATGGCCTAGCTACCTATGGGAAGCGGCTGCAACAGTGATGCTGATTTAAGAAGCAGGTAAGTTAACTGGGGCATAAAATGACTGTATATATACCTCATATGCTAACCCAAGTTCTAGAACAAAAGGGAGGCCATTGGTTTTCTTCCAGCAGAATGCTGAAATACCAAGCTTGTCTTATTGGAACAAGATGATGTTGTTTTGAAAACTGCAAACATTATCAACCCTGCAGTGTTTTTGAGTACTCAGCAGGTGGAGAGCCTGGTGGAACATGATTGCCTGGAGACCATTGAGTATGTCTATTCCAATAGATCAGATTTTAAGGATGTTCCTTCACCTGATCCTGATTTGGAATTATGTACAGATGAAAGCAACTACCTAGAAAATGGAATTCAGTTCACTGGATATGCAGTAACTATTGAGACCCAAATTGTAGAGGCCAGGCCATTACCCAGAAATACTTCAGCCCAAAAGGCGGAAATCATGGCGTTGATAGAAGCTCTGGAATTAAGCAAAGGAAAATTGACCAACATATGGACTGACTCAAAATATGCATTTGGAGTAGTCCATGCGCATGGAATCATATGGAAAGATAGGGGACTTTTATCAGCCCAAGGATCATCAATTAAATATCAGGAAGAAATACTCGAGCTTTTGAAAGCAGTACAACAACCTCAGGCTGTGGCAGTCATGCACTGTAAAGCACATCAAACAGGAACAGATAAGGAAGTGGTAGGAAACAGATTAGCAGATAGGATGGCAAAAACAGTAGCAAAAACCTAAAAGCAAATGGCATTAATATCTACAAGAGAGATAGAACTACCTAGGGAAAGACCCAAATACTCAGAGGAGGATGAGAAATTGGGACAATTAATGGGTGCAAGGAAAAATTTAGCAGGATGGTTAGTAAACATGCAAGGAAAAGTGGTCGTCCCACCTGTTGTCATGAGGGAGCTGGCTCAGGTAAAACCTAAGCAGTGTCATTGAGGAGCAGAGGTACTGAGAACATTGCTAAAACAGAATGAGGTCTCTTTAAGAATGACAGGACTTATCAAATCCATAACCATGAAATGTGAAATTTGTTTGAAAAACAATCCAATTAACAGAAAAAGACCACTGGCAGGAAATTTGAAATCAGGGGTTGAGCCAGGAGATTGTTGGCAAATTGATTTTTCAGTTGCCTCAATCAGGAGGATATCAGTATTTACTGGTATTAGTTGATTCTTTTTCTGGATGGCCTGAAGATTCCCCATGGAATTCACCTATTGCTCTCAGTATAGGTAAACACGCAGTAATCTTCCCGTGTTGCATCAATCAAGCAAAGGAGATGGTAAGGAAACTATTACAAGAAATAATTCCAAGGTTCCGGGTTCTGATAGGGATGTCCTCAGACAGGAGACCACACTATGTGGCAGAAATAGTCCAAAATATAAGTAAAGCATTGGGAATTCAGAGGGATTTACATACCCCATGGTGACCACAATCAAGTGGAAAGGTAGAGAGGATGAATCAGAATATTAAATGGAAAATTAGTAATATATGTCAAGAGGCCAATTTGAAATGACCACAGGCTCTTCTCCTTGCCCTCTTGAGATTAAGAGTACAATCAAAGACAGGGACCGGTGTTAGTACTTATGAAATATTGTATAGGAAACCATATGAATCTCCAAATCCTACTCTAGGCATGCAGGTAAAAGGAAAATATGATTTGTACCAATATATGCTTTCCTTAGGAAAAATTTTGACAGCTCTGAGAAATTTCCTAGCGTGGAATTGACCTCTGACTTTGGAAAATCTGGTTCACAACTTCCAGCCAGGAGATTATGTCTGTGTGAAGACATGGACCTCTGAACCTCTCCAGGAACACTGGAAAGGACCCTTTCAAGTACTGTTGACTACCTATACTGCCATTAAAATAGTGGAACCAGAAGCATGGATACATTACACTACAGTGAAGAAAGCCCTGCCAGCATGTAAGATTGTCAATAAAGATCCTAAAGCTTCAAAACAGACTTTGAAATTTGTCATCTAGTCTCATATATTATCTTGAAGTCTGGGGAGAATGAATATTAGTCTGGAGACTACTGTTAGTGGGAGCCTGGATAGAGGTAACAATTGGACAAGAAGTAGAGGATCCATTGAACTTGAAGTGTGATTTTACTCAGATTCCAAAATTCAGTCCTGGTAAGTTACAAGTGAGTTGGGAAAAGGAAAAAGAACTGGAAAAAAACAGTCCTTCAAATTAGATGCAGGGGTAAATGGCAGAGTGGCATGCGGTATCACACTGAAGGATTGGCACGCAGTTGAGTAAAGGTGATTTTTGTTGCCAGCCAATTGAGAATAAGGAACGAAGGGGCCTGACATATGACGTAGTGTTACAAAGTCCAAAACAAGAATTGGTTCAGAGCAGGGATGTTGTCTAGAATTGGAAAGAGACCAAGGGAATTTGATTTGCCAACTCAGTCATTTGGAAAGAATTGCATTCACTCAGATCAAGAAGGAAGGGAAAAAGAGGACTAAAAGACAAACAGAAACAGAGCAATTAATCTACCTCCTGAGAAAAACTCCAGAGGAAAATTTGATGTTGGGATTTATCAAGGAGTTTGCCAATTTGCAGAATGTGTCAGATTACTGCATGTTTACCTATACCGAGAGCAATAGGTGAGTCCATTTCATGGGGAATCGTAACCATGAATTTGACTATTGTAGAACATAAAAATGAAATTACACATTGTGAGCAAAACCCTGTAATTGGATGGAAGGAGCAGACAGAGAAAACTGGGAAACAATGGAAGTCCTCATGGAATAGAGCTGATTGTGAGAAATTACCAAATTATATTTTCACCAAAGTAGGTAGATTTCAGACAGTAGGATGGTGTTCATATGACAAACAAATAAAGAAAAATGTGAGCCAAATATTTATGGAATGGATGCATTGCAAAACTAATCAAACAAAAGAAAAGGAGGCAGACTGGGACTCCATTTTGTCCATGACAATCTTTTCTCAGTTTCAGTACATGGCCAAGGCCCCTTGATGTTCTACTTCGGACAGCTTAGCTTTTGCAAATTGGCCACTTGTTCAAGAAAAGGGAACCTCATATCAAGAAAAGGAAAATGTGTCATGGTGGAAATGTGCAAGGGTATATAACTGTAGTACTGTTGGTGAAGTGACACAAGCTATTCCTCCTTTAACTGCTGCTTTGAAGTATGGATGTTTCTGTACAGGTCTCAAAAATAACCTCTAATTGACTGTTACATACGCACCTAAGAGGGGAACGTTTTTTAGTTATAAAAGAACAACAGTTAGGAGCCTCAGATATTTAGTATGGGCAATGAGTGATAGGACTTGGATAACTCATCTGCCTTTAGATGGTAAAGCAAATTATATTAGGTATGCCAATGTTATGTCCAGTTTGGAAGAAATCTCCTTTTAAGGGAACCATAAGGGAACCAACTTAGAACAGGTGAAAAGGTCAGAAATGGATGAAGGATGGAACGAACCTGCATCTGGAGTGAAAGTTAGTTGGGCCTTAGAGTATTTATTGACTCCTTTAGCAATGTACAGGAATAGAGAATGGATATACCAACTCACAGGACAAGTAGAAAGGCTGGCAAACGTGACCAGGAAAAGATTTAGGGATTTAAACACGCAGTTACAAGCAACCTCAAAGACGATTTTACGAAATAAAATTACTTTAAACATGCTTTTGCTCAAAGAACATGGGGTTTGTAGATATTTAAAAGATGGAATTGATCATTGTTGCTTACACATTCCGAATATGACAAGATGTAGAGCATGACCTGGACTTATTAGAAAAGGTAGAAGAAAATACTCATGGGCTTCAAAAAAACATGCAAGAAAGTTGGACAGATAAAACCTTTAGTGAATTAGGATGGAATCTGACCTCATGGGTAAAATCACTGATTAGCACTGTATTAATTTTGTTGATAGTCTTTCTAGCAATCATGTTGGTCTACTGTTGTTTAAAGAAGCAAATTAACAACAAGACTGCAGTTAATCAGATGATTATCCCAGCAGTAGCTAGACAACTAGATGAAAAGGAATAACTTCCAAGGCTCCCACCAGCTCATAGTGAATAAGATTAGGAATTAAAGTATTAAAATTATTTTCAAAACTTTCAAAGGGGGGAAATGTTATGAATATTTTGATCAAATAATCAAATAATACAAAAGGGTTAGCTACGATTATAAGTAGAAAATTGTGAAGTATAAGGCATAGAAATGTCAGGAGTGCTGTGTTTGGAATGTGTAACCATAGAAACCTCACCAAGAAGTTACTGGACATTTATGTTTCAGTCAAGAAACTATGGAGACCATTATGCTCACCAGTTATGCTGCTTGGAAACCCACTACCCTTTCCATGTTGATTTTAATATCAAGGATTCCAATCAGTAGAGCCTAGTAGAAATAGACAGTAATTGTTTTAGGATAATATTGATGAAGTTATTAACTATCGGAACCAATTGATGTAAAGTTTAAATTTAAGAGCGAGCATAGTGTGTATAGTATGTAAAAGAACTTATATAACGATGATTTAGCAGAAAAAGTATATGAAAGGGATGTGTTTTGTTTGTTGAGTGGGACAGGTTTTGGAGGAGCTATCCCCTGTGTTGGCGGTGCCCCCATTAAAGAAGTATCTGCTTCTTTGCATGAAATTTGTGTTGGATAAGTTTCTTTTGTCCCGTTTGGTGACAGTATTAGTGATTCATAGTTTCATATTTACACCCAGGTTTGCGTCATGTACCATACTGCATACTTCCTTTCTTTTCAAGTATGCTTTTTTCGGACTGGTTTATTGTTGATTGGGAAGTGGAGCTGTTCCCAATACTTTCCTAAGGAAACATCCTGTACAGGAAGAGAGATTTGTTTTATTCTACATACAGCTGCCAGTATACTTTAAAGTGGATGGAGTCCTCACAATTTTTTTTTCTTTCCTTCCTAACCTAAATTGACATTTAGGCTGAGTTTGTAAGTCGGGCCTGCTTAGAGAAGGTCACTTGAGGCTCATGGAAATTACTATAAGTATAAAGAGTTCTAAAATCACCTTAAGATCTCTTAATCAAGAGGTTTAAGGCATCTAGTTGTTGATCTGTTTGCAATTGAAATGCATTAAGGCCCCAAATACAAAATACCTATTCTCTTCTTATTTTGGTAATATGGACAGCTACTTTACAATGTTAGAAGAAACCATGTACTTCAGAAGGTGATTTCAAAGCTCCCACATATTAAAACTTCTGCTTCCAGAGATGTCACAGACAAGAGTTTCTATTCACAAAGCATAGGACTCACAAATGTATCACCATACTGTTACCAGGCTGCTATTTTTACAGAGGACACTGAAAGTCTCTGTCTCCTTCCAGCTGCTATAGGTCCTTCATGTCAATATGTAATTTTTTTCTTGTCATTCACAAGAGTGCAGTGAACTGAAGTTTATTTCTTTATCATAAGACATGGTGGGGAAAAAAATTATGAGATTTTGATGCTGTACCTAAAACTTCAGCAGAAAGTCTTTTGCTGTTGCTGTTAAAATATCTCTGAAAAAATCAGTGGAATACTGATTCTTCAGGATTATGTACCAGCCATTTAAAATCTGAGACTGAATTTTCTAAAGAGACAATTTTTGAGGCAGAACAGGTACACCACATCAGCAACATTGTAATATGCTCACATTTCTCCAGTACAGAAACTGTGAGAGTAGGGTTTGAACTCAGAATTTCCTGGACCTATTCAATCTTGGACACTTTCCTGAAACTGTGAACAAGAATACTGGTTATGACACAGTGTTCTTTTTCTGGCTTGAACATGTGTCCAGTGGGAACTGGACTAGAGACCATGCAAATTAGTAGCAATCAGCTATTAATCCCCAAAGCTGGATTTGGAATAGTTATCTGAAGAGGTGTTCTCTTGCCACTGATGCTTATATTTCTTGGTGTTCCTTAGTCACAACATTATTTCTGGTTAGCTGAAACTGTTGAAATTGAAAGGCTCTCTTTTCATTTGAATGTTTCATTCAGCTTAAGTCAAGCAGGATTACTGAGCTGGAAAATAATAATAGTTTTAGAATCACAATTTTTATAGAGATCTGTTCAGGTAATTTTACATTTTGCAGTTTACTGTATCTCTTTGCACATTCATTAATTTTTCATGCAAAAAACCTCCCACTGTTTTCTGAAAATAATTTTAGAAGTGTATAATGAACACCATTGCATTTCCATGAGCATTGCAAAGAACGGCTTTTGTATCTGTGCAAAATGCTAGACATAGCTTTCCTTTTCTTAGGATATTTTCTGGGCAGAGTATATTTCCATGCTATAAAAAATAGATGAACTAGTTGTCAAATTAAATGCATTAGAAAATAGAAGAAAAGGAGCTTATAAATATTTATTTCCGGGTAACCTTATATCCATTTTAATGAAGTTCTTTCAATTATTCTGCTTTCTTTCAACTTTTTTATCTGCCAGGACACTGTCATATTAATAGCATCCATGATTTAGTTCAAAATGAAACATCCAAAGTTATTATTGAATAATGAGTTATGTGTCTTCCACATTATTACAGAAAGCAGTCTACAAGAGAGAAATACCACAGCTATTATCTGTGCATACAAACTCTCAGGAAAACCCTAGAAGAAATGTTTTTTCAGAAAAAAACTTCAAACTGATTTCAGATTTTAAGTTATTTCAGTGCTAAGTGTTGAAGGCCTGTATTTTGTTGCTGATGCAAGAATTAGGAACTACAACTTCCAATGGCTTTTGGTCTACTGTTACTGGCTTCATGAAGGAAAATCAAGCTTCACTCGAGTATGATTGTACCATAAGTTGTCATAGATAGTAGAGCTTCCTGTATACTCGTTCCTCAATGGAACGATGAACATGAGTAATTTAAAGCTATGATGTCTTTCTGGGGTGAATTTCATTTGAACTGAGACAGTAAACTCAACCCATAAAGGGCAAGAATTTGACAATGCTTTGTCTGGCACAGAGAAATGAAATAGATGAGATTACAAATCTCTTAAGCAAAACACTCCTTGCTAAGTAGTTAGAGAATTAGAAAAGGTCACAATGAAAACTTACTGTAACCTGATAGTGTGGTTCAGGGGTTGTTTGGTTTGGGGTTTTTTTTCTCTTTTTTTTGTTGTTGGTTTTGGTTTTGGTTTGGTTTTTTTTTGTTTGGGGGGGTGGGGTTTTTGTGGGTTTTTGTTGCTGTTGTTTGGTTTGGTTTTTTGTTAATTTGTTTGGTTTTGTTTTTTCTTTTTCTTTTTTTTTTTTTCATTACACCAGCTCCGTTGAGTTATCATAACAGAATTGAAAACTTGCATAATATACAGGCCAAAACATGTGTGGCTGTATTAACTGTCTTTGCTATTTGAATTCCCTTTAGGCTATACACACCCTGTGAACAGGACTTCAGTTGTCATATGCAACTTTACAGTGGTTTTTCACAGCCAACTAGCATAAATTTTGGGGGAAAAATCTGGTTGTCTGTCAGCAAAGAGAAATAATTCTCGTGTGTACCCTCTTTAAGTACTCTGAGAGCCCTAGACTCTGAAAATTTCAGTATGCTTCTCCTGGGCAGCAGATTTGGTCACATTCCATGATGTAGTGGGATGTAGTTTGACATATTGTCTGCACCTTAGTGCTCAAGTGAAGTTTGCATAAAGAAGAACATGGCAGTTTGAAAATGGGAGCAATTAGATTCAGTGGCTTATTGGCTATTTGGCTTCACATGTTTCCTGTCATGAGAGAGCATCACAACCACAAATACTACCTATGCGTGCTGTCTTGTTTATCATCCTACTCAGAGGGGGAGCATTCCTTTTCAGATGATCTCTATTTACAATATCTTGTGTGCTCAGAGCATGTGAGGACAAAGAGAAAACTGATACTAAGTACATGCTGTTCATATCTGTTCCAAATGTGATAATTGTTCTCATATTCTGCAGCAACACACACCCCCACCAGAAAATAAAATGGCTCATAAAAAGGCAGAAAATAAGGATCTATAACCAAAACACACTGTCCCCTGAGATGGTCAAGCAATTTACAAGGCTTGAAAGATCTTGACGTTACTTTCACAGCTTGACGAGTGTTTAACTTTGTGAACTAAATCAAGGAAGCTTGATATTTTGCAGATTAGATACTTTGCTCTCTGGACTATAGTTACTTAGACACAGCATAAAAAGGAGAGGAACGGATCCCAAAGAAACTCATTAGTTAGCTGAATGTGTTTATTGCGATATTACATATGGGACAACCACAGAAACTAAGAGATTTATTCAAATTCAAAATGATATTTAGTACTAGGAATAGAAATCAAATCATCTAGGAATTCCTAAACATTGTCTCTAACCATTGCTTTGCATCTGTTGATTATCTAATTCAACCCTTTTTCTCACCACAGTATGAAATAGTATCAACTGATACAAGGATGAAAAGGGTTGGTCTTTTTCAATGTGCATTTTATAATTTGGGTTCTTGAAGTCTTGTAGCCTATAGCTTAATTTAATGTCACTCTAGTTAAAAATGACAGAGTTTATTTGATTTAATGACTTGTTTCATCTAAAACTGAAGTTATTTTTAATTTATGTATTTATTGCATGGAGTACAAATCAAAAGTTATTTTGCATCTTCTATATCTCAGTAATGTTTCATCATAATTCTTTTCATCTTCCATGCTTTTAAATTTCCTATTGTGTAAAGTAACTGAGATTCAACATTAAAGTTTGCAAGTGAAATGTAATAAAGTTTTGTGCTGAAAGCTGAGGAGCAATCCAAATTAAACTTAGGCTGTCTCGTATCTTTTCTCCAACCTTGAACCAAATACAGGTGAAATGCTTTAAAACTGTATTTAAAATGGAGTAGTATGGTCAGTTTTGCTCTGGCAGAAGATGGAAAGGAATGCTTTTAGATGTCTCAGGACATGTGCTAATTCCCTTTGGTTGCTTACAGCTTGTGGCTGGGAATGAGGGCCTTCAAGGAAAACTCTCAAAATATCCTAAATGGCCTACCTCTGCTCCTGAGGTATTTTTGGCTTGACGGGAAGTAGAAAATAACATCGTACTGATCCCTCATGTGACTGTTTAGCCCTTGAGTCCCATAAACTGGCTTAACTCTCATTCACTTGTATGAGTTAAGTGGATAAATCCCATGACTTCTTTCAAAATCTCAAAGGAAAAATTCATTTGCTTCAGATAAACATCCAGACTTTGAACACTGTTGTACTCAACCTTTCCTAATGTTGTGAGTTTTGACTATGAAAATCACAGGAGTCTCCCCAGTTGTTTTTTTTTTCTTAACTATGTGTTTACTTGGGGCAAGAAAATCCAACAAACTTCAGCTACAAGCACATTGCAAGAAAACCACCGATGTTTTCAGAGAATTGATTGCTGAACTTAATGAATTGGCAAAGTACTGACAGTCATGTAGTGCCTGTCACCACGCAGCACACTCCTCACCTCAAGCTATGCACTTTACCTCACCTCCCTCCTTACCAGTTACTGCCTGATTACACACTGGTGGGACATGGGATCAAATCCTGGCATTGCTACTTTGGAGATGGTGTTATTGGCTTGAACTGCTTTTGTGGTAGTATGATAAGGGCACAGGATGTGTATGTATTATTAGGTCTCTGACAATTCTGTGTGCTGAAAACAGCTGAAACTATTACTTCCCCCAGCTGTCTGCCTTACCCACTTCTGGACACTGCCATTCCTGAACTGGGTATGTCTCGTCCCATCATGAACCATAATACACCAGACTGAAAAGTGCAGCAGCTGATTGACAAAAGGATCAGATATCCATGCCTCAGGGGCAGCCATCCCTCTCAGAGGGGAAGGGTGGGTGAGTAGGAGCCATGAGTGTTTCAGACTTCTGGTTTTATCTGTCACAGACTGTGTGACAAGCTTCTAAAAGTATTGTAGTAGATGTTCACTTCAGTGCAGGAAAATCAAAGTTTTAGTAAACTGAAATGTTTTGAAGTTCTGACCAGTAACATGCTGCTAATTGACTGCTAAGGTAGTGTATGAATATATAATTCACATTGCTTTTTCTTTTCTTGTACAGAAAGAGAGTACTTGGCAAAGCTGAGATTCTCCAACATCACAAGAATGCATATGATATCTTTCCTAAATGCAATAAACAGCTCCCTGCAGTTTCCAATTAAAATACTTATCTTTGATGAATTGTGGTTTATTTTACTTTAATTATGTTAGTCTAGAATAGAACAATACAGGACTGTAATAATTACTGCTATCTATTTTTCAAATCCTTCCTATGGTAGTATTGCGAGAAGGACTATGTCAAGTTGGAGGATATTAAAATCAACAATGCAAGCAGTCAACTTGGTTGATGATGCTTTGCTGTAATAAGTATTCTTCCATTTCTTGATACTAGGCAAAATACAAACCAACAACACTGCCATTAAAAGAATATTGCCAGGATTGAGAGAATAAGTTCTTCACAAAATGAAAACACTCACTTTGATTCAGATTTAATTTTAAAATCAGGAATTACATTACAAGTGTTGTCATGTTGCAGTCTTTTATTAATTACATCACTATTCTCCAGCAGGGGTAGTTGCTTCAGAAAGTTTAATCAGAATTCATATGCCTCTGAAAATCTGTTTGGTGAAGAAAAATGTAATATAATATATTGGCTGGTATTCATTTTCTGGCTTTTTAAAGCATTGCATTGCTATTAAAGGATTTGCATTATATGCAGTTCATATCCATTGCAGTGAGTTTATGTGGAAGAGTACTTTCAGATTCTCATTTGTGTAGGACAACAGTGATTTGTCATCACAGACCTAATCCAACCATTTTGTCAACCAAGCAAGAACCTCTCTGACTGGGTAATCAGGACAGCTGCAGTATATGGTACTGTTGTTTCTGTATCACAGGAATGGCCTGCTGCACATGGGCTTTATAGACAATCACTTTGCAGTCAATCTCTACTTGTACATCAGTTCAGGAAGTTGTGGATTTATTGCATATGAGATGACCTTCTGCACTGAACATGTTCTGAGGTCAAAAAAAACCAAACCAAAAAATGGAGTTATGTTTATAGCAGAGAGCTTTACTTGTGCCAGAGATGTCTATGCAATGGTTATGGCCATGTAGCCCTCATTTTGCTTGGGTGAAAACTACATCTTCCTCACTATGAACTAGGCTTCATGTGACTAGTAAACACTGGAGTTACTGTGTATGTCCATGCTGGCAGAAATGAACAGGCACAGTTTTTCAGAAAAGAAGGAACTACATACTTTTCATAAATTATAGCCTTATACTGCATAAAAGTAGTAGGAGCAGGAGCAACCAATTAAAGGATTGGTCTCTTTCATCCTGTATTTTGTTCACTTCTATGTGAAATTGCATCTCCAGGATCTTTAGCAACCCATTCATCAGTCCCAGGCAGGTTACTTCTGCCTCTCCTCTATTATCCAAGCATCAAGATCCTCCATGAAAGCACTGACATATATTTTTCTACCTTTTAACAAAAATACATTGAGTTTCTCCTGCAGACTCTGACACGTTGTAAATTCGTTAATATGTACTACACAGATTAGGGAGTAATAATAATCCTACAGTTGTTTAACATCAAAGATATTATGAGTGTACAGATTCAAAGTTACTTATAAATTCTCATGAACAACAATTTTTATAATATGAAAACAAACCAAGCCAAACAAACAAACCAACCCAAGGTGATATTACCATTCATACACATATAAGAGTGCCATGTTCCACTATAAGGGAAACCACGGGGTTCTTTTTAACAGAATTGTCCAACCAAATCAAATACAAACAAGGCAAATATTATATCTGAGAACTGTTTATTGATAAAGAAGGATATGTGTCCTGACAGGAGAGGAACAGAAAATTAAGCAGAGAGGGGAAAAGTGAGATGGAGGGAGAAAAGGAAAGGCAGGGACAGAACGTTACCACCAGAATCTCAGGGTGCACCGTCAGCATCCGATCGGCAGGTGGCGAGTGTGCGCTCCCTGCCGGGGGAAGCATGCGCAGCTCTCACAAGAGGCGCAGGCTTCGATGGTCTCCTGTGTCAATGGGTGGTGGGACGCCCACTGAGTCAGCACTCGGACGGAGCAGCGGGCAGGGCAGGCTGCAGGATCATGGTGGCGGTCAGAACCATGGACAGCATTGTTGCGGGATTGCAGCAGGCAGGCAATTGTTGGGGGAACAGCGGTGGGCAGGCTGGAGACGCGGTGGCTATGGCAGCTGGCAGGATCCAGGCAGGCAGGCTGTTGTGGGGAAGAGGTGAAGCACGGTAGACGGAACAGATGAGGACAGGGAAGACAAGCATGGACGAAGCAGGACTGCAGGGAGAAAGTGAGCAGGGGCCCAAAGGACCTGAACCTCCACGCAAGCCCCCCCAAGAAACCGAGATGGAGGGAACAAATTGTGACAAAGTTAACTGCTTTTATGTGTTAAGGCTCTGCCCATAGTCCAGTCCTTTGAGGACGACCATTGGATGGTCAGGGAAATTTTTTCTCAGCAGCAGGGGTTTCCCTGCCTGCAGGGGAAGTCACATGCTGCCCAGTGGTTGAAGCTTTCTCTCCCCTGATTGGCTGTCGGGTGAAGCCTCCCCAGAGACAGAGCTTCCCTCCATTTCCTGAAGGGCTTGCCTGCTTAGAGACTGTAATGTCGGTGGTCTCCACGCATGTTATCCACCCTCTACACGTGCCACGTGTTAGGTCTCAGCACGTTTAGTAATTTTCCACCCAATGTCAGAAAATGGGTTCATAAAATAAAACCTGGACAATGTTGAGGCATAAATAAAAGTTGAATTGCTTCCTCACACCACCCCATGACTCAACATTGTTTGTGTGATGGTAAAGACAAAGGCAGAGAGAGACAGAGAGAGAGAGAGAGAGAGGAAGGATAGGGGTATCTGAACAACTTGGAACAATAACAACAACAATAGTGACTGTTATGTCATGGTTTGGACAAACTTAGGAGGAAGACTCGAAGAGCCTCCTCTGCAAAAGATAGGATCCTAAAACTCCCTTCCCCCCCCAACAAGAATTTCTTGGAGGAAAGTGAAAAAAACCTGTTTATTTAACAAAACTGAGCTGCTGGAGGGGGTGCACGCAGACACTCAGGGAAGGGAAAAGAAAATAAAAAATGAATAATGTTAGAAAATAAACCTCTCATGATGAAGACAACCTGGATGAATTCAGAGTCCTTTGTTTCCTGGGTGTAGTTTTCTGCTCTGTCTCCCTCCGGGTCTAGGCTGGTGCAGGTCTCTCTCCGGGCTCGGGGTGTGGGTAGGCCCCATAGTTCAGTAGTCTGTTGTAAAGTTCCAGAGGAAGAAGGAAAAACACAATCCCAGGAAAAATAAACTGTCTTCTTTCCTTGCCTCAGGCAGAGGGAAAAAGCCAAAAGTAAGTTTTAACTCTCTCCAATATGAGTCAAAGCAGTGCCAAAAACTCACAGGAAATAAAGGTAAAAGTGTTCCCTTTGCATCCAACTGCAGGAAAAAAGCGGCCGGCAAGAGTTCTCTCCTGAGAACCACAACAACAACTAGCCAATAAGTAAAAAATGTAAGTATCCTGGCAGCATTCAAAACACAGTGCCTGGCTTCTTGAGCCAGCTAAAAGACACAGAGTTAATATTTTTTCATTAAGCAGGCGATTGGGATATATAGCATCATAAAGTCACCCCAGGCAGGAAGAGAGAAAGAGAAAGAGAGAGAGAGACAGAAAGGGTAGGGGTATCTGAATAACTTGGAACAATAACAACAACAATAGTAACTGTTATTGACACTGTAAACACAAATAAACAGGTTCTCCGTCCTTTTGCAGCTGGGAACATAACTATAATGTCAGAACGAGGGAACAATCCATCTGAAGCAACAGGTTCTTGGGTCTCTTGGAGCCAGAAAAATAACTGTAACATTAAAATGAGGGAATAATCCATCTGGTGTTGATGTTGTGCTCTTTTCCATAGGCATCCTTTGCCTTCCAAGTGTATTTGTTCAACAGGATATCGAGCACTAATGGTACATTCACAACGGTTGGGAGTTCTACCAGCATCATCTGTCTGGGAGAAAAAGATGGACCGCAAGAGTGTTCCAGGCTGGTATGGACAGGCAGAGTTGTGGGTGCTTGGGGACAAAAAGCAGTAACCTTGGGGCAACCATTCACTCCCCATCTGTTGTTCACAAACGCCACTGCTTCTCCCAGTCGCTTTGCCCATTCTGATCTTTGGGGTTTTAGGTGTCTTTTCAGTGGTCCATTTGCCCTCTCAACTACCCCATTAGCCTGGAGATAGTAGGGTGTGTGGAACACTCACTTGATTCCCTCCTCTGTAGCCCACTCTTGTACCACTTTCGCTACAAAGTGAGTAGTTGTCAGGTTGGATAGTTTGGGGTTTGAGGAAACTCCCAAACCATTCTTTCAGGGCCTTAATGGTGTTTTCTCCTGTGGCCCGGGCAAAAGCCTTGGCTTGGGTGAGTCCTGAAATTATTTCCACCCCTACTAACACACACTGTTTCCCTTCTGATCTCCTGAAGGGTCCAATATAATCAACCTGCCAACCCTCCCATAGTTCTCATCCTTCTCTTAAATGTAGTGAAGGCTTCTCTAAGGGGTCTCTCAAGTTGTACTCGACATTCCTCGCAGGCTGAAATGCATGTCCTGCAATTCTCCCTCGTATTGGGCCAGCCTTGGGCATGAGCTTCTAAATACCAGTCTTTTGCCCCAGTGTGGCTTCATTTTACATGTAGCCACTCCAGGAAGCATTCAGCTACTGCCTCCTGGTTTAATGGGGCAAGTCTGGCCAATTAATCTACACTTGTTCCATTTGGCCACCGGGTTTGGTGAGCGGCTACCCATGTTACTGCAAAGTCACCTT
The DNA here is from genome assembly GCA_013397565.1 of Ptilonorhynchus violaceus. Taxonomy (NCBI): domain Eukaryota; kingdom Metazoa; phylum Chordata; class Aves; order Passeriformes; family Ptilonorhynchidae; genus Ptilonorhynchus; species Ptilonorhynchus violaceus. The sequence continues at coordinate 15,568 of VZRJ01006243.1, forward strand.
TCTTAGCAAATGCTAAGATGTTCTGCCGCTTCTCTTTCTGCCAAACCGAAATCCCATTTGCCTTGCAGCCATTCTGTTCCCAGAACAGAAAACATGTGGTACAGCCCTTAAAGACAACAAAGGAATCAGTATAGATGAAGACCGGAGAGAAGGACAGACACTCATGTTTGGAAACACTCCATACAGCCACCAGTTCTCCAACCTGGGCACTACTTTCGCCCTCGGTGACAAGTTGTTGCTCAGTATCGATCTGTAAGGTGACTGCGCAGTACTTCCACACCTTGTGTTCTTGCTTAGCCGAGGCATCAGTGAACCATACATTTTGCAAGTGTGGGGAGAAGGATGGTGCAATTTTTACTGTGGGAGAAGGAGGTGTGCCACTCTCCTGATCTAAGGTTCTCTGCTCCTAAACAGTTAACAGTTTAGTGGTTCCTTCTGTCACTTTGAAGATGTCACAGTAATGTTCTCTTTATGCATATCACTTCCTAACCAAAGCTCTTTGGACCACCCCATCATGGGGAGGTGTTCCTGCTAAAACTGGCCTTATCACCGTAAATTGTCTCCTCAGAGCACGATGGGTTCATGCCGGATCATGCGTTCTGCTTCTGGCAGGACTGGGCTGACCACAAACAAACCTTTCTGCCACACGGTGTACCTGTTTTCAGAATCTTTAAAACTCTGGGAGTAAAACCGTAAAGGCTATGAAGGTCCTTCAGGTCCCTTTTGCTGTAGGTGCACTGATAGGCCAGATTGAGCAAATCTCCATTCAATTTGAACAGGGTCTGATGGACGAAAAGGACCCAGTGCCTGGTGGTTAGCAGCCTCAAACACTAACAGCTGCAGGGCTTCCTCATGGAAAGGAGTCCATTCCCAGCATTTGCCTTTACGTGAAAGATTAAAAAGGAGATGAGCGATAATAGAGAAATCTGGAATGTGCTTCCTCCAGAATACCAGCACTCCCAGAGCTTGTTGTAATTCCTTCTTTTTCTCTGGCATTTTGACTTGTTCTAAATTGGAAAGGGTATCTTGTGGCATGCATGTCATTCCTCCCTTCCACCAAATTCCTAGAAATTTTAGTTCTTCTGTGGGAGCCTGGATTTTCTCTGGCGGGACCTCCAGCCCTAAACCTTTGAGGTGAGTAATTATGTTTTTCTGGGTAGTCCCAAATTCCTCCTTCTGATTACCTCCTAAGAGGATATCATTAATATACTGGCAAACTTTTACTCCCTCTTCTACCGGTATCTTTTCCAATTCTTTTGCCAGAGCATGGTGAGCTAAGGGGGGTGAATTCTTGTACCCCTGAGGAGGCCTAGTAAAGGTATATTGTTGCCCCTGCCACATAAAAGCAAACTGATCTTGATCCTCTGGCTGCAATGGCACCGTAAAAAACCGTGTCTTTAATATCAACAGTGTCCATAATCCCACGTGCCTGTTCCTGGATGGTGGCTATGAACTCAGCAATGTTTGGTATTGCTGCTGTTAAGGGGTCTGTGTTAGTGTTGAGGCAGCGGTAATCTACAGTTAATCTCCATTTGCCATTTGGCTTTTGCACTGGCCACACGAGGGAATTGAAAGCTGAGTGAGTGGTCATAAGAGTTTTCTTCTTTTTCAAATCCTCTAGGACCAGGGAAATTCCCTCCTAGGCCCCAAAGGGCAGTGGATAGGGTTTGACATTTGTTAGTTTTGAAGGGGGAAGATTTGGGGACATCTGAAATAGTCTAATTTGGTGGTTGTTGGTTAGTGGTTCCAAAGGACCACTGCCACCCCAGATTGTCATTCCAAGTTCTCCCCTTCAAAACATCCAGTCCCAGCAAGCTTAAAGGAAAGTCCCCTATTGCCATGTTAACAATTATGTTGCCTTCCTCCCACGGTAATATAAGACTAACCACAGCAGTAGTTACTGGTTGTGACATCCCTAATACATTCACTACAAGCAAAGGCTGTTTGGATGGGATGACTCCTCAAGTGGTGGCATCTTGTTTAGTCAGGGCTGATATCTGAGCCTCAGGGTCCACTAAAAGTGTCAGTAATTGTTTTTTGGGTCCAGCAGATGCCATGAATAAGGTGTCTCTTTGTCCATTATCTAACAGAGCTGTCTAACATAAATCCAGCCTCCACTCTCCCACCCACCCAGGGAAAGCAGAGCTTTTAGTTTCCCTGTTTTTGTTTCTCTAGCACATCTTCTTCCCCACCTAGATCAATTAAGGGGGGGTGGGCTCAGGCTCGTATTATACTTCTCTATGCCCAGTTTTTCAGACATTTTGTCTGGCCACTCTAACACTAGCTTTTCTAATTTGTCTGTGGGGAGTCCATCCATTAGATTTTTCAGGATTCTCTTCCACCAACCTTGTGACCAAATCGCCTGTCTCGTGAGTGGGCAGTCCCACCCAACCTGGTCAGAACTGAGGGGAATCCTGGGTGACATCCTCAGAATAAATCAGGCATGTCTCACCCCACGAGTCTCTGGCTTATTGACTACTGGCTTTACTGGACCATACTTTTGACCAAAATTAATCAGTTCCTGGGTGAGTTCCCCCCAGGTCCACACTTTGCCTCCCTGGGCACGGGTGTCTCCTGCGGTGGAGGAAGTGGTACCGTCCAAGGCAGCAGCAACTCTCTCCAGGGGTCTAAAGCCTGTATCTTCCCCTGTAATTGAACAGCTATTAGTTTCAGAGAGTCAGGGAGCCCTTGTATTAGTGGGGTCATCCTTTCAGGGTCCACCAGCAACATCATAGGAGATTCTTGCAATGGAACTGGCTTGCGGTCATACATAATTTGAATGCATACCGCCTTTTGAGCACTCTACTAATTCATCCATAGTGCTTTCTGTGGCTAGAGGGTCACCTCTCTCCAGGGGATTTAACCCTCCAGCCCAGAAAGCTGTTCTCTGGATTAGGGAGCAGGGGGCTCGGCAGTCTCCAGTGGTAAGGAAAGGGCCAGCACCCCAGGACCCCTCAGCCTCCTTTTCGCTAAGAAGGGTTTGATCTCTCCCACTGAGGGAAACCTGCCGGACGAATTCTGTTTCAGACTCCTGGGGGTGGCGACTGAAATTTTTTTTTTAATTTAGCCAATTCAGTAGCAGTAAATGGCACCTCTTTAGTGCCCCCCACTTTGGGGGTCCTGATCCTGATCATTTTTGTATAAAAACTCAGTATTTATTAGCGGGCGGAGACAGACCGCGCCGTAGGCTCGGCTCTGTGTGCCCACCAGCTCTCTTCCAGGGTGTCTGTGAGCAACAGACCCGGCTGTGACATCATTCGGGTGTGCCTCGGCAACAGGTGGCACACAGGGTTCTTGGGCTAGCTCCTTTTGCAAAACCTGTAGCAAGCTGCTGTTTTGCTTTTTTTCTTTCTCTAAGTGTCCCTCTAGGTCCACAACTGGGCTTGCAGGGATTGAACCAGTGTTTGCAGGGATTTGGTTACTGCCATCTCCCAGCAATGGCGAGCCACCCTCTCTCACACAGCTGCTGCAAGCACTGCCTCCAAGATAGCAAAGACAACTACTTTTCCCTTTCTCAGTTTCGATTTTGCTTTAAGCTGCAATGCCATGATGCAGTCTATCGTGCTTTGCACGCTATGCCAGTGCTTCCTAGCCCACTCTAGTCCAGGCACAGAGGGTCTGTCTCTGAAAGTGTGGAAAAATTTTAAAATAATAATTTTTATAGAGATCTGTTCAGATAATTTCGCATTTTGCAGTTTTCTGCATCTCTTTGCATTCCATATGTCAGTGGTGGGCACCAGATTTCAGGGTCACACCTTTTTTTTTCTTTTAATGTGCAAATAAATCTCTCCCTAAAACACACACACTGAATGGTTCAAAGCAGATATAATATCTTTCCTCACAGAAATCCCGCTCGCTGCCTCTAATTAGAAAATGTCATGTTCCGCTATAAGGGAAACCACAGGGGGTTCTTTTTGACAGACTTCTAGGACTAAATAAAGCAAAACCGATGCAAATATTATATCTGAAAACCATTTATTGATAAAGAAGGATATGTGTCCCAACAGGAGAGGAACAGAAAATTAAGCAGAGAGGGGAAAAGTGAGATGGAGGGAGAAAACGAAAGACAGGGACAGAACGTTACCACCAGAATCTCAGGGTGCACCGTCAGCATCCGATCGGCAGGTGGCGAGTGTGCCCTCCTTGCCGGGGGAAGCATGCGCAGCTCTCACAAGAGGCGCAGGCTTCGATGGTCTCCTGTGTCAATGGGTGGTGGGACGCCCACTGAGTCAGCACTCGGACGGAGCAGCGGGCAGGGCAGGCTGCAGGATAATGGTGGCAGTCAGAACTGTGGACAGCATTGCTGTGGGATCACGACGCGCAAGCAGTTGCTGGGCACGGCGGTGGGGAGGCTGGAGGCGCAGCCACTGCGGTGGTTGGCATGATCCAGGCAGATTGCTGTGGGACCACAGCAGGCAGTGACAGGCAGAAGCATGCAGTGGCTGTTGGCGTCAACAGGAAGGCTGTTGTGGGGCTTAGCAGGGTAAACGGAGCAGGTGAGGACAGGGAAGACAGACATGGACTATGACTGCAAGGACTGCAGGATTGCAGGGAGAAAGCAAGAAGGGGGCCAAAGGAGCTGAACCTCCAGACGAGCTCCCCCTCAAGAAACCAGGACAGTGGGAACCGGGGTTGTTAACTCCTCACAAAGAACTACAAAAAACACGCCAACCCAAACCCAAAATTGTGGTTTATCATCCATTGTTGAGATCGTTTGGTGTCTTCGTGTCTTCATATCTGGAAAACCCAGTCAGAAGTACTGCCTGGCTTTTCTGTTTTGTTATACAGACTGTGCTTTCTGGGTTTTTTTTCTTTCTGTTACACCATAATCCAATAATCCCTTTCATCAAACTCATGGCAGTATGTAAAAACTTCATAAATGTATCCAGCTTCTGATTAACTATTTGTATGTCTTAAAAGTACCTAAGACAATTAAATCAAGAGCTCTCAATCACGTAATTACAGAATACTGCAAGTTGGAGGAACCTGTAAGGACCATTGAGTCAAGTTGTTCTGACACACAATATTTTTAATGATGCAATAATGACCCTAAATGTTTTTTACATTTAAATATACTCCAACAGCTGAGAAAATAAATGGTGGCTTTCCACTAATTTCTAAAACTCCTACAGAATGTGTATCTTTTGACAGACAGAAGGAGCAAATAGCAAAGTTGGTGATGAGTATGATTGGTGTACAAGAGATTACCTTTCTACTTGAAAGGGAAAAATTTTGTTAAGACCTGTATAACAGGAGTGTTAGTCAGGGAGATAGATAAAAGATTCCTATTTGTCCAGGGTAACATAAATGTTACTGTATTCCATATCTATCTGTGCCCAAAATTGTTACTGTCTCTTTAAGACCCTGCAGCTGGAAAATGGAACCACTGGCCAGAGTCAGGGGGTGGCTCAGTTTATTTTAAAAGTTTGAGTTGCCCAAGCAGAGCTCACTTGCCTCTTGGCTCACCTCTTGGCTCGCCTCTTGGATCTCTTGCTTTTTGCCTCTTGGCTTTTGCCATAGACCTCAGGACACATGGACGGAGGCTCCCCTTCTGGGTTTTGTTTTGTTTCTTTGTGAGGGGGTTGCTCCAGGCCTTTGTTTGATTTTTTTCCAAAAGGGTGTTTTTCGCAATCCTGGACTGCTTTAAGGTAATTCCACAAGTGCCTGTTGGCAGCTGTGGCATTGTGCGGAGAGGACTGGAGCAGCACCACTCCGTGCAGTCACCCAAGCCTGCCCACAGCCCCCAGCCAAGGCGAGAAGACATGGAGTCTGAGTGGCTGTGGAGGCCACCATCTTTGGGGGGTACTCTGCCATTTTGAGTTTCTCTGTTCCCAGGAGTCTGGGAGATTTCAGCAACTTTGTAACTAGTGACTATTACTGTTATTTTTTGCCTGTTGCTATTTCGTTTTTTGTATTTTCACTTACATCTACTCATATTTGTTTCTCTTTATTGGTGGAGAGGGATTGTAAGGGGAGGTAATCAATTTTAGAGTGTCCACCTCCTAAAATGGTCTTAAACTAAGACACTGTTGCAATGGTTTTCCTCAGTTTTGACAAAGTTCTCATGGTAGAGTTTTGTCAGTGACTTGATCTTCCTATTTGATGGGAAAGAGTTTGTGTTCAAGTACATTACTTTGTCTAGGTTTTATTCCATTAAGTTTCTATTAATATGAAATAAAAGATCGAGCTAGCATACAGAGGCATCATGAAACATAATCTCTGAAGGCTCATAAATCCTCAAAGATGTGTTTGAAGTATATTTTATTTACTTAATATTTATTTATTGAAATTACTCACTGCTTCTAGAATCCTCACCTCATTTAAGTAATCAGTACTGAAACTGATATACTGACCTAATGTATTGCTGTTGCATTCATGCTCATTATTGTATGAGAGGAGTAGGCAACAAGAAAATAGGAATTTTGCCTTTGTCAAATTGCCAGTATTTTTTTTTTCTAATTTATATTTAGAGGCCCTGAAGGAAAATTTCAGTTAATATGTAGGTATTAAATACCCACTCAGTAAATACTTTGACATTACCCAATGAACTAATTTGTTGAGTTTTCTATTCATCACAAATAATTTAATTTAAAGAAAACACTTAAATGTGATCTTATTATGCAGTAAAGAATTTGCAAAATCTCTTGAATTACAAGTAATTCAATTTTGACTCTGTGCTGGTTTGAACATGAACCAGCAGGAGGAATAAACCTCAAACAAACCTTGAGAGAGGTTTTAGGTCAGAGTTACAATTTCAATAGAAAGGTTATAATAAATTCAATGAATACAGAAACAAAACTAGCTTAAGACCACAAGGTCAGAGTACAACCTGATACCCCGTTGACCAGGGTGGCAGCTGCAGTCTGATTAAGCAGTGGTAGCAGTGCTGTTGAAAGCAGTGGTCCTGGAGAAAGATCTGGTCCTCTGGGTGTCCAGTAGTGGTCTCTCTCAGTCCTCTCTGGTCCTCTGGGTGTCTTTCTGTGGTGGCCTTTCTCAGTCCCCGGGCCTTTTTATGTGGTGGTTCTTAGGTGGTACCTCCCCCAGGGGTGGGGATTTCCACAATGGAAATGATACAATCCTATGAGTCATGGGATATTTCTGGAGTTCTCGTCATAGGTCCTTATCCAGTTTGGTAATGGGCCATTAGCAGAGATAATCCTCTCAGGATGGGTGGTGCTGCTGTTTCCCCGGAGAGTTGTCATAGCTGAGATAAGAAACACTAACCCACCTCACATGGTCTGCCTCTCCTCAGCCATAGCCTGAGGGACCAGGTGTTTACCCAGTTACTGCAAACGACCTATTGATGAGGATGGTGATAGAATATATACTTGGTTACACCCAGGACGAACTCACAGCTTGCTACATGCTCCCATATATACAGTTTATATGTTATGGGTTCAGGTGCCTGATGCATAAATTGCATTATTGTTTCTTATCTCAATATCTGTGTGTTTGATATTGCCAAACTCATGGACAGGAAGCTGCTTGTATTGTGTATTTGAACAAGTTTTCTCAATATCTGCTGCAAATTACATTACCAAACCTGTCTTTATATTTTCAAAACAAGGAGTCTGCACACTTACTTACTTGATTAAATATGGCTTCCCACATGGAACAGCTCAGTGTATTTGTTAAACTGATTATTTCACACACAGAATATTCTGAGTTGGAAGAGACCCACAAGGATCACTGAGTCCACCTCTTAAGTGAATGGCCTACACAAGGATCAAACCCACAAACTTGACATCATCAGCACTCTGTTCTAACCAACTGTGCTAATCTCAGGCTGGAAATTATTTTTACAATATGAAAATAAGGTTAATAGCCATTCACAGCCTGTACTTGAAGTTCGGTGAATTGAAGTATGGTGTTATGTTGCCTATACATAAACCTTTATTATAGTCCCTTTCTTGGAAAACAAAATGCAAGAACTTCTCTGTAAGAAAATTTTTAATTGTTTGCTGTGTGCCTTGTTTTGGATTAAAATAGTTTAAAAGACAATTTCAATATTTCATTCAATATTTTTATCAATGCAATGTTTGAACACATTAAAAAAAAATAGGATTATTTTTTCTCCCTAAAATATGTCGTATCAGAATCTAACATTTTTATTTGGAGAATGTTCTTGATTGAAAATTATCTCTGATTTTTTGAGTGCAGATCTTAATATTTACAAACATACACTACAGTGACAAAAATCTTTATTTAATTTTTTGAATTTATATTTGCAAGAGATTGGCTTCCATTAGTGTAACTTTGTATTCTTTCTCTTTAAAAACCTTTTTTTAAAGAAACCCTCTCCTTGATGCATGATACTTCGGCTACTGCAGTGAATTATAGTATCCTAGTACTATTTTGTTTCAAAAGTCAATGTAATGCATTTATGCAGTTTATAGTTCAGATCTGTATGTAGTCAAGCAGAGGCCCAGCAAAACACTTTCCTCTGACTCAAGTCTACAAAGATGTAATGTTTTTTTTAATCTCATTTCAAGATTAGATGGACACCATCTGCAACTCTTTCTTTTCATTGTATCTGCTAACACAAAACTATGAAGTCTTCTTACGCTCAAGATGTCTTATCAAAACAGGCAATTGCTGAGAACACATACTGTAAGAAAAATAATCTGGGAAATAATCCAAAGATTTAATTTTTCTCTTATTTTCGTTAATATAAATCAGGATCAGTTTCACTGACATGGATACCAAGTGGGAAGGATGAAACCCTAAGACTGAAAGTCTGTAAACATCGTGGAATTTTTTTTATCAGACAGGCCTATGGTGAAGATTTTCACTTGGAGAAAGAACAAAAAAAAAGTAGAATTGTTCTTGGTAAATTATGTCTTCTTCAAAGGAAATTCAGCTGTTTTCACTCCTCTCTTTTGATAAATCATTGTCTTTTTTAGACTTACAAGTTATATGGACAAAAAAATCCTAGCCTTGAGTTTGGAAATAGAGTACTCTGAATTCTGAAAGGGAACAATTCAGAGTGCTGTTATACCATTTTACCGTATGTTCCAATTACAGTTAAGAAGATGGGTTGTGCTAAATAACTTCTGATGAAAATGCAGTTCTGTGTGCCTGGTTGTTCTTTTGCCCTTTTGACTGAGGAACTTTAAGTGTATAGGATAGGTGGAGGAATCTCAGATTACTTTAAAATGGATTGTATGAAATATTCTCTTTATAGTTCGTGAATTCAGATCATGAACTGAGAATATTCACTTTCAAGATTCTGCAAGTTTATTCAGAAGTTCTTTTGTTTACAAGACCATGTTTTAAAAACAGTTTTTCAATGAAAAAAACACACAGTGGAAGGATAAGAAGGCAGCTGTGCAAAATGTGGTAGTGACATGATGTCATGCCACTTAAACACATCCTTATCAAATTTTGATCTGATGTTTTTTAGATGTATAATATTTAGAGTTGACTACCTTTAATGTTAATTTACCCTTGGCAGATTGAATAATACTTTTTGTTGTGATACATTTACAAAAGTTTTAATTCTAGCATGTGACAAGTGTTTAGCCTTCCTGGTGTTGATTTGGATCCACTTAAGGAGGTCAAAATGTCTTACAGATTTCACATTTATAATTTTTGTCTATTTGGTACAAAATATAAATGCAGGGGGAAAAAAGTGAAACCAAAACCACCAAGTGGACAAGTTGCAAACTAATGTCAATGTGTTTATCACATGGTCTGGTTTAGTCTGCAAAACAAACAAATGGAAATTAATGTGATTTTAAGACTGACACTGGGCTTTTCCCTTCTCAGTCTAACCAGACTAATAGCAGCTTAGCTGATTTTGATTTTCCACTCCTTTTAAATAATGCTAGAACAAGTTTAAATCAGGACTTTTCAACACTTTTCCTACTAAAATGTATCACAGGTGATATAATAAGTTTGTTGTACAGTCAAACATAATTCCTTTATAGATTTTGACAGACTTTACCTTCAATAAATGAAGCTAAACCATGCCATACACTCAGCAAATACTCCTGGCTTTTGTACTGAGTGATCTCACTGGAGATTAATTTCCTTCTTTTCAGTGAGAAGGAAACCAAATGTGGTGTTAGGTGACAAAACCAAAATTATTTAGTTTTCTTTTTTTTCCCCTAATTTACAATTTTCCAATTTTGATTTTTTTAAATCCAGTTCTGTGTTCTTATAAAGTCCCTTTTTCTATTTTACAGATTAATTTTTAAATGTAGGTGGGTTAACATGAAAAATAACATACAGACACTCATACTTTCCCTTTAGTTGAGTGTTTCACTAGAGATGCCAGATCCAGTTATCTTCTTTATACCTACCTCTTGTTTCTTCTCCATAATAGTATTTACTGTCCAGTAGTGTATTTATATTTGTACCTAGTATTTTTCCTCTAAGTCTTCATACACGATTTGTACATATATATGTACAAATATTTGTAGTATGTATTACATATAGAAGTGCTTCATATATATAAAACTATGTAAGATTACCATAAACAATCTGATTTAAGATGCTAGTTAACCTGAGAGGTAAATGTATTGTCTTTTGTAAGACTTAAAATTAATTTTAGCTTGGACTTAAGTAATTCATTCCTGGTCTTGGAACTGTTCTGCTATGGAAATCTGCACTTACCACAAGACAAGATTCATGTAAATGACTGGGTTTTTTAAAAAATGTGTTTATTCCTGTAAGTATTTATCTAAAATCACTGAGCTATTTTCTGACCTATTTTGTTAACCAATATCCAAAGCAGTGTGTTTCAACATGGAAAAACATTATGTTTAGAAAGTCTATAATGACCAATTCAAGATCGTTCAGAGGTTTCCCGAGTCACAATGGAACACAAGCTGAGTAAAGCTTTGATGATTCCTTTTGGAAAGCTTTCTTGGTTCTTTTTGTTTTCTTTTTTGTTTCATAGAAATATTTATAATGCAAGAATGAGACTAGGTGTGTCAAAATGCAGTAAGCTTCATCATTTTGAAAGGGAGTAAAGACAGGGAGAAGATATGCATGACTATGAACTGTCATTCCAATGAGGGTCTATGTCTACAAAATTTCAGCATCTGAAAGAGCTGATGTTTAAAATTAAGCCATTTTTAATATAGAGAATAAGCTAGTTAGTCAAAGAGTGGTTTGTTTTAGAAATTTGTTTTAGTTCTCACCAGTACATATCAAATAATTCTACCTTAAAATATTTCTTTTAGAGTTCTGGTCTACAGTGTTAAATCAAAAGACTAAGTATGCACAACGTAGCATAAAACTTATCATCAGCATTATGATCTTCCAGAATATTCATACACAGTCCAGTTTCTCAAAACAACAAAATGTAGCAGGTTCCAAAGCATTATTAGGTCATGCTTAAAACAAAAGACAAAAAACTGCAAATAAGTGTAAGCATAGCTGTCAGTGAGAATATTTTTATATGCTATATCATTCTCCTGTTATCTGTTACAGTGTAATGAGAAAGGAGGCAAATAATAATAACTTGCTCATATTTCTTGATTACTGAAAATTCAGGTTCTTCTCTTAATCACAAACATGACTAAAATATATTCCCCAGCTACCTCTGCACTATTTAGATTTCTTCACTTTAAAATAACCTTGCATTTTCCCCCTGAACAGTTCCAGAACAAACATTTCTGTTTGTATCATTATACAGAGTGCAACTAAGAAAGAACTTCACAGATGCAATGACAGTGACATGTCTTTAAATGAAAGGTTGTAGCCAGGTGGGGGTCAGTCTCTTCTCCCAGGCAACCAGCAACAGGACAGCAGGACACAGTCTTAAATCTGTGCCATGGTAGGTTTAAGCTGGACATTAGGAAGAATTCTTCACAGGAGGAGTGACTGGGCATTGAAATGGGCTGCCTGGGGAGGTGACTGAGTCACTGTCCCTAAAGGTGTTTAATAAAAGACTGGATGTGGCATTTAGTGTCATGGTCTAGTTGACAAGGTGGTGTTAGGTCATAGGTTGGACTTGATGATCTCAAAGGTCTTTTCCAACCTAGTTAATTCCGTGATTCTGTGGTTCTTTGAGTGCATAACTTCTACAGTGTTTCCTTAGGGCAGAATATTTGTAGTTCACCTTAACAAGTAACATACATATTTTATTTCCACAAATGAATCTCAGTGCGTTAACCTAAGTTTCAGAAGAATTTGGCTTCCTTTTCCTAAAATTAAAAATTGCAATGAGGAGTTTTTACCATGGTAATCACTCAAGACCTTTCACTTAAGGGTCAGGCTTCATGGAATTTAAGTATCATTACTTACCTATAATTAAAAATAAAACTAACTAAGCTAAATATTTTTGGTCAGTCTGAAACAAAATATCCCATTGCGCTTTTTTCAATAAAATGAAAATTTATTTGCAAACACTGGTTTTGATCAAATAAAGCGTACTCTGGCCCTGAGGAAAAATATTTCAGATCCAGGAGTGAGATTTTAAATACTTTTTATTATTAACTACATTCATGATGGGTGGAAAAAAAACAACCAACAAATCATCAAAATAACATTTTTACACAAGAAGTTACTTTGAGTCAAGGAATTGAAATGTTTTCCTTAAAATTCAAAACAGAATTTTAACCTTTATCGCAAATGGAGTCTTTTCTCCCAAGTAAAAAATATTCAGTTAAAATTCATTTGAAGAAATGGAAGATAGAGAGGGCCCATAAGATTTGATATGCTAATCCGTTTACTTTGACTTATGCAAAAAATATTGAAAGAGCAATTGGATGAATTCTTTGTCATTACCTGGCAGAAAACAAAGAAGTTACACAGGCAAAATTATGTCAAGTCTAATTTTCATCTTGAATATAATGGCAGGCTTGTAAGTAAAGGAAAAGTAAAGATGTTTTGTACCATATATTTTTTTTTCTTATAAGAAAACTATATAATCTTAATGAAATTCATGTGTAAGTCACATAAAGATTATTGTTGGACAATTACATGAGTAATGTAATAGTTTACTATTCACATAGGTCTGTCCTGGGTCCACTTTTCAATTAATAGCTAGACACTGAGCTAAGTTTATGGAAATTTTATCTGATATTTGTTTATGGAAAGAACTGCAGAGATAGGCAAGGGTAAGAAAACCTTAAAATTAAACTCCCCCACGTTGGAGGAACTGAGAAAATATAAGGCGATTCAATTTTGGGCAGATGTCATAGTTTAACCCCCAGATGGCAACAAAATGCTACACAGCTACTGTCTCGCTTCCCTTCCCTCTGACTCCACACTTCTCAGTCTCCTCCCAGTGTGGTGGGGAGGAGAACTCATAGATTGAGATATGAACAATTCAATAATTGAAACAATATAAAATACAACAATAACAATTACAATAATAGCAATAAAAATGAGTGGGGGAGGGAGAGAGAGAGAAAACCCAAGTAAAAGAAGTGATACATTGCTCACACCCCACTGATCAATGCCTGGCCTGTCCCCAAGCCATTATTGTCCCCATTTCTGGGCAACTTCCCACAGTTTATACACTGGGCATGATGCTCTATGGTGGGGAATATCCCTTTGTCCAGTTTGGGTCAGTTGTCCCGGCCATGCTCCCTCTCAGTTTTTTGTGTACCTGCTCACTGACAGAGTGTCAGAACTGGGGTCCTTGGCTTAGGGTAAGTACTGCTGGGCAACAGCTAAAACATCTATGTATTTTCAACAGAATTCTCATACCAAATACAAAACACTGTACCAGCTACTAAGAAGAAAATGACCTCTATCCCACCTGAAACCAGTATCTGCCCATTGTTCCATTCCATTTGTATCATGCCAGGTCCCAGATTTCCCAATACCCCATAACCTTTTCTGTCTTTTGATAAATATACAGACAGATATCATTCCCTTAAACCCTTCCTATGGAAGTCCATTGAGTTTATTTAGTCCATGACCTTGGACTCCATCTCTCATAACAGTCTTTCAGGCAGGGAAGATGGTGTGTGCATTGTTGCTTACTGAAGCCAGCACTGATTCCATCACCACTTCACTTGTCTAGCTTCCTCAAAGTTCATTCTTTAATGCATCAGTTAGAGGGGAGTTGGGTTCAGATCTGCAGATCTGGTGTAGTGAAAATGGATGCCACAAGGCACCCAGTGTGGTAAAGGGCATATAGCCTCCACCGACAATAAACAGTGTTATATGGTAATTAATACCCTGAAATTTAATTTTTTGGTTATTCTTACCTACAATCCCATCCCCTTGAGGCTCGCACCAGACTTCCTGATGCTCCCACATTACCTAAGAAGTACACCCAGGTCCTTGAGCAAAAGCAATCCCATGAGTGGTTTTGCCATTGCCTGAAGCAGGAGTAAACAGACTGTTTTCTCCAGGATATCTTTAATCCGTGCTGCAGGAACTCTATCCCTTTCTATAGAACATAGAAGTTTTGATTGGGCAGGGCTAGCCTGACTTGCAGATTACCTAGTGTTGACTAACCAGATGGCTTTTGCTAAATGTGTATCCCAATGTTTGAAGGTCCCACCACCCATTGCTCTCAGAGCAGTCTTTAACACTCCATTGCATTGTTCAGTTTGTCCAGAGGCTTGTGCATGATAGGGACTGTGATGTACATACACATTCAGTGCCATGTTCTTTGGCCCAAGTGTCTGTTAGGTTGTCTTGGAAATGAGACCTGTTGTCTGACTCAGTTATTTCTGGGTTAGTGCTCTGGGCAGTGGCATGAGGCACAAGATATGTTTCCAGCCATCCAGTGTTTATTTCCACCGTTGTACATACATGGCACTTGCCTTGGTGGGTTTGTGGAAGTGTGATGTAGTCAATCTGGCAGGCCTGCCCATATTTGTATTTCAGCCACCATCCTCCATATCAGAGACGGTTTAAATGCTTGGATTGCTTGATTTCAGCACATGTTTCACATTCATGGATAACCTGGACAACAGTGTCCATGGTTAAGTCTATACCTCAATCATGAGCCAATCTGTATATTGCATCTCTTCCTTGATAAGCAGCCATCCCCACAGGGCATTTGTCATTATTCATGAGATAGTATAGAGGTAAAGTATCAGCCATTTTTCTCTTTCAGCAATGTCTAAAGCCAGCTCGATAGCTTTCAGTTCTACAAACTGACTTGAGTCACCTTCTCCATGACCAGGTTCTGTGGCCTGTAGGCAACTCCATACAGCTGCTTTTCATCGCTGATGGTTTTCTACAATGCAGCAGGACTCATTATTTAAAAAAAGCATATTGCTTCTCACTTTCTGGTAATTTATTATGCAGTGGGGCCTCTTTGGCATGTGTTACCTCCTCCTCTGGTGACATTAAAAATCTTTGGCTTCTGGTTCGTCCCTGATCACTTCCAAGACTCCTTCATGACTGGGGTTTCCTATTTGAGCTTTTGTGACCAGTTCAACCCACTTACTCTATGCAGCATCTGTTGCATTATGTCTAGAAGACACCCTCCCTTTGAACATTTAGCCCAGCATGGGCAACCCAGTTGCCAAGAGGAGCTGTGCTTCAGTGCCAGTCATTTCCAAAGCACTTTGAACACCTTCATAAGCTGACAGTATCTCTTTTTTGGTTGGAGAATAGCGGTCTTCAGATCTTCTCTATCCCCAGCTCCAAAAGCCTAGGGGTTAACCTCTAGTCTCCCCTGATGCTTTCTGCAAAAATTTCCAGGTAGAGCCATTCTCCATGGCTGTCATGTAGAGCACATTTTTTATATGTTCTAGAATCGTACAGTGGCTTGGGTTGGAAGCAACCTGAAGGTTCACCTAGTTCCAATCTACACCCACTAGATGAATTTGTCCGAAGCCCCATCCAACCTGGCCTTGAACACTGACAGGGATGGGACATCCTCAGAGGGGCAATTTATTGCAGTGCCTCACCGCCATCATAGTGAAGAATTTCTTCCTAACATCTAATCCAAATGTCTTCTCTTTCAGTTTAAAACCATTCCCCCTCACCCTATCACTTTTTGTCCATGTAAAAAATTGCTCTCCCTGTTTTTTATGAGCTCCCTTCAGGTACTAGAAGGCTGCAATTAATTTCCCCAGAGCCTTCTTTTCTCCAGGCTGAACAACCCCAGCTCATACAGTATGCGTTCACGAGAGACGTTGCCCAGTCCTGTAATCACCTCTGTGGCCCTCCTCTGATTCCGCTGCAACAGGTTCACATCCTTCTTGGGCAGGGAGCCCCAGAGCTGGACTGAGCACTCCAGGCAAGCTCTCTTGAAGGCAGAGTAGATGAAGAGAATCACCTCACTTGACCTGCTTCTGCCCACACTTCTTTTGGTGCAGACCATAAGGTGGTTGACCTTCCGGGCTGCAAGCAACCACTTGGTTCCACTTTTCATCCTTCTTGGCAGGGTTGCTCTAACAATGAGTTCATCTCCCAGGTGTAACTCTTTTACTTGGACTTGTTGAACATCATGAGGTTCTCATGGGCCCACTTCTCTAGTTTGTCCAGGTCCTCCTGGATGGCATCCCTTCCTTCTGTTGTGTCAACTGCACCACTGAGATTGGTGTCATCTGTAATTTTGCAAACTTTTCAACACAGTGTTTACAGAACCATGTACTTAAATCCGTGCAGGACATTCTCAGTCTTTAATGTAGTTCACTCAAAAAAATTGAAATTACTATCACTGAGTGTGCTATGTCTTTCATGTGAGACCTCTAAAACTAACGATGAGAAGAAATCACCCATTGTTTTATGCAAAACCAAAGCATTTATAGTCTAATTTGTAAGCACGAATGTTTTTGTTGTTGCTTGGTGTCCTGGGTTAACCAAAAGTATGTATTCTATCACCATCCACATAATTCCTTGATAAACTGGTTAACGATGGATCATTTATAGTAGCTGGGTACACACCTGGTCCCTCAGGCTATGAGCTGAGGAGAGGCAGACCATGTGAGGTGGGGTGTTGTTTCTTATCTCAACCGTGATAACTCTCCTGGGAAACAGCAGCACCACCCATCCTGAGAGGGTCATCTCTGCTAATGGGCCATCAGGGAACTGATTAGGCACCGGCAGAATACAACTCCAGTCATATCCTATGACTCATAGGATTACCTCATTTCCATCGTGGAAATCCCCACCCTTGGGGGAGGTACTGCCTAAGAACCACCACATACAAAGGCCCAGGGACTGAGAAAGGCCACCACAGAAAGACCCAGAGGACCAGAGAGGACTGAGAGAGACCACTACTGGACACCCAGAGGACCACACCTTTCTCCAAGACCACTGCTTTCAACAGCACTGCTACCACTGCTTAATCAGACTGCAACTACCACCCTGGTCGATGGTGTATCAAGTTGTACTCTGACCTTGTGGTTTTAAGCCAGTCTTTCTGTACTCATTTCATTTATTTTAATCTTTCCATTAAATTGTAACTCTGACTTTAAAAAAATCTCTCTCAAGGTTCATTCCTCCTGCTGGTTCACGTTCAAACCAGCACACTTGGTATGGTCTCAGTTCCAGAAGTACACGAGAAAGGAAAGAGAACAACCTAAGACTAGTGCAGTAAACCTAATTGTCTTAAAATTATGGCTTTACCCAGTGATAGTTGAATATTGGGAGTAGGATCTAACTTATGGACTTAAAATAAGCCCACCTAAAGCCAACTATATATTAAGTGTTTGTGGCACCATCATTAAAGGCACCCCTTTGACTTTTGCAGAGGAGGTGGTGAATTAGTCTTAAAAACCAGTTACTCATATATATCTCAATTAGTATTTTATTTACAAGGTCTTTTTGCTCTTCATTGTTCATAAGCATTTGGGTGGCCCATATTGTTCATGAAGCATTTACAAATCCTGGAAAATCCTTAAATGTTTAGGATCTCTGACAGTAAGATGAAGGGTTCCAGCTTGTTCCCTCTGGGGTCTAAACTGATATTCAGTCTAACCAGATGCTTCCTCTTTACTCAAGCAAAAATTCCATTTGTGTCAGTGGAATTTTTTTTCTGAGTGCAGCTAGACTTGACTCATTAAAATGAAATAATTGTGGTTTTTTGGTTTTCCATGGCTAGACAAAACCCTTGCTCACGCTTACTAATGCATTGTGTGGTCCCATCGACTTCAGAACGGTCATTTATTTAGTTGAAGTTAGTGTTTGCCACGAGCTTGAGTAACCAGATGTAGTCCTTATATGTGACATAACTGCTATGCCTAGTCATCAGATCTCCTTCTACATGTCAATTAAAAACAATTATAAATTGAACACATAATTAAGTTCTTTTAAAAGAAAAACTAAGTGAGCCACTTTCTTATACTTGCTCAAATGTCTTTTGTATAACACCTTTATCTTGCTAGGTAGTTGCTAATCTGTTAGCATGGTTAATCCAACTTCTCCAAGTTTCACTAATAAAGTCTTCTGGAATAAATTGTGAAGAGGCTTGAAGCACATTCAGACACTAGCCACTTATAAATTTTACACTAAAAAATTGTGCATATAACAATAGGCAGAACAAAAACTAGTATTACAATTACTACTACATTGCATGCAAAAGAAATGGTCAGCCATGGAGCCTTTAGTCACACAGACTCTGATACTATCTCACCGTGAGGGCCTGTAGGAATTATGTTCTGTGGGAATTATTCTTGAGAAATGATTCCACAAGAGAGGCTGTTTCTATGGTAGTGTTCATGTAGCCTACACACTTTCATCTTCCAGTGTAGAATCTACAGGCTAATTTATTAACCTTACACGGACCTGTTAAAACCTGTTTGGATTCCCCTGATTGAATGTTGAATCACAGCCTCAGTTTAACAGAAATCTTGGCTACTGTGCAATATCTACCCATTTTAGATGTCTATCTCCTATAAGAGATAAATATTTTTAGACACACCTAACAACTATTTTTTGACTGCATTGCAAACCAAATTTTGCAGTTTGGCTTATAATTTTTCTTCAAATCACAGAACACCATATTTATAAATCAACATGTGCTTCAGACAATCACTGCACTTAGTAGTACGGTAAATTAACTACTTGACTTCGAATACATACTCAATGCATTTTAATGGTTTTTGTGCTCATGCTGAAAATGTCTCAATGATTTCCCTAGATGCCAACTATTCATTGAAATGCCATATAGCAAATGTGGAGGGCATATATAAATAGGTTTTAGACTATTAAGCCATGTATAATTGTATATGCAAATTTTTTCTTTTCCCCCAGAACTATTAGCTGTGATTCTCATTAAGTTTGTAATATGACTTCTTAAAAATATTGTCTCCAACAAAGCTTTGCCAATTACAGGAGCTGATGATCAGCCCATCATGTGACTCATAATGTTCTAGAGGTTTAAAAATAATTTTGAGATCGAAATTTAATGGAGTTTTGGGGGTGTTCTTGTTCATTAAAATCCAGTGGCTGGGATGATATTGAACCTTAGCGAAGCCTTTTTGTTAAAATTCACATAGATACATTTTTGCTATCTGTGTAACAGTGCCCTGCCTTCACACTGACCAGCTCATTTCATTTCTAATCTGCACTATGCCTTTTCTATGCTTTTTCTATGGTTAAAATATGCTGATCAAGCCTGATTATTCATAGATTACACTGAAGGTGAATGTGCTCAGTGGTCTGTTGGTGTTTGCAAGCAGAGGGAAACCAAGAAACGATATTTAGTGCATATCTATGGAAAATTAGTATTAGAATAAGGTCTCAAATTACACTTCTTATTCATCATAAGCTTGCTGATCATTGTTGAGAGAATGAACTACAATAGACTGTTAATCTGTTAATAAACTGAAAAAATGATTATTTAGTGGACAGGAAGCACCAAGGTCCTAAATAGTGAGGCATGAACTTCATATTTAACGCATTACTTCTTGGCATTTCATCATCTTTGGCATAATAGAAACCACCCACATACTTGCTCTTCTATTTAAGATTATCCCATGCAGGGAATACCCTACAATACAATGGAAGTTTGTCAGTGAAATATATAATTTTAAGTGTTGCATATATAAACATTAATCAAATGTGATGGGGGGATTTTTGACTCCTCTTGACTTGGTATTACATTAAATCAAAAGATTAAACCTTCTTTCCAGATGTACCTTCAGGCTATTGCATCTGTGAATTGACAGCGTGTGAGTGTTGAAAACTTAAAAAACCTATTGCAACCATATACTTGACTCTACCCAGAAGTTGATTAAGCCAGAACTCATACTATCTAGATTTATGGATAATCTCAATTAGACAAGTAAAGTCTGAGACAGGCTTCCTTCGTTCCTATTCCGAACCTCTTCACAGAAACACAAAATCACAGAATATTACGATTTGGAAGAGATCCATGAGATCATTGAGTCCAAGTGAATGGCCCATATGGGGATCAAGCCTGTGACCTTGGCGTTATTAGCACCACGCCCTAAATCTCTGTTTTCTGGAGGCAAATATGACTTCTGCTTTGCTATGTGTGGATCATTAGAGCTGTGGGAAGCTTGAAAATATTATGGTTTGAGGACCTTACCATGTTTTCTGTTCACATCTTATTGTAGTACATATTTTTTGCCTTAAAGTTGAGGTTTTCTGATTTTTTAGTGTCGGGTTAGGGTGAGAAGATTAAAGGTAAGAAACATAAAATAGTCATGTTTTCCCAAATTTCTTGATAGTCTGCAATCTTAATATGCTTTACACTGCTAAGATTGCAGAGATTAGCAATTATTTAAGACTGAAAAAGCTTTTTTAAATTACAAAATTCTGTTTCAAATTCTTGTCTTTATATGTTGTCCAAGACATATTGCTTAGTCTAAATATTTTTTTAATATTTTTGGGGTTAAGTCTTGATCACATGAAAATCAGCAAGAATAATTTTCTTAATTTCCTATAATCTCGTTATAAAACTAGATAATATGTATTAGGATTCATTTATACAAGGTGCATAAATGTAAAGGCTTAACCTAAGGGAAGACCCCAGATCCTCAAATATGTTCCATGGCTTATCGGAGATTAGTTAAATTGCATTTAAAGCTCTCCAAGGCTTACAGAAGATAAAAGTCCCAGCTGTATATTTGATGTATCTTTCTCTCCTCTGACTCTGGGGTCGCCATAATAGGTTCCTGGCCGCGTGGTCCCACTATGTTGTCTCTCCTCTGTGCACCCAGGTCCTCTCTCTCTCTCTCTCTCTCTCTCGGGAGAAAAGCTAGTATCTCATGGTATATACCTGAAGAATCTTGACCTTAGAGAGTCCTCATTATATCTCTCTCTCTCTCTCGGTGTGTGGTCCCCGATGCGGTGTTTTCCCATATCATAGTAGGTCTTAGTTTAAGATGAACCCGCGCCTCCAAAAGCGGTGGGGGGTCCCTCCAGGGGCTAGGGCCTGCCAGAGCACCACTGCCACTGCCCTGCCACCCCTCAGGGAGGCGGCAGGGCCAGGCAGGTGAGCTCCCAGGGAGGCCGGAGTCGTCGTCGTCCCCCCCCACCCCCCCGGGTAGCTACAGCCCTCTCCCTCTAGT
>VZRJ01006245.1:5985-19520 GCA_013397565.1 Ptilonorhynchus violaceus
CCGAGCCCCTGAGCCCTCCCCAGTCTGATCCCCGAACCCACCTGAGCCCCACCGAGCCCCTTCTGAACCCCCGTGAGCCCCTGTCGAGCCTTCCTGGCCCCTCCGCCAGCCCCTACGAGCCCCCTCAGCCGACCTGAGCCTCCACAGACCTATCAAGCCTCTGCTAAGCCCCACTGAGCTCCTTTGAGCCTTCTCCTACTCCCCCTGAGATTCTCTGCATGACACCTCCAAACACTTGCCTTACTCATTGTCATTCCTAGTTGGGCATCAGCTCCTCCTCTCTTGCCTGATTCCCAGTCCCTCCACAGATGGAGTTTTGCTTCTCACTTAAAAAAGTGCCTCCAAAGCCAAGGGAAAAGGCCAGCTCAAGCACATGCCTCTGAGCTTCTGGAGACAGGAAGGGGAATAGTTCTTCTGGAGCAGCGTGTGTTTCTCTGACCTCATGTTTGTGCTTTTCTTTCTCAAGAAAGAAAAATCTAAATCAAGCAGCAGCACTACCCGAGAACCCAATGGCTTCCCAGCTGACACGTCTGCCAACTCCTCCCTCCTCCTGGAGTTCCAAGGTGGGTCTGACTGAGCTGCCTCCAGTGTGGGGAAAGACTCCAGGGCCTTACAGCAGCTGGGACGTTGCTGGTTCTGTGTGCTGCCTGTATGGGGAAGAGCAGTGCCTGTCTCCAGTGTGGAGTTGGGCTGATCCACTTCTGGATTGTCCGTGCCCAAACTGTTCATTTTTGCTCTCAGAGAGTCTTCATGGGCTGTTTCTGGTATCTTCTGTAGGAAGCTTCAAAGGAAACTGGAGGAGTGGGGGTTCCTGCTCCCCCCTTTCCATTCTCTGCTGGGGAGAGGCTGGTAGCCACCTGCAGCCAAACTCACTGTTCCAACAGTGATTTCCATGGATCTTAGGGTGCAGGGGCAAAGGATGTTCTTGGCCGTGCTCTTTGTCTGGGCCTTGTGGTACAGCCAGGCGGAGCTCCGACAGCACTAAACTTGCTGCTGGAGCAGAGTGTACACCTGTGCCCAGCCTCAGCTCTTCGTGCGGCTAAGGAAAATCAGGAATGTGCCGGCAGTTCCAGGAGATGCGTTGAAGTTATGTTGCAGGTCTGCAGTTTGGGAAGGTGTGTGCCAGACCTGCCTCCTTGTTGTAAGGCAAGTGCTGACCATTGCTCCTGGTTTTGCCTCACAAACAGGGGAGGAACAAAAGCCTGGTACACAGGCAGGAGGTTCCTGCCCTCGGGTGTCCAGGGCCCTCCCAAGCTGCAGATGTGGGATTGCAGCACTTGTTCTCATTCCCTGGGCAGGAGCATCCCCTCTCCCATGGCCGGTTGTGTATGTGATTCCCACTGTGTTCCGAAGGGCAGTCCTGTGCCTGACAGCCCTTGGGCTGATGGGGGACAGCGAATCCTCTGTTTAACTTCTCTGACTGTGCTCTGCTTTCTCAGTGAGACCCCAGCTCGCAGTGCTGCCCTTGGCTGCCTGTGCCCCTGGGTCAAGGTGCTCTTCTTCACCAGGTGCTGTTTCTGCAGATGAGAACAGCAACCAGAGCTCCCTGTCTGACGTGTACCAGCTCAAGGTGGACAGCAGCCCCAACTCCAGCCCTAGTCCCCAGCAGAGCGAGTCCATGAGTCCTGCCCACACATCTGACTTCCGCACAGATGACTCACAGCCTCCCACCCTGGGGCAGGAGACCCTGGAAGGTGGGTGCTGGGCTGGGAAGGGACGAGGTCGATGGCTGGGCCCAGGGAAGGCCCCGCCAGGGCTGTTGGTGGTCTGGTGGGTGGCCTTGGCGCTCCTGGAAGCTGACAGGGCAGTGAGGACTTCCTTTGCTGGATGTTCTGTCCTGGCTTAGCACTGAGCTGGGTGCTGGGTCTGCATTTTTGTTGACCCACCTGTTCTCCCCAGAGCCCTCCCTGCCTTCCTCGGAAGTGGCAGATGAGCCTCCCACTCTCACGAAGGAAGAGCCAGTCCCCCTTGAGACTCAGGTAAGGGTAGGGGGATTGAAACCACCTCTAAATGCACACGGACCCAGCTTGTCCCTTTCACCCTCGTTGCTGCTCCTTACAGCAGAAACATCTTGGTGGATGGACTTGCTCTGCAGTCCTGAAGTGCCCCTGGGGAGTTCCTGGAACCTCCTGGCTTCCCAAGCTGTCCCCTGGTTCAGATCAGGTGCTGAAGTATTAGGGAAGGATGTGAGGCTGTGGGAAAACAACAATTCTGGCAGGGTCCAGGGCTGGAGTGGGTTCCCATTCGTGGTGCTTTGGGGTCTGTGCACAGGTGACAGCCCCGGGGTGTCCCCACAGTGTGACACAGCCTTGTCTAGGTGTGCATGGCTTGGTGTCACTGCCTGTGACCTCTGCCTCTTGCAGGTAACTGAAGAGGAGGAGGACTCCGGTGCACCACCTCTGAAGAGATTTTGTGCTGACCAGAACTCTGTGTGCCACACGGCCTCAGAGAGCTAACCTGCCTGGCCCGGCGCCTTCGCCAGCCCCTCGCAGAACTGCCCGGCCCCTGGGACTGGTGCTTCCCTCCAGCCTGCCCCTTCCCCAGCGTCGGGGCTCCCACCACTCGCATTCAGCCTGCCCTGCTCTGCCCTGCCCTGCCCAACGGATGGGGCCGCTGCCAGTACCTGCAAATTTGCCTCTATTTATTGGCTCCCTCTCTCCCTGCTCCCTGCCCTAAAGCTGGGGGTCTCCACTGGGTGGGCTGCATGTGTGGGGGGGTTCTCCATGGGGCTCCCTGCTCTCCATGGTCCCCTGGGCACTGGCAGATGCTGTTTGCCTGCTCGTGGCTCCTCTGCTCCTCTGCCTGCCCTCCTGTGGCTGCTGGGAACAGGAGAGCCACCTTCCACCTGCTCCAGGTGATGTGTCCACTGTGTTATGGGAGCAGGTGGTGGTGGGTGTGGGGGGCAGTGAGGGGAGGCCGGCAGGGACCCACTGGGACGCTGTGCAATAAGCTGCTAGTTTAAGCCATTCATGCTGGGAGAGAGGGGAGCGCTTTCCCCTCCCGGAGGGTAGGTACTGGCCGGCTTCGGCTCTGCTGCAGGGTGCAGCCCCAGCCCAGTGGGAACTGCAGGGTGCAGCCCCAGCCCAGTGGGAACTGCAGCCCGGTCCCCCGGGAGCCGGCAGAGCAGGGGGAGCTGCTGCCCTGTGCTGGAGGTCCTTACCCCGGCCTAGGTACCCGCTGTCCCCGGGACGGGGAAGGGCGCAGCAGGGTGCCGGAGCCCCCGGGAAGTGCTCCCGCCCTGGGGCTCTGCTGCCCCCCAATACCCGCTGCCCCCAAGCCCCNNNCCGCCGCCCCTGCATGCCCCGCCGAGTCCGTGATCGAGCCTGGTGAAGCCGAAGGCGCGGCCGCGCGTGGAAGTGGAAAGTTATTTTAGCACTGAATAGAATATTTTTAAAATTAAACTATTTGAAATACAGATACAGAGCATGATGTCGGCCGGNCCGCCGTGTGCAGCGGCCCCGATGCCGGGCTCTGCCCGCTCCGCTTCGCAGTTGCCCCCGCCCGCCCGGGTGGCTCTGCCCGCGGCGCGGGGCTCGCGGGGCTTCTCATCCGCGGGGACCGGGGCCGGGACCGGGAGGAATCGGCCGCGGCTTCGGGAAGCGGGGGTGTGCTTTGGAGGTGGCTTCAGGGCAGTGCCAGAGCGCCCCAGCTATTCCCGTCATTAACCCGCGGCCTTCGCACCAGCCCGCTCAGACCTGTCAGTCCTTGCAATAAATTATTTTCACTTTCACTTTCATTTTCTAATGTTTCCTTTTTTCCAGGTTTTCTTGGTTCCGCTGCCATGTGTGTGCCCTTCTTTGCATGTCCGGTGAAGGGCAGCAGAGCTGGGGAAGGGTCCGGAGCACAAGTCTGATGAGGAGCTGCGGAAGGGCTCAGCCTGGAGAAAAGGAGTCTCAAGGGGGGGCCTTCTTGCTCTCTCCAACTCCCTGACAGGAGGGTGCAGCCAGGTGTGGGTTGGGCTCTGCTCCCAGGTAACAAGGAGCGGGACAAGGGGAAAGGGTCTCAAGTTGTCCCAGGGGAGGTTTAGGTTGAATATTGGAAAAAGTTTCTTCAATGAAAGGGTTGTCCAGCCCTGGTACAGGTTGCCCAGGCTAGTGGTAGAATCAGCATCTGTGGAGGAATTTAACAGATGTGTAGATATGGCACTTGGGGACATGGGTTAGTGGTGGCCCTGGCAGTGCTGGAGGAACAGTTGGACTTGATGGTTTCAGAGGGCTTTCCTAACTCTAATGATTGTAAGGTAATCTTGAAGTGTTTTTAATAATGTATCCTATCAGGATGGCCAGCCAGGAGGGCAGCTGCTGATTGAGTTGAACACAAACTATCCCAATGTGGTGGTAGTTATTGGGAAAATACTTTTAGGAATGCATTCCAGAAAGAAGAAGAGGTCTAGCAATCAGAAAATGGAACAAAAGGTCTTTTCCATAGCAGTGTGCATTGCTAAATTCAGGAGGAGGAATAGTGAGGATGGGAAGTGAGGACAGGAATTACTGCTTCCAGGAGCATGGTATTTGTGAGGACATAGAGATGAGCCTCAGGGATTGCATTGACAGCAACAAGACCTCTGAATACTTTGCATGGATGCAGCAGGGGAATAAACTGCTGCTTTTTGTTAAAACATGGAGCTGTGGAGGTTTGGAGCAGGGAAGTGCAGGCACAAAGCTGTGTCTCTGCAGCTTGAGCACTGGTTTGTTTTATAGGTCCAGCACTTCGGTTTACCCTGTGACTTCCAGAGAAGCTCCCGAATTCCAGAGGAAGAAAAACTCTGCAAGTATCACGATGAGAACGGACTGAGCGCCAAGAGAGCTTGGCCAAGTTTTGATGGGGGAGCAAAGGAGACTCCGCTGAATATACAAGGGCATAACATCCAAGATGCTGTGGCCAGGTTTATAAAGAGATACAAAGTGTTGGTTGGGGAGGTCCTGGGTTTCACAGAGACAACATGTATTGAATTTAAGGAATACAGTACAAAGAGTATCTTGGAATACATTAGAAAAAACCACTCCTAAATATGTCTCTACCTTTGCAAACACTGATGGTGGATATTTATTTTTTGGTGTGGATGACGACAGTAAAGTCACCAGGACCCACAGTAACGTGGAGAAAGAAGCTTTAGAACAAACAGTGGCAAATACCATTGGCTTGATATCTGCCCATCACTTCTGTGGCTCTGGGGCTGGCGTGCAGTTCCAGATACACATCCTGGGTGTTTATGACCAAAAAGGCTCTTCGCAGGGCTACGTCTGCACCGTGCACTTTGAACCGTCCTGCTGCCGTATGTTCAATGGTGACCCTGAATCCTGGATGGTGATGGGTGACATAGTCGAAAGACTGAGCATCAGGATATGGATGGAGCTCATGACAGCTGCAGACCTAGGTAAAACCTGCATTTATATTAGTGCCAACTTCATTTCTGCATTGAGCTGTAAACATTCGGGAGGAAAGACCAACTTGTTTTGCTGGGTGTTTTCACCAAACATAGAAAGGGCCCAGTGCCATGGGCACTGGGGTGATGGTGCAGTTACTGGCCTGCAGAGGCACCCTGATCCCTGAACCCGTTCAGCAGGACTTCTTGAAGCACTGCCAGTCATAGAATCATGGAATGGTTTGGGTTGGAACTCAGCTGTCCACAAGACACTGGATTGCCAGGCTTTCCTTCCCATGGAAAAGGGCTGTCATTTGTGGTCAGACGCCCTAGTCTGAAAGTGAGATTCTGCCTCCTGAAATAGTGAACGTCAGAGGATTGCTCCTGGGGGCCATGTCTCAAGTGCCCCTGAGACAGTGGGTTGCTAGGCTTTCCTTCCTGTTGAAAAGAGCCGACATTCGCAGCCACACTCCTGAGGCCGAAAGTGGGATTCCTAAAATTGTGAACGTCGGGGGATTGTTCCAAGATGAAAGCTGTCACGAACTATATCTCTCTCTGGCTTTGGACTCCCGGGCACCATCTCTCAAGTGCCCATGAGACACTGGGTTGCCAGGCTTTCCTTCCTATGGAAAAGGACCAACATTCATGGTCAGACGCCCTAGTCCGAAAGTGGGATTCTGCTCCCTAAAGTTTTGAATGTCAGAGGATTGCTCCCAGGTGAAAGCTGCCAGGACCAACAGCTCTGGCTGGCCTTGGCCTCCCAGGGGCCACCTCTGAACTTCCCTGGAGACACTGGGTTTTTGGGCTTTCCGTCCTAGGGAAAAGGGCTGACATTCAGGGTGAGGCGCCTGGGTCTGAAAGTGGGATTCCATCTCCTAAAATTGCGAAAGTCTGAGGATTTCCCGCAGATGAAAGCTGCCGGGAGCTATGGCTCTGGCTGGCCTTGGACTCCTGGGGGCCACCTCTGAATTACCCCTGAGACACTGGGTTGCTGGTTTAGGTGTAGTTATAAGGAGTAATGGTTAGGGTAGTGGTTTAGGGTAGCAGTTAGGGTAATGTGTAGGGGCAATGGTCAGGGTAGTGGTTACGGTAGTGGTAAGGGGTAGGAGTTAAGGGTGGTGGGGAGGGGTAGTGGTTAGGGTAATTCTAAGGGTAGTGGTTAGGGGTAGTGGTTAGGGTAGTTAAAAATGGTAACTTTTCTTATCTTTTTATATATATAGGAAAAAAAAATGATAAAAATTGATTTCCAAATACAACCCCAGTCTCTACTGTTTTATATGCAGTACCTTAGAGTATAAGAAATTCTAAATACAGATATATAGGGTTTGAAAATACAAATATAGTTTTGTATATATAAATTAAGCAATAAAGGACTTGAAAACAGGAGAAAAGATGATGTCTATGAAGGCAATAAAAATGTTTGTGTATTCAGAGTTTTTTGGTGTGTTACTGTAACACGTCTGAGAGCTCTGCTGGGACTTAAATCGCTGCTGCCACCTGGAGATAAGCACGAGGTACTGCAGCCATCGCCCTGGAAAGATGGGCATGTACACTCATTTTAATGACTCGGTGGTGTCACCTGCTGACTAAAAGCGGTGCTGCATGCTCGGGGACGCTTCTTTTTTTTTTTTTAAACAGTCAGTGCTGCCACCCGGTGGAAAACATCTGGTACTGTGAGTTGGAGCCACCGAAGGACCCTGCTCCTCACAAAGGCATCTACTCGGCTGCCTGAACCTGACTCCGACTCTGACACCAGCCCCACGCAGTGTGATCTTGCGCGGTGCTTTCCAGTATGGGGACACGGATGGTGCAAGCAGGGTTGGTGTTCGAGTGGGGTTAGGTTCAGGCAGCTGAGTAGACGCCTTCCCAAGGAGTGGGGACCTTTCGCAGTGCCACACCAAAGATGGTGGCTCTGGTACACAGCTCAGCCTGCCCTTCCCCAAGATGGCAGTGCTGAAGGACACCCCTGCCCTCCTGCTCTTTGGAAAGGTGTCTACTTGGCTGATTGAACCCGACTCCAACTCCGACCCTGACCCCCTGCTTTCAGCATGATTTTCCGTGGCGTTTCCAGGTGTGGGGACACGGGTGGTGGGGTCAGTGGCACTGGAGGTGGGCATGAGGTGGGTGGGCAGTGGCAGGCAGCGGCAGGGCCGCCACTGTCACAGTCGCGCCGTGCCACTCACGGTGAGGACCCCCGATCTCACATGGTGCCGGATCAGGATCGGGACCCTTGTCCCTTCTGCCCCTTCCCCGCGCTCCCGGAGAAATGCAGGAAAACACAAAATGGTCGCGAAAATAACAGTCACTGGCACAGCCGTTGGCATTCCTCTGCCCGAAGGATGGGAGCTGCACAGAGCTGAGAGCATGCAGGAGGATGCAGCTTGTCTCTTTGAGGAGGTGAGGGGAGGGTGTGCAGAAGCTGGAAGCAGGGTTTTCAGGTTTGGGGAGCAGGGAAAATTTCAGCTCCTAGCGGCTCTGTGAATGCTGGATGGACTCTGGGTTGAGCAAGGTGGGAGATGTGGGTCATGTTCATGTTCTCAGCAACTGCTGAAATGGAAAGTTACAGCAGCCATGTATGTCTGTGTGTAGAACCAGCTCTAACACTGGCAGCCACATGTGAGCTGGGAAATGAACATCAGCAAGCTGGAAACAAGTCCCAGGAATTGCTTTAAATGAGATGGATTTTTCCCAAGCATCTGAAAATCCCTTTTGGTTTTGCTCCAGGAATTCAACACAGAAATGGTTCTCAAGGTGTTGGCATTTCTTTTAATGTAGTTTTGGTGAGATGCTGGCTCAGTACCGTTATTGCAACTGCTGTTGGCTGAACAGGCGCCCCTGATTTCCCTGTAAAGTCCTGGTTTGTTCCCTGCTTCTCACAGCTTGTACAGTAACTGGAATTCCAGTGGTGCAGTGATATGTTAGAACTTCTGGGTTAATGTTAAGTGTGGCCAGATGATTTTTATGAGGTTAAATTTCAGTGAATCTCTACCAAAAAACTGAAGCCTTGAAGCACAAGAAGCTGTGCTGCAAAACTTGCTGGCCTTGATGTGTCCCTGCCTGTACCTCTTCAGGTGTTCATTCCTCTGCTATGCTGTCAGTGCTGCCTGTCAGAGCAGGGGGGATAGGCAGATCCAAAGAGCCAGAGTTAAATCCCACAGAGACGTTTTGGAGCAGCCGAACGGTACTGAGGCAGAGCTGCTTAGGCATGGTAGATAGAAACTGAAGCCCTCAGAGGTAAAGGTGTCTGATCATGATGACCGTCTTTTTTTTCCTGTGACAGCAACTCTCCTTGGTATTCCTGCTGTTTGCAGGGATTAGGAATTGTCTTGGGGATTTGCTTCTGGGAACAGCGATCCATTTCCTGATGGGAGTCCTTGAGACAGAACTGCGTACCTGTGAGAAATGAGGATGCTGCATATGGAGTGATGGCAATGGAGAGTCTGTAGTGAGTGTTGTCTGGTGAGTCTCCTGATGCTGCTGACTCTCCACAATGCTGTGCTGTCACCAAGTGACCTCATTCTGATTTAAACTGTCTTGAAATGTGATGGAAATCCAATTTGGACTATAAAATGTGTGTGGGAAACTTTGTGTTCCCAAGGCATTGCTTTGGGCGTGTGCAGCTTTTGAACTACACAAATAATTCAAATTCCCACAGAAAACTGCTGGGCCATGGTTCCAGGGCACAAGTGTAAGAAAAGCGGCGTCTTCAGTGCCCACTTTATAGGGGTTTTTTGGGAGCTCTCAAGATCAGAATGTGTGCTGGTTTGACTGTAAACCAGCAGGGGAAATTAACGCCACACAAAATACCTCGAGAGATTTTAGGTCAAAATTACAATTTTAATAAAAAGGTTAAAATAAATGCAGTAATACAGAAACACCAGCTTAAACAAACCGACAGAGTCACGGTACAACCTGAGACCCTGTTGTCCAGGGTAGTAGCTGTGTAGTCCAGTTAGGCACTGGTCCTGCAGAAAGGCTTGGCAGTCCAGTCCCGGTAATGGAGTGGAGTAGCTGAGTCCAATTCCGAGGAGTGGAGTCCAGTCGAGTCGAGTGGAGTTGAGAGTCCCGTTGAGAGTGGAGTCCTGAGACCGGAGTCCTGTCGAGTCAAGGGTACCTTCTCCCATCCAAAACCCTTGTTTTATGCTGTATTTCTTGGCTGGCACCTCCCCCGGGGGGGGGGACTTTCACAATGGAACAGGATTTTCCCGATGTTCTATTGGTTGCTTCAGCAATGAGCTTGGATGTTCCTGGCCCTCTGAGCTTGGATGGTCCTGGTCCTCTGACATTCCAACTCCAAGACTGGGCCATTAACCAGGATGGGTGGTGCTAATGGCCATTAGCTGAGATCAGATAATCAGGATGGGTGGTGCTTGCTGTCGGCCGAAGCGCTTATCTCAGTTGAGATAAGGAATCCCTTAGGGACTAGGTGTGTAACTATGAATTTATCCAGCTTTTGTGGGTGGTAATAGAATATATTACTAACCCAAGACAGAATGAAATGGTGTTCATGCCCCTCTTGCAAACCATGGAGCAGGATAAATGGTATAACTGTGTATGGTTTTCCTTCTCTCTGCACTCTCTTAAGGATGCCCTGAAGTGCTGTGGCTCACGGCAATATAATCTGTGTGTAATAGCTCCCTGTGCCTGTCTGTGCAGCTGGGTCAGTCCCTGAGCCTCCCATGGAATCGCTGAGGTTGGCAAAGCCCTTTGAGACCATCGAGTCCAACTGCTGCCCCAGCACTGCTGAGTCCACCCCTGACCCATGTCCCCAAGTACCACATCAGGAACCACCCACCGAGTGACACAAATTGGGGTGAGGGCTGCAGGCACTGACAGCTCACTGCAATGGGGCTGGGGGCTTCCAAAACCCCTGGCCTCCCAGGCAGGATGGCTGGTCTGGAGAACACAGTGTGCAGGGGGGAGCAGCCCAAAGCCAAACCCAGGATTGTTTCCCTGCAGTTCAGGGAACCTGTGCCTGAAGCACCTTTAACTCCAGTGTGCTTGGCAGTTTTTTGTAGGTGTAGGTTTTTATGGACTTGGAAACAGATTTTGGGATCTGCCAAATTCAGTGAATTGGCCTAGCCAGAGACATTTTTGCTGACCTAAAAATAGATTTTAAACCCCAGAACCACAAGGTTTGTAGTATTTTATAATAGCAGAGTGAGAACAAATGGATTATCCTGTTCAGCAATGTAGCTGCCCACGAGGGCTGAGTCAGCTGGGACAGCCCTCACTGTCATGTGTTGTCCTCTCTCAGAGGAGGAAAAACCACTTGACTTTACTATGCTGAAACACTAAAATCTTAAATTCTAAGTATTTTATAAAAGT
This sequence comes from Ptilonorhynchus violaceus, assembly GCA_013397565.1. Taxonomy (NCBI): domain Eukaryota; kingdom Metazoa; phylum Chordata; class Aves; order Passeriformes; family Ptilonorhynchidae; genus Ptilonorhynchus; species Ptilonorhynchus violaceus. The sequence continues at coordinate 16,679 of VZRJ01006245.1, forward strand.
TAGTTTTGCTGGAGCAGGTAGCATAGGTTGGATAAGTGAGATTCACATGAAATTAATTAAAAGTTAATAATTATTTAGAAGGCTAGGCTTGGAGTAGTTTTTGACTAATTGTATGCCATGATATGTTTGTTCAGCTGTATCTGTAACAAGTACCCATGAATAGAGATCTGAGGAGAACTGGACAGTTATTAATTCCCTTATTTAAAGTGCCCATCCAAGGATGTTATAATCAGAACGAATTGTACTAAGGTCATATTTCTATTGTAAAGGTCTAAGAGCACGTGAAGTTCATGAGAAGAAGATTTCGAAATGCCTTCATTGCGACCCCTGAAGCATACCCCAGACCCATTTAGAGAGAAGACAGCGCATGCTTAATGATATGACAGCTAATTACAATACGAAGCGGGGAGGGGGCAGAATCCATATTATGAATATCTTGCATATGTAAAACTTTTGTAGATAAATAGACTCTGTATTGTCTCACAAGTCGACACGATGTCTTTGGGAAATATCCCCTCGTGTCCCAGCGCTGAATAAAACATACACTTTCTAACTACCCAGTTAGAGAGTCTTTGTCCGTCATAATTGGATATTGATATTAGATCGATATCTAATATTTTTATAAATCAATGCAGGGTTCACCGAGGCTGTGAATTGCAGTCCAGAGCATCTTCAGGCTCCCTGTGCTCGAGGCCATGGCATTCGGTGTACAGAACACGCCCCAGTCTGTCTAGCTCGGGCTTGGATGCACATTTCCAGTGTTACTCAGACTGGAAAAAGGCCAAGAGGGTGGTGGGAAAGGCTTTCTCCCAGGCCTGAACATCCTCAAGGCAGGGACAATTTTTAAATGTTTGTCGTCTTTTGTTTCCCAGCCCAGGGCTGAGTTGGCATTCCCTGAATCGGATGTGGAGTTGGGGTGTCCAAAGGATCATGGCAAGTGCAGCACTGGAAAAGTCAGGATGAAAAAGTTCTCAAGAAACTCAGCTTTCTAAAACATTTATCCAGATAAAATCATACAGGAATGACCTTGGCAGAAAAGCCCCTGTGAAGAAAAGGAAAAGGAAAAATGGCTGTGAGCAGAAACACTAAGGAATTGCTGCTGGTTCCCGGTGTCCTGGTCTTTTCAGACAGGTTTTGTACTGAATTGAAAGGCAGTTTTCTTGCCTCTGGGGAGCGACACCTGCATCCCACTGGAAGGAGAAAAGTGTGGAGAGAGTGGCAAGTGGGAGGAAGGACCATTTTTAGATCTGACCTTGAATTCCAGTTCCTCATGGTGGTTCTGTGATGCCCGAAGTACAAAGGAAGTAAGTCCCAGAGTACCTGTTTGTTCACCTGTTGAGCACAGAAGAGACACAATGGCCATGAAATCCAGGGAAGCTGTACTTGCAGTAGTGGCTGGAGTCGGAAGCAGTGGAAACTGTTTGCTGTCTGCTTGTTCCCCACCTTCATTTCAGTTTCCTGTCCAAGGTCTTTGCTGAAGTATTTCTAAATTTGGCAGCAAATTTTTCCATACTTGGAATTTATTTCTGTTTCAGAAAGTGTGCCTCCTGGTATAGTCTGTGATTTAACAGTTCTCATGTGAAGATAATTGCAGTGGAAGAAGGCAAATGAAGCCAAGAGCCTGGACTAGGATGCCCCAGTCCCTGGACTAGGATGCAGGGAGCTGCTGGAGGAGAGAGGCTGATGGAAGGACCCCAGGGGTCTCTCAGGGAATGATGCTTCAGAGCATCTCGCAGGGCCTGGGGGAGCACCTGGATGTACATGGATGTGGAGCATTGCTTAAAGAAGGTGCCGAGGGACAAACCCTTGTGCAAGGGGGATCTTTCTCCTTTCCCCTTTTGATTTCATCTTGACAGTCTCTCCCCAGTGCCTCCAGTCCCTCTCAAGCCCCTCAAGAAAAAAGAGGGGTTACGAGGATAAAAGGGGTTTAAATTGAGGGAAGAAACTCCTCTTCCGATATTGTCTGTGTTTAAACTGGGGAGGCTCCCCCTTCACCTGTGATTTTAAGGATATCAGTTGAAGGAAACCCTGCCTTTTCCATGCTATTAGGAGTATCAATTTACTGGGAATCCCCATTTTCCATTATTTTCCTGTTTAAATAGAAAGGGAAAACCTTGGCAATGCTATTTTATGGGTTTGAATTGAGAGTAACTCCCTCATTTTCATCATCCTAAGGTTTAAATTGAGGGAGAAGCCCAGTTGTCCCTCCTTTTTAAGGATTCAAATTGAGGGCAAAATCTCCCTTTTTCCATCATTTGAGAGATTTAAAGTGAGGAAAACCCCTTTTTTCCCAGTATTTAGGGGCTTAAATTCAAGGGGAGAACCCATTTATTTGCTATTATATTGGTCTAAGTAGAGGTAAACACCCCCTCTTCCCTCATTTTAAGCTGTTCAATTGAAGGATGCTCCCCCATTTTCAGCATTTTAATGGTTTAAAGCTGCATTTCAGGGCACTTTTACCTGTGCCCCAGCACCACATCTCTCGCATGGGAGCGAGCCTGGCACATATGTAACCCTAACACTGCCTAAGAGTCTATTATTTTTCTTTTTTTATTTATAATGTATGTATGTTGGCAATTGAGAAACAGACTCAGCTGGGAGCAAGCAAAGCCACCTTCATTCCAGGCACCAATGCCTTTTGTACTATTGTACAAACACTTAACTACCCGTTTCATAACCCCCTGTCCTCCCCAGCAGCACAACGTCTTGCATACAAGGTCCTTGGTCAGCATTCTGTTACATGTTAGCAGACAGAAGTGAGGCTTAAGGAGTCGCCTTCTTATCACGGTGTCGGCTCACACCTTATTGTGCATAATTAGCTTTCCCAAGGCTTAACATTTAC
>VZRJ01006247.1:0-12553 GCA_013397565.1 Ptilonorhynchus violaceus
ACTCCCAATTTTAGGCATCATAGATATAGTGAGACCGAGTGCACGCTCAGCAGATCTGCAGATGATGTGAAACTGAGTGTACCCCTGACACAAAAGCAAAAGGAAGGGAGGCCATCCAGAGGAACCTGGACTAACCTGAGAAGTTGTCCATGAGAACCTCATATAGTTCAACAAGTCCAAGTGCAAGGTGCTTCGCATGGACCAGGGCAGTCCCAGAAATGAGGACAGAGTGAGAAGTGAACTCATTGAGAGTATCCCTGCAGAGGAGGATTCTCATCTCGTTCTGTCTTGTGGATTCTCATGGCTGAAAAGCTGAACATGAGGGAACAGTGTGCACTTGGAGCCCAGAAAGCCAACTGCATCCTGGGCTGCATCCAAAGCAGTGTGGCCAGCAGGCCAAGGGAGGGGATTATGTGCCTCTGCTCTGCTCTGGTGAAACCCCACCTGGAACGCTGCATCCAGCTCTGGGGTCTCCAGCACAGGAAGGATGTGGAATTGTTGGGTTGAGTCCAGAGAAAAGCCACAAAGATGATCAGAGGGATGGAGCACCTCTCCTATGATTCAAGGCTGAGGCAGCTGTGGTTGTTCAGCCTGGAGAAGAGAAGACTTTGGGGTGACCTTACAGCAACCTCCAGTACCTAAAGGGAGCCTACAGGGAAGGTGGAGAAGGAATTTTGACAAGGATATGTAGTGGTAAGCCCACTACTAGGCAGGGGCACCTAGGACAAGAGGCAATGGCTTTAGGCTGAAAGAGGGTAGGTATTACAAAGAAATTCTTTACTGTGAGGGTGGTGAAACAGTGGAACCATTTGCACAGAGAAGCTGTGGATGTCCCATCAGTGGCAGTGTTCAAGGCCAGGCTGGATGGAGCTCTGAGCAACCTGGTCTAGGGGAAGGACCCTGCCCATGGCAAGGAGGGTTGGAACTAGATGATCACAGGACCACAGAATCATTTAAGTTGGAAAAGACCTCTGAGATCATGGAGTCCAACCTTTGAGCAATCACCACCTTGTCAACCAAACCATAGCCAAGGTCCCCATCCAGTTTTTTCTTGAACACCTCCAGGGACTGTGACTTCACCACCTTCCTCAGCGGTCCATTCCAATGCTTAACAACCCTTTGCATGAAGAAATTCTTCCTAATGTGCAACCTGAACCTGAAGCTGTGTTCTCTTGTCCTGTCACTGGTTGCCTGGGAGAAGAGGCCGACCCCCACCTCGCTACAGCCTCCTTTCAGGCAGTTATAGAGAGCAACAAGGTCACTCCCGAGCCTCCTTTTCTCCAGGCTAAACACCCCCAGTGCCTTCAGCCACTCCTCATAGGACTTACAAGGTCCTTCCCAACCCAAACCATTCTGTGATTCAATAAGACATAAGACTGCCACACAGCTGTGATGGAAAGCATAATGGAGAAAAATATTTTAACATTGGCATTGTCAAGCTGGATGGAGAGCAAGCGGTCTTGTGTAGTGACAAGCCAAACCTATTTGAACTCCTTTGTTACACACTGACTTTTTAAAATCAGTGTGTTTTGAATGAATGGAGAAAAGAAACTGAAAGCTAGAGTAGATTAAATGGTTTAACATATGGTAGTTATAACGGGTCAAAAGATAACTATTTTGCAGGAGTGTTCCATCTCAATGCTCCATTTTCCATCCTATGCATAGGCTGAACTTAGACTTTCCATTTGCCTTGGTGCCTGAGACAAAAGAACCCATGGATAGTGGATATTCATTTAATTCCTCTATTGCGTTATTGCAAGTTTCCATTAGAGAAGTAATTTACAGCATTTTAAAGGTGTTAGAAAGACAAAATTGTGCATTTATTTAGCTTTATTCTTCTTGTAATGAATACATATATAGCTAGATGATCTCGTAGGGGCAAATATTTTTTGCGATTTGAAGAGTAGATAACCTTTCCAGAATAATGATCTGTTAGGTCTACTTGGAAACACAGCTGTGCTTTGTCAACTCCTTTCCTCATTTCATTCTGACTTAGAGTGGTTGGTCTGTGCCTCACCCACAGGCAGAGAAATAAACAGCAATCTGTGCTTCAGCTTCGTATCGCTCAGTTACTCCTTTCAGTCATTACTTTTAATGAACTGTTTGTTCCTGAATGAAGCAGTAAAGGTAGATTATTAGAGTAGACTCTGTCCTGAATCATGCAATGTCACTACTATGCTTTGCTTAGTGCGATAATCAAGAAACTGTCTGACTGTGGAGGAACAATTTCTTGTTAAACACACACACACACACACACACACACACACACAAACAAAACCAAACAAAAACCAAACCCTCGTGGACTAAGACAAGTGTAACTGTTCTGTGAGAAAGCATAGACAACCTGTTAACACAAAGAAGAGAATAAAACCCCTGGACAACCCTATCTTTTTAAGAAATATGGAAGAGACCATCTTCTATTTTTCCTTATGTTTGTGACACTCAGGATGGCATCCCCAGCTTTTCACTGAGAAGGAAACCTGAACAAAACTATTTTGCAAGAGGAAAGAAAGAACTTGTGTGTCTGGGGGACATAATGAATATTAAGAAGTTTATCTGTTTAAATCAGTAGAAGGATTAAACTCATATAATGATTACAGTTTTGGAAAAATACTTGTGTATAATTTATGGAAATTTTTGTAGCATTATGTAATAATTTTCTTGAAGTACATATATTTTTTACTGATTTCTGATGCACTTCAGGCCAGTTTTTCAAAGTAATAAATATTCCCAGGAAGTGAAAATATTTGATCCCATGTTACACTTTTTGTATCCCGCTCTAATTGTTGTTACTCTTTGTTGTCATAGGTGATAGGGTACACATTTTTCCTCACATTGGCGGTACATCCAGTCCAGGGTTGCTTAAACAGCTTTTTAAAGCCTCCCAAATATGTACATTTTGAACATAAAGGAAGCTCTAGAACAGTGTCATCAATCTGCTTGGAGTGACTACCAAACCGGGAATGAAGCCAACTACATAGCAGTGGGTGAAACAACAGAACAAAATGTTGTAGGAATGAGGCCTACAGCCATGAGATACGCCATGGGATATCTGGTAAAGGGTGTTCCAGGAAATATGCCGTGAGATACGTCATGGAGGGATGACTGTGGGCATGATGTCCTGCTGAAGGGGAGACAGGTCATCAGGAGGATTGTAGCCCACCCTTACTGCTGAAATCAGCCAGATGGAAGAGGGAGCGACACCAAGGTGTCCCGGTTGTGTTCTGCTCCACCCTTGCACAAGACCCACAGGTTCTGTAACCTCTCTCTCTGTATCCTTCATTTACATATGAAGTGGCTGCCCCCTCCCCACATTCACAGTGGCTGTAACAGGGTGTTGGACTACAGTCTCACCTTCACTTCACCCAAATGTATAAATTGGTATTTGAAATCCTTCCTGGCGGAGGATGAGAACACGAGCACCTTGCAGACAAATCAATGGGCCTGCTCCTTTATCCTCTCCAAAGAACGGATGCCTCTTTGCCAAGATTTGCACCTGTGACTGTGTCAGAGTACACCCAGGAACACTTGTGTGTAGCACTGCACACTTTTTTCATGTCTAGTGAATCTATCTCTGAAAATCTAACAAGAATCTATAACCTGATGCCCCAATAAGCTGCATTATTGGTGAAGCTGGGTTCTTGAAAGTTCTTGTTTGACTCAACCAGACTGTGTTGAATCAGTTAACTGCACTATTTGTGACTCTGTGATTGCGAATGAGCCCAGACTTATAGTGTAACCCTCACCATCGGTGCATCTGGGATCTCACCGAATGTGACTGGACTTCGAATGCCAAGTTGGTTCTAACCAGAAATTAAGCCCAGCTGCACCCAGTCCCTCTGATCTCTTGGAACCATCTGGAAAACAAAGAGATTTATTTTCTGACAGTCTTCTCTTTAAGCAACAAATACAGAGCCATACAGAGCCAGTCTCAGACTAAAAAACCGGTTTATCTGACCTCTTCATCCAGACAGTATCACCTACAGACTATTGCCTTGGCAATTACATGCAGATTCACAGGAGGCAGGGGAGACAGCAAAATGGCATTTTAAGGCTGGCTTTCATCAAAATACAATCAAAAACAGGGGCCAGATATCCCAAAATACAGTGATAATCCTAATCTCCTCTATTACATGGCTAGGGAAAGCAAATGGCTGAATCGTGCTTTTTGGTGTCTCTATTCATTCTCTTCCCATTTAATGCCAGAATTCAGACCTGTACTCAATTGGCATTGATATTAATTATTGCTCAGTTACTCATATGTGGGAAAAAAAAGTATTTTGTCCGTGTATCTAACTTCTTCCAATGTCAGTATTTGTATTTGCATGGCATTTACTGTCTCTAACTGAGATTAAGGCTTCATTTCATTAGCAGTGTTTATGTATCAAACCCCATATATTAATAAACATTTTTATACACACACACACACAGACACAGACACACATGCACACACATTCTAATGATATGTATCTGTCCTTTGAGTCTAAATGGTGATAAGAAATAAAGGTGAGGAGAAAGGAAATATTTTCCCTGAAAGAAAAAAAGGTGGAGAAAGCTTGACTGGATCTTGGAAGTCATGCTATAGGAGACAGGATGGCAGTAGTATTCAGCAGATCCCTGACCCATCATTGACACTTTTCCTTTATTTCAACATGTTCTCCCACTGCTAGAATGTTGAGAAAATAAGTATTTCTGTAACTCATTATTTTAAATTCACATTATACATCCCATAGAATTTTAGTAGGAGAGAGAATAAATAATCAAACATGTATAAATAACATTCTAATATTCAGCTGAAGTAAAAAGAAAGTTGAAAAAAAAAAAAGACTATGAAGTCATAAAGCAGAAAATGAAAGTGTTGTCAAAAGAATACACAAGGGGGAAAACCTTAAAAACCAAAAAATGATGAAAGAAAACTTCTCCTACAGAATAATTAAATGTCAAGATTTTGAAGAAATGGGAGTCTACAAATGACTTCAAAGCATCCCAGCCTAGCACTCAGAATTTATACACTGGAAAGGAGGAACATTAGAGCTTGTCTTTATCATGAATGCTTTTGGCTTGATGCAAATTGGCCTCATACTATTGTGCACCAGCATCATCTCCAGTCTTCAGTGCAACCACCTCCCTTTGCAGCAAAGAAAAGTGATCGAGAACAGCCTGCGACTTTTGGATAAAATGGGCAGAAAGTTTCCTCAACAATGTCTAAGAGAGAAAATGTCCTTCAGATTTCCTACGCAGGTTCTGCGGCCCAGGCAGAAAGAGACCTTCATCGTTGCCATTGAAGAGATCTTCCAACATATCTTCTACATCTTTAGCAAAAATCTGACTCTAGCTGCTTGGGATGGGGCAGCTTTGGATCAGTTCCAAAATGGACTTTATCAGCAAATTGAGCAATTGGAGGCATGTGTGATCAAAAAGCACACCCACTACTGTCGGAGTAAAGAAGTTGGCAGGCTGAAACTGAAGAAGTACTTCCAAAAAATAGACTGTTTTCTTGAAGACAAACAGCATGACCTGTGCTCTTGGGAGATCAGCCGTGCAGAAATGAGGAGATGTCTCCAATTGATTGATAAGGTGGCAAGGAAGCTTAAAAACTAAGGTACAAAAATTTTAACCTCACATAATTTATAATATTTATGAATAAATATTATAAATAGCTTTTATTATTTGCTCTATGATCTATCTTGTAGCAGTGCTTTAAGTTAATTTTGATTGTATTTAAATAATTATGCTCCTGACATTTATTTTTGCAAATGTAATTCATTATTCAATGCAATGTAGTTTTTCTTCCTTGGTAAGCAAGGTGTCTACTCTAGCTATAAATTAATCTGTAGGAATTTTCAGTGAGGGTTACTCCCTAGGAAGAGATTGCAACCTTTGACACATAGTGATATCCTACGATGTTTTCTGATGAGAAAACGTGCAGTTACTTTCCATCTCTATTTCACCTACATGTAGAGAATCATACATTTCTGAGTGGACTACACATCCCTCACCTTATAGAAATTGCTAGATTTGTGCTGACTGAGACTGCATCAAAGATAAAGTAGTATATTGTTTATTTAAGTGGCCCAGAATAGGTTGAGAATACGCATTTTTCTTTGAATTTGCATCCTCCTTTCCAAGAATGAATTTTTTTTTACATTTGAGAAATTGTAACATTTGTTTTGTTCAAAGATGTAAAGTAATTCTAGAAGGATTTGTCTTCATAGTCTATTTTTTGCAGTAGTTATGGCTTCCGTAGTGGCTTCTCAGTTGGACAGTGTTACTTTTAATTGAAATATATTTGCCTGTAATTATCTGGGGGCAAGGCTTTTATTCCTTCCTGCAGTGTTTCCAATTCACTTTAACATCTTTCATAAGATTATTCGAGGTAACTTTTCTATGTAAAATACCCTAAAGCCACATCTGCCTGTGTCACACTCTTCTTGCTCATGGGTATATTCATCCTGGCTACTGCAATCTCAAACATCACCATCCAGTGCTGTGTTTTATTGCTGCATAAAATCTGCGTCCTTCCCTTTGCTCACAAATTGAACCACAGAAATGTATAGCCCTTGGTATTCCAATTAATTTCCCCTCCAAACCACACAAACTTCAGTAATAATTACAATATAATCAAGTTCTTTAAAACAGCTTGCAATAAACTGGGCTTGGATTTTACCCTTGGGAAATTGTCCCTGGGTAACTCCATTTCAAATGGTGTGTTTTCCCTAATCACTTGCTCTATGTTAGTAATGAGGGAAACAGAGCTACATCCAGTCTCTTTTACCCAAAGAATATTGATAAAAATTTGGTAAAAACCACGACAACTTTAAAAAAATAAATTATCTGTGGTCAGCCCAGTGTATATTTGGCACAGGCTTCTGGATCTGGCATAGAGAAGTGGAGGAGAGAGCATGTCTGTGGCTCCCAAGAGAGGGTGGTGTTAGTCCTGGAGGGCTGAAATTGCCAGAGGTTGGTTTAAGCATCAGGTAAGGAACCACTCTGAAGCTTTTCCTGATCTCCAGCCATTCAGAAAAGTATCATTGAAAGGCGAGATAATAAAAAAGGTGCATCTAAGCAAAAAATGGATTGGAAGGAACAATAGCCATGGTGCACCAGGTCTCAGATACCATATCTATGACACAGGTCTCTTTTGCAGGATGTACAGACTCTCCTCTCTACCACTTACGGATGCAAAGTGAAGAAGTTATGGGAGTCATGGATTTCATGCACGGAGCTGAAATACCAGAAAGAAAACCAGCTTGCAACTTTCTCTTGATCCAGAACAACAAAAAAGACCAAAAAAATAGAGTAAATTATCAGAGTAATTTTTCCACCTGGTGACACCCAGCCACAAATGTTACAGCAAAATACATGTTGTTTGGGCTTTGTAACTAACAGCACTTCAAATGGGAGTCCCACCTTGGGACTGTTTCAAATCTCATTTCCGTTGCTTCTTTGTCTTTTGTACTTCTTCAAACCTGTACAATAAAAGGACATTCAGCCTACTTACCCTTCTAGTTCCGATATACTTAGGGGGCTTTTGCAATGCAAGAAACTCTTATTGAAATGGCCTTATTTTGACTGAAATTTGGAAATAGCGTGAAATATTTTTCAACTGGTCTCTGATGAGGGATTCCAGTTTTTATTGCCTAACTTGTCTGCAATGGGGGTATTAATTCGTGGCCCACTAATTGTTCAGAAACTCTCATATCGTTAAGTTTTCTTTTTAATTCACAGGTCTCCTTAAAAATCTCATCACCAAATAAAAGTCTGTTTTGACATATTTCAGTTGACACAGTACTTTGAAGTACAGAAAAAGCCCCAGAATGGGCACTAGAGGGCAAAGTGAAATTACAGACAAATGTAGGAATTGTAGGTGAATGTACATGTGTTTTGGCAAGACAGTGTTTCAGCTCTTTATGAGTGTGCTGCTTATCAATAAAGTGCTATTGGGTCCACAGAAGGGAATTGAAAGAAAGATGAACTATCCTTGAAAAAAGCAAGAAGATCTCAGAGATGATGGACAGGAGCTCATAAAACATCATTTGATTTCAAGTACTTTTGGGCCAGCTGTGAGGCAACAAAAATTATTTGTATTGAGACAATATCTAAAAGACACATTTAAAAACGGGGACCCTGGAATAGTCATAATTACTCAACAAATAAAAAGGAAAAAGAGAATAGCAAGCCAATATGTTTTTGTTTTATTCTTAATTTAAGGAAAGGTAAGGATTCTTAAGGGTAAAGTAAGAAAGCTGTAGAGTCAGAAGATCATCTCTTTTCACCATGCCCTTGTAACATTTTGGAACAATATGTATTTCATCACCATTGTGTTACCAGGTCAGCTGTGTATTATGCCTTTGGCTAGCTGAAACACTCTGGTATTTCTTCCAGTTCATATTTTTCTAGAAGTTAAACAAATGAGGCAAATATATACTTTATTTTGAAATGGAAATGAAAAAAATAGTGAATGTGAAGTCTCAAATCCCCATGGAAAATTTAACATGGATGAAACAAAATCCTTCCAAAATGGGACTGATTGTAGGAGAGAAAGTTTCGTAAATTTTTCTGTAAGACTCACACACCAGTGCTGTGCAGAACAGGTCCCAGTCACAGCTGCGGCTGTCCTCATGGCCGGTCTCACAGCACCTTGTTTATCTGTGTTGTGCTTTACTTAGCTGTGTTGCACGTTTAGGGAAACGACACTAAAAATGATAAAGTTTCATCTCTGCAGAGTTACTTTTCTGGAGTGGATTTATGGGACTGGGGTCAAAAGCCTTTTCTTTTACATGAAATTTCAGAATAGCTACAGCAGAAGTGAAGAAAGCTTATTCCAGACTTTATTTTGGAAAAAATTACTCTCAAGGCACAGTCAACTACAGCTGTTCAAAGCACTTCATCCATGAGTTTGGCATGTCTCATCATCTTTGACTTTATTTTCAAACTGGGGAAATTAAAAAAAAAAAAGCAAACCCAAACCAGAAAAAAAATCTCAAAGCAAAACAGGACAAAAGCCTTTGGGAATAACTCTCCAAATAATCACCCACGGTTAGCTCTTGTTGCTTGTCCTTCAGAGCAGCCCTGGAGAAGTTACAGGGGTGGCCGTGGTGGAGCAGGCAGACCAACACCGGGGCTGGGGATGTGGGCTGGAGAAGGGATCAGGAACTGCTCATGGAAAGACAGCACCCAGAGACTGCTGCATCCTGTCGGTCCTCACCCCTTCCAATCCAGTCTGCCCCTTGTCAGGGCGAGCCCTAATCTGTTTTCCCTCTCCCAGTTGTGGAGGAACACTGGGTCCTTCCAGGTAGCAATCAGAGGGAAGACCAAGAAATGAGGGTGACAAAGATACAGAGTAAATCCTAAAAGAAGGTGTCAGTTCTCCGTTTTAACTGGCAGAATGAATTTACTTTGCTTCAGAAATTTAACACAAAGCAAAAAAATATGGACAAAGCAAGTAAGATTGCAATTGATACTTTCCAACAAGGTGACTGCTTTTTAATATTCAAAAATTGTGTTACTAATCCTCATATAGGCAGGGATGAGTCATTTGTACCAGAACATCCCACACTTCTACTGACATCATGAAATCCTTGGGAAGGTGCAAGGGCTTTTTCAGTGCTGAGAGTTCCCAGAGGAGCAAACTCTGACGAGGAACATGAGGACAGTCTTCTCAACCTTGCGCCCGCAGCACTGCCACAGCCAGCCTGCAAACTAGATGGAAGCTGCAGTGCTTCTGTAGGGCCGCCCCGCTGCAGCCACACATTGCCAATCCCACCTTGCTTCCAAACACCATTCAGGCTTTTCACTAGTTGTGTCCTGGATTAATTCCTTTTCCCTCTGTACGACTTCAAAATTGAAAATCCCAGCTCATGTGAACTAGCAGCTCTCTGGTTTAGTTTCAGTGGGGCTGAGGAAGAAGCAATGGCAAGTGATGATTAGATGAGCACAGGCAAATTCATGTCCTGCCCCAGTTCTCTACACAAGAGGCTGCAAGGTTAGTTCATTTTCTAAGACCAACCTTGTTGAGCCCAAGTACTCACAGTTAGAATCCTAAAACCACATTACCTTCAGCAATCAGGAATTCAATGTTCTAAGAAAATAATATCTGCTTTTGAGCATACAAAAGCAAACATAGTTAACACTCCCTTCTAAAAAATAACTGTGAAAGCATGGAATTGCATTTGCAAACTCAAAATCCACATTAAAGAGATTAACTACTGAGATTTCAAACAGCATATCTGGGCCCTGCACACCAGTTGCCACTGTATCTACTCACTGCAACTCTTACTGTCGCCTCTATTCCTCAAGTTTCTTATCTTAGTAGGCCAGAACCTGCACAACTTCCTCTGGACATAACTGGAGTACTGTGTGTTACAATTCCCAGAAAGGAAATATCTTGACAGACATATTTATATAAAACATAAAGCTTTTCTTCTGCAAAAATTAAAGCCTATTTGACTTCAATTCTTTTTCAAAATGTTGATCTCTCTTTGAACAATTAATATACTTTCTTTTCAAGTCTCTTTGGATTTGAGTTGTGCTCTGTTCTGGTCTTCAGTTTTTGGGAAAAGCTCACACTGGCCATGAAAGATTTTTTCTTATGATTATAATATTTTATTAATTAAAAATAAGTTCCTGCTGCGGGCAGTAGAACTCATGGTGTTGTCCTTGTGACAAGCATTAAATCCTTTCAGAGCTACTCACTTGTATTTGAAAAGGATTTGTGCTGGACGTGATTACTGATCATTAGAAGTATTTCAAGATAATAAACACTTAGTTTTCTTTCTTTTATTTTCTTCTTTTTTTAAAAGAAAAATAGGGCACATGTTCCTCTCCTTCCCAGTTCCCCACAGCTCACTCACTATTTCTGCAAACCATTAAATTCCTAGAAAATGTCAGAAGTTATTATCACAACTTCCGTTATGGGTGACTTGGTGATGACTAACACTTAAATAAAGTGAAATCTCCCAGCTCATCTAGCAGTAATTCCTCTTAATTATTGTAGTAACGTGTTTGATGGGTTTGTGTGTCTCATCCAGCAATGAAACTGAGAGCAGTGAATTAGGAGGCACAGATACTGTAGAAGCATGACTCATTTCAAAACTGGGTACGTCTTTGGTATTTAGTTAATCTTTTTAGTGCCTCCCAAGCAAAACCTCTGAATTTTCCACTCGGTTAGAAAGAGGCTGGTTGAGAATGAGAAGGAAGGACAGGATAAAGTATAAAGGCTATTTTTTAAAATGGAAAATGAGAGATGCTATTTACACTGCTCCCTGAAAGAAAAATAAGTCATACAAAATTGTTACCCTAAAAAGATGGGTTATATTGTCCCTGAATATGCAGATTCAGATTCCTTAAGAACAGTAAAACCAGGTTATAATAAGATTTTGAAAAATCCAGGAGACTCAGTCTTAGCATCGTAAGCTGAACAGTCATAAAGCCCGTTTTAAGAGATGCCAGCAGTTACATACAAACAATTTTTTGATGCTGGCTAAGCAGTTTTTAGACAGAAGTTAGTGTGCAAGAGAATATCTGGAGCAGAGAAGTTTATTTTCCACAAATAAAAAGGTAGATTTTTTCCAGGACTTACTCTATTGTTCCCATACCCAGCTAACATGTTTCAATAGTGTCATTTAATTTGCTTTCCTCTGAATGTCTTCGCAGCAAGAAAATTCTTGAACGTTTTAAGCATAAAAGCCTTTCTCAAAATCTGTGTGCATTGAAGCATCCCCACCTCTATCTAGTCTAATAAATGCTGTCACCTGTTGCCTGGTCCTTTCTCATATCCATCACTCTACAATAACACCTCTGCAAATCACACAGCTAAAGAGACATTACATGTGTTTTCAACTCAAAGTTGTACACAGAAAAAATTCTCAAATTTAGAGAAGGATTTTTCTTGTACTAATGTCAAGCATCAGGTCTGATTGGCCAGATCAATGACAAGCAACTGGCTGAATTGTATTCTACATCTCTCAAAGAAGAACTTGAATATTTATGTAATAATGGATTTATGAGCCCTGTATTAATGGATTTATGAGCCCTTATTGCTGGAGCACATTGACACTCAAATGGGTGCATTTATAAAAGCATTATAGTTCAGGTCAGAAGTACAATTTTGAAGTGGATTTTCTAGTCATTGCCCCTTGCCATGCCTTGTTCCTCATCACAAAGCAGACACCAACATCATTCCTTTCAGAGGACAACATCACTCCTTTCACATGCCATCACCCAGGAGATTTTTTTTTCATCAGGCAATGAGCATCCACTTCACAGGGGCACACTGCTACCAAAGGAAAGCCCTCAAAGTGCTTCAGCAGCGGGCAGCACCTGCCCAGCACTGGTTGGGCGCAGCCCCCCCAGCTGCCCCTGCCTCCCCAGGCTGAGCTAGGGCTGGCCACCACCATGGATAGGGACTGGCATCCAGCTCACAAGCCCTTGCAGAGGTGCCCTTGTCACCTATGTGAGCCAACAGGTATTTTGCACATCACAAAGCTACGTGAGTTTATGGTGCTTTTAGGTATTTGAAAAGAGCTGTTCTTTCTGTTCCTGGATCTTGTTA
>VZRJ01006247.1:15371-63968 GCA_013397565.1 Ptilonorhynchus violaceus
AGGAAAGAGGAGGGGTGATCTCCTAACAAACAGCTGTTGCAGCTGCAGAGAGGAAAAACAAGAAAGCACAGGAGCAGCAGCAGCAATCCGACCCCTGCAACAGGTAATATCTCTTGAGTGCAGGTGCTCGAATGCAAAAAGGAAAGGGGGAAAAAGCAGTGGGTGGGATGTGCCTGTGGGAGAAAAGTACCTCAGCTGTACTAGTTCTCAGCTGCTCTCTTCTTCCTGAGCTACAGGGCTTGCAGCTTGTCACTGGGGAGGGAGGGGAAGACACAGAAGTTCAGACCAATGTGACTTAATGCGACTTAGAAGGAAACCATGTCAGCCGAGGGAATTTTCTAGCAGATCTTTCCTGCTGAAAAAAAAAAAAAAGGAACATTGCTCTCTGGTTTCAGCTGAGGGCTGGTTCCTCATGTGTGGTCAGCCAGCTCAGGCACGCGGGACGGCGGCCGAGCGCAGTAGCCCTGACGGGCAGGGAAGTGCTCAGTGCATGCAAGACTGGGTGGGACCCTCCACGTGGGACACCTCCTGAGAGCAACCTGAGTGTGGCCTTGTCTTGGCACCCTACAAGGGACACGTAGATGGGGCAAGGTCTGACCTGAGCTGGGTGCCTCTGCTGGGCTGTCACCTGAGCTCACGGGGGAACAGGGTCCTGACCACCCTTCGGGCACTGAGGGCACCTTTCTCCGTGCTTGCCTGGGATGGTAGTTACCAGAGGCATACCAAAGACCTTCATGATAAAAATAATAAAATGCAACAGTTATACTTGTATGAAATTTCTGCCTGAGGAAACACATCAAGCTTTGCAACTAAAATGATAAAATCTTTGCTGTGTGTGCTAGTTCTGACATTTCTTACATTTCATCTAGTTTTCTACGTTTTGAGCCCAGAGAGAAAGCAGATAAGTTTTCCACTAAGCAAGGTTGATTTTAAGTGTGATAAGTGCATCCTGAGCATTTCAATGTATTGGGCATAAAATCAGCCACAGTAAATAAGGTGAAACTGACAGCTAAAACAGCAGACAGCAAGTTAGTTTCTTTTTCCTGTCATCGATACAGAGAGAGTACTGAAATGGGCAGTGACCCCCCAGTACCTTGCCCCCCACTGCCTTCAAATGAAAGCAACTTGAAAGTCTTAAAGCAAATCACAGTACAAGGGAGAAATGTGGCAGCAGCTCAGGCACTAGGGTGCCAAAGTGAGGTCTGGAACATCAGCCAGCAAGTCTGGGGTGGGCTCAGGGACTGAACTTCTACCTGATGGATTGCTAGTCTGTGTTTTGTCTGCAACAGTGCTGCAGAAGCACGTTCTTCAAGGCAAATGTGGAATCACCCATGCTGTGATCTGATGGGAGCAGGGAATCTAAATAAAGACCATCTCTTCTGCCAGTGACCTTCCACATAGAAGCAGATGACTGAATTTTGCATTGTGACACAGAACTGTTGGTACAGGGAAATAGGTTATCCTCAGCCTGCTTCTGTTTCTCTAGGTGAAGAGGTCATACTTTGGATGAGAAAGACCTTAGTGAAAAGTCACATTTCAACTTCCTTTCATCACACTGAAATCACCTTTTAGTCTCTTCAGATTTCTTCACTTCTGTGAAAGGCTTTTGCTTGGTCTTAGGTACCTTTTGTGTGGGGATTAACAAAGTCGGATGAAAAAAGTAGGATGCAATCTCAGATCAGGGCTGTTCCTTCACGCAGTGGAGAGCATCAGCAAGCGAGGGAGCTGTGCTGCTCTCAGCCCTGGGGCCGGGATCCGTCCGCTGTGTAACACCGGCACACTGCCCGCCACCGCATCTCTACGCTCCTTGGGGAATAGAGGGGCCCTCCATAAATGTCAACAGTGTGTACACATTTCAGTGGTCACTGCTACATTTTAAAGATGATGTGTTCTAATGTGCAACAGCTGCCACATTGCCAAAACACTAATGTGAGGCTGTGTTTACAAATGTCCTCTTGGTTATTCCCTGTTTAGTCAAGATAAAGTACCTTAAGAATTGCAAAAACAACAGTTTTCTAGCCAGCCAATGCAGGAAGAGTTTGGAAAATATGCTGAAATCAGTGAAAGACAAGCTCTGAGGATGACAGACAGATGTAGCAAACCGAACTTCAGAAGAGAGAAACCACATGCTCAGCTTGCACGTAGTGTGAAGCCCACACAGCAGTATCAGACCAAAGACAGTGCTGGAGCTGTTGACTGGAAAGCCTCAAGATTTTTATGTCTGTTCCCGTAACTTCCATACAGTAATTCCTATCCATCCAGTAAAAAGGCTGATTCTTAACACACAACAGTGTTCTTAATTTTTTGTCTTTTTAATAATCTACAGTTTCCCAACTCTTTTTCTTATCACAAGGTGGAACAAAGTGTCATTCAGTAATAAAACAGATGGAATTTGGGTTCAGTATTTACAGATCTCATACTGGACTTTAGTACAATTCAGTTGTAACCTACTTTTCCCAAAAGGAGGGTATATGGAATAGATTCCTTTGTTTGGGTCCCTATAAGTCTTATTTTCACAATATCAAAAGAAAATTATGTCTCTTGGGAGATATTTTATTCCCACAAATCTTTTTGTCCTTATATAAGTGATGATATGAATAGAAGCCATCCTATATAACTGGAAGGGAGGAAGACAGGCACTTTATGTGGCCTCCCTGGGATTTACTTAGAAGAAAAATTTAAAAGATCAGTTTATCTAGATCAATTTGCAAAAGTCTGTATGTTACTTATGGTCTTGGTCCAATGCTAGGAGTGAAGTATAGGCATTTATCAAATTTAGATAGTTTTAAACACAGAAATTTACTCCACTTGTTAATGTACAGATATAAATGAAATGAAGTTTGGTGGCAGAGACATACCACATGAACACACAGGATCAAGGGGCAACTTAAAGAGAATACTAGTTACTGCAGCAGGAAATTAATAGGTCCAACACAGGAGAGAAATTCTAGTCAAAATTAACAAGTTCATTTCCCAGAGAGGTAATCTTAGAGCTGGAGGACAGGCAAGCCTCTCTTTTCAGAATGTTTATGGGAAATTAAGTATATCCAGAGCCTATGAAGTTTTGCAAAAAGTCAGATTGTCCATGAAAATTAGGTTAGAATAGCCACAAAAGTTAGTCCGCTCCACCAGGAGAAGATTAATTTTATTAAATGCAGCTTGAATCCAGCTGTCAGTGGAGTGTCTTTGTTTCGTCACTTTTTCCTCTGGAGGCACAAATTTCCCTTTATGGCCACAGATCACCCTAATGATTGGTGGAAAGTCAGATTTTTCTGGGCATATCCTAAATATAGCAACAAAGGGAGCCTTTGATCCATTAGGCAGAGTTCTTCTTCAGGACCTCTAAGAGACATGGACAGTTTCCACTAATCTGTTTATATTTCATAGAACCATAGAATCAAAGGATGGTTTGGGCTGGAAGGGACATTAAGAATTGTTAAGCTCCATTCAGCTTCATCTAGTTCCAACCCCTCTGCCATGGGCACAGACACCTTCCACGAGACCAGGTTACTCAGAGCTCCTTCCTTCTTGTGACCTTGAGCACTGCCAGAGATGGGGCACCCACAACTTCTCTGGGCAACCTGTTCCAGTGCCTCCCCACCCTCACAGTAAAGAATGTCTCCTTAATATCTAACCTAACCCTGCCCTCTTTCAGTCTAAAGCCATTCCCCTTCTCCTGTCACTACATGCTCTTGTAAATAGTCTCTCTTCGTCTTGTTAAGTTCCCTTCAGGTACTGGAAGGCCACAATTAGGGCATCATGAAACCTCTTCTTGAAATTGGGTGACATCCCAATTCTCTCAGCCTTTCCTCATAGGAGAGGTGCTCCACTCTCTGATCAACTTGTTGATCCTCCTCTGGCCTCGCTCCAACAGGTCCGTGTCCTTCACGTGCTGGGGATCCCACAGCTGGATGCAGTGTTCCAGGTGGAGTCTCACCAGAGCAGAGCAGAGGGGCAGAATCCTCTCCCTTGCCCTGCTGGCCACGCTGCTTTGGATGCAGCCCAGGACTCGTTTGGCTTTCTGGCTGTGAGTGCACCT
Source organism: Ptilonorhynchus violaceus (assembly GCA_013397565.1). NCBI lineage: Eukaryota > Metazoa > Chordata > Aves > Passeriformes > Ptilonorhynchidae > Ptilonorhynchus > Ptilonorhynchus violaceus. The sequence goes on from VZRJ01006247.1 coordinate 19,411, forward strand.
GGCTGGGTCATGTCCAGCCTCTCATCCACCAGCAGCTCCAAGTCCTTCTCGGCAGGGCTCCTCTCCATTTCAGCTCTTTTCCTTTGATTTACTGACATGTCCAAAGAGGGTGTAATTTCTTACAATGTTGTTGTAAGTCATATGGTTTACTTTATTATTTTTACTTTCCACAGCTTTACCATGAACATGTACCTGTTTGTGTATGACTTAATGCAATTCTGTGGACATTCATGGATATTTACAAATATGATCATCAGGTTCATGACATTTGGGAAAGGTAAGGTTGCTTCTCTGTTGTCTTTAAACATTTTAAGAGGCAGTGACAGATACACAGAAATACCAAATTAGACATAAAGTTAAGATTCTGAATATGTCTATGTCCCATACCAGGGACTTTAATTCAGTTAGAAAGATACTCTATTAAAAAGGCTGAACAAATTGGTTGTGCCTGTGTTCTACGCTTATCACATTGGGAATTAAGCTCTTGTTTTGCAAATGAGCTTTAATATTCAGCAGCATGCTAGTAACATTTGACTTAGACATAGACCTAAATGTGACTAGGTCCAGTCATTATGGTAAATATTGATCTTACTGAAGCCACCAGGAGGGAATATCTTTGTGGTTATTGCACATGGCTCTCTAAGTCCAAAAACATTACAATATATTTCTGTTGTCTGGGGGTAAGACACAAAACTAGTGACTGGAAATTTAAAATTGTTTGTAATGGCAGACAGTTGTAGGCACATAAAATGCCTACTTTTTTTAGTACTACAGGACTACTGGTTTTAGGCAGTGCCATGGATACAGATACAGGCAGGAATTCAAACATCTCCTGGTGTTTAGAAATTCCTTATGCATTTCCTCAACATTTCCTCTTATTTAGAAATACCCTAGAGCGGTATCTCTAAACCAACACATCCTGCACAGTGTTTGCCCATGCATTAAGTATAGGCAATTTAATTATTTTCTCAGCTTCCTGCCTCTGTGTCAGTCACCCACACAGAGTAGATTGTCTCCTCCACTCCCTGAAGCTTTGCTTCTGCTACCCAAAAGTTTGGTACTGTGTGAATTTTATTTCTTGTCATCTCCAGTGGTGATAGGGCAAAACCAAACCCAGTAGTTGCTCCAGACTCTGACTGTATAATCCTCCTCTAATTTTCCTCTCTCCTTTGTCTGTAGATTCCCTGGCTGACACGTTTTACTCAATAGGACTCGTAATGCGCCTTTGCCAGTTGTTATCCGTATTGGAGATCCTACACATTCTCATTGGCATTGACAAAAGCCACCTCCTCCCCAGGTTTTTGCAGGTGAGTTTCTCCTTTCATGACCTACAGATGTCAGCCATGGCTGCTCCTGGGGACAAGCCCAGGCTGAACTACCCTGAATGTTCCACCTGCACCCTTCCTCAGGGAGCCTGGGCTGCTGATAGTTTGTTAACTGCAGGAATTGCTTCCTCAGAACTGGGCTGATTGGGAAAGACCTGTCCTCTCAACTTGTTTCTTTCTGAGTGAAGCTGAAGAATGAGTGCCCCATGCTTGGCCCACTACAGCAGGGACCCAGAAAATGTCCAGATGAGTGGCCACCTGCAGAAGTGGGTCAGTCGCCATTTCTAGCATACAAGGAAAAGCATTGATTAAAAAAGAGAAATTCAGGGGCTGAAGAAGAATTAATGCTGGGAGGGGAAGTAAAGGAGAATTGTCATGTTCTTGGTGCAGGGGTCTCTGACCTCTCAGACCCAGACCAGGCAGACTGTGGCGACATCCAGAAGTTCTGATGATGTTGAAGGTTTACAGGGCGTATCACAGAATCCTGAAGGAAGAGACCTTCAAGATCATCGAGTCCAACCCTTAACCCAGCACCACCATAATCACCCCTAAACTATATCCCTAGGTGCCACATCCAGATGCCTCTTGAACACTTGCAGAGACAGCTTCCAGACAGACACCAGCTTTCTGGGCAGCTTTCTCCAATGCCTAGCCACTTTTTCAGCAAAAAAAAAGTTTTCTAATATCTAATCTGAATCTCCTCTAGCACAACTAAAGGCCATTTCTTCTTGCCCTTTTTCTTGGGACATGCAGAACAGATTGACCTCCACCTCACTTCACCTTTCTTTCAAGCAGTTGTAGAGTAAAAGTCACTCCTGAACCTCCTTTTCTTAAAGCTAAACAATCCCAGCTCCCTCAGCTGCTCCTCATAAGATGTGCTTCAGCCCCTTCCCCAGCTCCATTCCCTTTCTCTGGACATGTTCCAGAACCTCAGTGTCCTTTTTAAAGTGAGTGGCCCAGAACTGGACACAGGATTCAAGGTGTGGCCTCACCAGTGCTGAGTACAGAGGGACAATCACTGCCCTGGTCCTGATGGCCACACTATTGGTGATGGAGGGCAGGATGCCATTGGCCTTCTTGGCCACCTGGGCACACACTGGCTCATGTTCAGCCTCTCTTGACCAACATCCCCAGGTCTTTTTCTGCTGAGCAGCTCTCAAGCCACTCTGCCCCAAGCCTGTAGTGCTCAACGGGGTTATTGTCACCAAAGTGCAGGACCCGGCACTTCACCTTATGCAGATATATTTTTGAATACATGGACTATTTGAAAATCAAGCATTAATTTTGGTCATATTTATACCACAGTAAGCCTAGATGAGAGCCTGGTGTTTTCTCCTAACTTGCTGCTCATTCAGGCCATTTTCTGGAAGACTAGCATCTGAAAGAGAGTAGCGGAAGCTTTTGGGACCATTTAGGTGTGAGGAAATGCAAAATTTGTTTGGTGGTTTTGGTGCAAGCTATCATAGCTGCTGGCTCCTGCTCAGCACTAGCACCATGAGGGACTGTGAAGCTGTGATCAGATCCTGCCGATCTTCCCAGAACAGAGNTCTTCCTTCTTCTTCACCAATCTATATAGTTTGACGATTGGTTCAGAAAGCCCGCATTGCGGACACTAAATGGATAGTCACTGGATTATAAGTGAAAACAAACTGGGACTTCTCCGGCTAACCAGGACTGCTGGCAAATGATTGGAAGTGACACCGCTTTCAACAGCTCCCTCATTACTTTCTGGTGTGAGCCCACAGACTTGTGGGTGTCTAATCGGCATAGGTCACTAACCATTTCCTCATGGATTATGAGGGCTTCACTCAGATTCCCATCACTGACTTCCAGCTCTGGGAGGTGGGCAGCCTGAGGACAACTGGTTTTGGTATTAAAGACGGAGGCAAAGAAGGCATTAAGTACACCAACCATTTCCTCATCCCTAGACACAGTGCTACCCACTACATCCAGCAATGGATGGAGAATCTCCTTAACCCTCCTGCTGCTGCCAATGAGTTTATAGAAACATTTTTAGTTGTCTTTAATTGCAGTGGCCAAATTAAATTCCACGGGGGCTTGGCCCTTTTAATTTTCTCCCTACATAACTGCATACTCTCCCTACATACTCCCTGCATCCTTGTAGTCCCCCCAAGTTACCTGCCCCTCCTTCCAGAGCTGATACACTCTTGTTTTTCCGCTGAGTTCCGACATAAGTTCTCTGTTTAGCCAGGCTGGTCTTTTTACTTGCTGATTTGTCATATGTTCAGCTGTAGGCAGAAAACCAGCCAAAAGATCACGTGCTATAGCAGAAAGTAAGATGATACTCTCATCTTGCCACACTTTCTTTTTTTTCTTCCTTTTGGGAGTTATCTCAGGTTTTGGTATTTTTTCTTAATGCATGAGAAAAAGCAAAATGATTACTTGAATTTACCTTTAAATCTTTCCAAACCTTAGTATTTGAATAATAGTGAAACTCGTATTGCTCTCAGCAGTCAGAAGGTAGAAGAGCAAGAGTAGTTAGTTATGTTTTTAGTTTTCTGGATAGCTCATTTTTGTCAAATGACACATTCATGGGTGAAGATGTTCCTCTTTTCAAATCTCCATTAACTAATTGTCTAAATAACTAATTAACTAATTGACTAATACAGATTTCTGTTCTTTACACTGCTCACTAAGTATGGTAACAAATTTGTCAAAACGCAAATAACTGCTTTCCCCTGCCTAAATCTGCATGCTTTTACTCTAATCTGGGGGAGAAAAAGTCTCCTATCTAATTTGACCTGTAACAAATCTCACACCATGTCCTGGAGACAAGAGCAGCCTGCTCTAAGTCATTAAAGCAAGCAAGGCTTGTCCTGGCAGAGTTTACACATTCCCCAGCCCTGACATAGTCTGTTCCTTTCCTAGCCAGCCCTGCAGAAGGCAGAGACCAGAGAAGCCTGCACAAACACTGTTCTCTGTTGCCACAAATGACATGAGAATGAAATGGATGTTCTGAGCAAGAAAACTGTGACCTTTCTTGGGCAGTGCAGTTTGTGCAGTGCTCTCCAGGGCAGCAGGGAGAGGCGGCTCAGGGAACCATACAGCACTGTGATTCTGTGTTCACCTCACACCAAATATGGCTTTGGAGGCTCGCTTGGTTCTTTCCCCAAGTGTACTCTCACTGCAAACAGTGCTCTGCCCTTGATGTTAGCAGCAGTCTCATGCTGCCCAAGCAAGCTGTACAAGCTCTTCCGTGTAGACTCTGCTGTAACGTGGGTTACCCGCTTTTGCTGAGAGAGTGCAAGTCAGCAGCTGTGTGCCAACAGCACTCCCATGTGCCTTGTCATATTCTCCTCACCGCCTCTTAGGAAGCAAAAAAAGGTGTGTTTTCCACAATGAACTAGGGAAGGACAGTTAGAGATGCTTACTTTGCTGCAGCCTACTAGACTATTGCACAGAGTCAGGGCACTGATAAAGGTGCAAGAATTTGATAGTGACTGCCTTGTTCTGTGCTCCCACCACCTGTTCTGACTCTGAGCTTAAAACATATCCCTGTATGCATCCCTCAGAACAGGCACATGCGTGCACATCCCCAGTGAAGTTCACCTTGGTTGATCTCTAGGACGAGAAAACAGCTGGCTCAGGCAATATCAGGGAAGCACATGAGTGCACGTATAAATTAACATTGAATAAAACAAGCTGTGAAAGGATCCCATGGTGGCTGGTAGTTCTGTAGGCATTATAACAAATACAAGATTTAAATGAATACTTGAGTGAAAGATTTCTGCCTAGTACTGCATTTGTCGTGGTTTAGTAGCACTTAAGAAAAACACTTTGAGATACACGTTACTGATAGTGGAAGAACAAACTCAGAGGAGTCCTCTGGAAAAACTCACTGAGGGACAGTGTCTAAAGTCTTAGGCCACCAGGCACCTGGGAAGAGTAAGGTAGGCCAAGGCCAAGTCACACCATGAGAAAAAGGTGAGTCCCGTGTGATGGATGTGCTGGGGGAAGGCGAGGCAGGGGATGGTCACAAAGATGGTGCAAAGGGATGTCTCTCAGGGCATTTACACCTTGAATGATTGCAGGAGGGGAGGAGAATATATCACATGTCATGGTTGTCACCAAAACAGAAGATAATGAAATGTGTTAGTCTAGCTAGGGAGTAAAGGCTGACAAGACTGGTACTGTAGCAAGGACAGAGGAAAGATGTAAGAAAAGACTGGTGTTTTTGTGAGCCAAATGGGAGTTCTTCATCCTGTGCAAACAGGATTTGATTTACCAAACCAAAAGCAATGTACTATGGCTTTGTGATAAAAACATTTATTTTTAAACATTTAGCAGCACTTGTCTCACTTTCTTTTGGTTTTTTTTCCTAACATTCACTAAATTGAAGAGCTGTGTAAGAGTTTCAGGTACCAAGTACGATACCGCACAGTCACGATTATTAAAAAATGGAAGTGAATATGCTGTCTCCTCAGAGCCAAATTTGCTCTGTTTCACTTACTCGATTCAAAAACTCAGGCTGCCTTGCAGAAGTTTACATCACTCTACAGAACTTGCTGTATCTTGTGAGAGATCGGTGTCAGAAGAGGAAGGTAATTCCAATTTGATTTTAAAGAAGAAATGAAAATTGAAAATATTGTATTTATGCTTTGTGAAGCACATACTTCCTTTTTATGAACATGAAAACATAGGACGTAGTTTTGTGCCTTTTTTTTAATTTTAAAGCAAGAGAGTGGCAACAGAGAATGTAATATTTTCATTCATGCAAGGACAGATGATCTGTACAGGAAATGATCCATGGCTGAACAGCAGCGCATGCATCTATGTGTGTGTATATGTGTGTATTTATATATGTACATTACTCCATGCATATATGCATACAGGTATGTGTGTACAGAGGCAGAGTATCAACATTTACTCCTCCAAGTAGTATCCTGCCTCTTCACTTGCATAAAAGGTTCCCAGCCTAACCCCTGCATCTACCTTTGATTTGTGTGGGTTACCTAAAGGTGTCTGAGTGCTATGAAAGAAAAAAACACAATGTCTTGAAAGAGAATAAAGGCAAGCAGGCAGACAAACTCCTGATTTATGCAGAAAAAAAGGTAGGATGCCACTGTCTGTCTGTCCTGAGCAGCCAGGTCTGTGTCCTGCCCCACAGATGTGCTCCAGAGGAAGGCCACGTGTTTGCAGTTTCAGTGTCTGGTGGCTGCTTTGTGCAGCCCACTGTTCACCAGATGAAACGAGTCTAACAGGAACAAAAGACCTCAAGGGGACCAGTTTGTGCCATGTCCAGTTTCCTGCTCTTGCAGGTGCTTAACATACTTTACAGTCTGATTACTGAGTTCCATAATGCGTAACTAGTAAAGCTGAGTGCCTCCATTGCTCCCCTTCCCAAATATTAACCTCTGATGGAGGAAATCTGCTGAGCCCCAGCTAGGTGGTTCTCACTGCCTCATATTACTGCTTGCACCCTGGGGAGAGAAGAAAATCCACAGCTTCTTCCACTTCCAGGTTATAAGGCTGAATTGTGCATCTCTGTAGTCACTCTGTCTCTGGCAGGTGCACATCCTTTTGAAACTGGATATGGTAACTACCTTCCTACTGCTTCTCCTTTCTCTCACTGAAATGGGGTCAGATCCTGATAATTTATCTCATTCTGTTGTCTAGCACATTTTCACCCAGCCACTACTTGAAAAGTGAGTGACCATTTGGAAAACCTTCCAGCTTTGACATCTAAAAACATGTCCGTCTTTTCATTATCATGATAAAGTCCTTGGTCTCTAGGACAATTACCAGTGGCAATTCCCTGAAGAATGCAATCCTGCATTCTTTACTACTCTTCATCTAACAATTTTAACTCAGATTCTATTTTATCTGTTCTCTCCAGCACACAATCCCACTCACTGCTCACACTCACAAATCAAAACCTTTGTTTTGATTTCCCTCTTGTGATGGTTGCCCTGCCGTGTTTCTTGTATCTCTGTTCCATCTGGTTTCAGATCCTGCATCAATACTTCCAGTTCCCCCATGTTTTTGCCACGTTCCTCAGCATCAGTGTACAAACACAGGACATATTAGCGCTCAGTTCCTGTTTCCTGACCCATCCATACAGAAGTCTGCCAGCATCTGACCTTCTTGGAAATCAGTTCCTCAGTTAGGGACCTATGGGATCAGCAGCACAAGATGACAGTCAGACAAGGGTGAGAGGCAGCAAAACCATTTTTAGCTGTTGTGGCCCCTCAGTGCTTTCCAGGATGAGGAACCAGATCCCTGGGGGATAGATATGCTCTCTTTCTGTATGAAAAAATTGTTCTCATGTAATTTTGCTGAATAGTGAAGTGAAGGCTGCTTTATCTGACAGATGTGGTTTGCAAAAAAAGGAAAAAGAGTTTGTGGCCAGAATGGTCCATGCAGGAACCCGTAAATATTATGTAGCAAAACTCACACAAACTTGCTGAGAGGCGAAATTCTTATTTTGTTTAAGGTAAGGAGTAAGGTGAAACCAATGAAGAATAACAGCACTTATAAAAACAACCTTCAATCCATTTGAATTTTGTAACTTTAACTGACTTGACATCTCAACCTGTGAAATCATTAAAACTAAGATACCTTATGGAGGACACGACAGTAGGTAAAAAAACCCAAGCCAGTGAAGCTATACTGATCCATACCAAGTGCTTAAGTGCGTGTTTTCTACTTCAACACTTTTAAATAGGGCGTAAATGAGAGTGAATCAGTACTGTTCTAGGAGAGCTTGACAAACAACTCTTGGCAGTACTGATACATTTACTTTACAGGGCAGGGCATGGATACTGTTAGAAAACTTGTCAGGAAAGCTGCAAGACGACACACTTGTTTTTAATTTCTTGAGCTTTAATATCACCAAAGTATTTATTTTAAGCTGGAGACACTGCCTGTTTAATCCACTTTTTTCATTTGTGGGTCGGTTAAAGTTCAACCACTAGAAAAATGTTAGGACATAAATACTATGGCAATCATTCAAGTAAATGACAAGCTTAAACCCACTTTCCCTAACCAGGAATAAGATGGAAAGAAAAGATAAGGAATTCTACTTTTCCTCCTTGTTTCTGCAAATCTTAGATGAAAGAGATTCCTTTGGGACGCAGATCTCCAAGATATGAAAACAGAGCTGAGAGAGTAAGATTAGTACTTTCTGGCATATGACCCCTCCAAGAAGGGCCCTCTGTTTCCCACTGACTCCCACACAGCCTACAAGCAAGGAAGCTTATCCCTGCCAGCCCTCCCGGCACCCAGGTGCACCGGGAGTAGTCCTTGCTTCCACGACCTCCACAGGCTCATCCACAGGTTTCCTTGGCTACAAACCCAAGTATCCCAGTTGGCAAGCAAACCTCCACACTTAGCATTACACGATGCTGCAGCCAGCAGTGTCCACTTGCCTTTGCTGAAGGACCTTGAACGAAAGCAGGCCATGAAACAAAACATTCATGGCTGATTTTGTGTAAAGAAAACTGGATCCTCCTGTGGCCTCCTATTTCACCAAAATACCATGGAAATAACAGCAACAGAAGGTGCTACCCGATTTCAAAATTCTCTTTTCTTTTCAGATCACTGAGAGAATAATTGTTTTATTTGTCGTGATCAACAGTCAGGAAGAAGTTCAAGGGAAGTATGTCGTGTGTGTTTTATTTTTCCTTTGGAATTTATTAGATGTGGTCAGGTAAGGAGTCAATGTCAAAACCATGAGGGGAAAATGGGTTATTCTTTCCAGCAGAACTCCACCCCCACTGTGTAGCAGGCTCATTTAATTGTTTCAAAATTGGCAAAGCATATTATCCATTTTAAATAAAGCTTGAACCTTATTAGTTAGTTACTGATTTTTACAAAAATTCACATGGTTGAGAGGCAGACAGACTTACAGATGTAGGGTAATGCATTAGCAGACTGCATTAACATTTGTAGTTCAAAGGCTTTGACATTTTTAACAAAAAATTAGAAGGAAATCACAACTACCTTTTGGAGAACAGCAATTTCTGGAACCATCCTGTTGCTTTATTATTTTTTTATCCACTTTGATCCAAGATTGACAGCACAGTAAGGCAGCACTAGCAGAACTTGTTGCTAAGGCAGAAAGGCTATTCTGGGTTAATTGCACTGTGCTTTCCAAAAAGCCAAGAGCTCCTGCTGCAGACTGAGAGTTTTGGTGTAGTAGGGCATATATCTCACCACAAGGACATAAAATATGTCTCATATGTAATGTAAGCTTCTATGCACCTCAGTTGTAGACTTAGAGCAGGTAAGACATATGGAATTAAAAAGTGTTTTAAGACAGCTCTCACAGCAACCTAAATACGGCAACAAAATCTTTTTTTCTGCTAATTTAGATATATTGCTTAGGGGACTGACTGAAGAATATGGATTTAGGCAGCAGAGGAAATGTATGTTATAAAAGAGGAAAAAGGAAAGTGTCAGATAGAATTTATAGAGATTTTAAGTCAGCTTCAGACTATTTTGTACCACGTGTTAATAGGCTACTACTTGTATTAATTATTTTGATTATAGTTCCATGCCATTTCTTTTTAAAGTTTGTAGAGCTAAATTAGTAGAACCTAATCTGAAATGAAAGGGTTCTGTGCAGCTGGAGAAATGCCAAAAGTATAAACAATATTGGCTGTAAAGTCCTGCCAGTGCATAATAGTCCTATGAATGCATCATTATTTTCTACCGTTGCTAAAGAACAGAGTGCAGCACCACAGCAGTAACAGCAGTTGTTTAATAGGAAAGCTGCTGTGGTCCATAGCAACAAATTGTACAACTCATACAAATACAGAATTCTTACCTGAGTTATTTTACAGCATCTGTGCCATGTCCTGATATCTCAAAGAAATGTTCATGTCTAAAAGTGCACAGGGATCTATCTATCCCATCCCTTAAGCCAGCTACTCCTGGAGTATTACAAGTCTTTCCACATAAACTTCCAGGGACATAAATATCCCTGAAAGACTATTTATTATGCATCGTGGCTAGTGATAACACTGGGAGCAAATTATGGAAGGTTTTCTATACCTGATCTTTCCTGCTTATACCATAAGTACCTCCTCATGGAGTTGTACAGAGAGGAAATAGCTGTTTCCTTTTTGTATTGGGTTGAGATTCGGCCTTAAAAGCAACAATAATAAAAAATGGAGACAATCCTGAGGTTCAGAGGCAACCTTGAGAGACAAGGGTATATTTTCAGCCTATAAAACTCTTCTACAGTCTAGGTATGATGCAAAATTAAATTAATAACAAGGGAATACAGGAAGTTTATTTAATGCTAGTTTCATCTGTCAGGAGGTCTTGGGTAATAGATTTACACATCTCTAGTGAGGCCACAGTGCAGCAAGTCTGCTTGTGCAAGTCTGCTTTGGTCAGCAAGCTGACCAAAAATGTGATCAGACCTGTTTCTCCAGTGTTGGGAAAGCTGCCATGCCACTTTAAGATCAAACCAAGATCAGCTCACCTTCGGAGACTGAAGTCCTAGGCATTCTGGTCTCTCAGTGAGCAACAGTAACAGCCACAGTAAGAATAAAATGCTGCAGTACATTGGAGAGCAACTGCTTTTTTTGGACCTACTACCCCTCCTGGGGTCCAGGAGAGGGGCAGATGTACTACAGAAGGTTAAATGCCTGCAATTGCCTTCTTGTTTAGTGTGCTCCAGCAGTGATTTAGCTAACTCTGCAGTCTTAAATCAGCATTTCCTCAGTTCCAAGTACAGTCATATACTGCCTGCCCCTGTTAGTTGCTTCATCCCCATCTGAAATCCATTTTCTGATGGACAAGTACGAAATCATTCTGGTTTCTGACACAGTTTTCTGTCTGGAGGGCTTTATTGCTGTCTGCCTACTCTAGGGTAGCACCACAGACAACCCTTCTAAAAAAATCAACCATCTACTTTCAGGCATTGGAGCCTGAACAAAACGGTTGCTCTCTCTGAAATTTACTCAGGCAGCTCCAAGCTCTTCCGCAATTCCTTTCAATTTTCCGGTAGTGTATCTTTATTTTAAAGACATCATAATTTCCTCTGAGCTCATCTGCTTTCCTCTTCTTGCAGGTACACTTACAACATGTTGGCAAGGATGGGAATATACTACCTACCACTGACATGGCTCAACTTCTCACTGTGCATCCCACTTTATCCCCTTTCCGTTCTGGCTAAAGGTAACACAGTGGGAAGGGTGCAAACCACTTGCTTCCTTAATATTCTTAAATAAACTGTTATCACTTCAGTTGCCATTTGTGTTTAACATAGTCCCTCATGTGTTGCCAAAGTCGTCATAAATGTTTATGAACCTTCGTATTAACCTCTATGTCATCTACATTTCTCTTTTCTGTTATTTTTGCTTTAACAAGGACTCTATGGGGTTTGGGTGTCTGGTAGGTTTTGGAAGTGTTTTTGTTTGCTTGTTTATATTTTCAAAAATATAGGAAAATGTTCTTTTTTTCTGGCTAAAGCAGAAAAATACCCTCTTAAAAGACATATGGATTCCTTCCTTCCGAACTGAGCACGTTCAACAGCAAGTTCCAAAGCTTCTTTCCCACTGAGGCTGACCTTACTGGCTCAGGCCTTACTTAGCAGGTTATCATACTTACACCAAGAAATTTGCCCACTGAGAACACACTGAACAGACAGAACTTGTTACTGAATTGGATATATTTATTAACTCTACTATAAGGAGCAATTAGCATCCCAACCTTCAAAACTGAACTCAAGGAGGAAACATGCATATGTATATGAATGCATATGTACATGTATATAAAATATGAAAGGAAACTGACTTGTACATGAAGCTTTTTGATGATCTTCCACTTCCCTTTGACTAAGGATTTACCATGTTTTTACAGGATTTGCAATTTGTGTATCACTGCCATACTTTGAATCCTTTGGTACATACTCCATCAAGCTACCATTTCCATTCGCCTTCTCAATCTACTTCCCCTATGTTCTGAAAATGTACCTGCTAGTGCTCTTTATAGGTAAGTATATAATCTTCCAGAAAGCTGTGTCTCAACACAACTGGGATGCCTATGGCAACAAAAAATCTAATCAGCATTGGGCCTTTCACAAACTGTAACTCTCTGCCACATCTCCCACAGACCACTGCAGGGAACTGCATCACCACCTGTTTTGATTTCCAGTATCTTTCAAATACAAATAGCTAAATTTGCAAGATACACCATGTGTATGGCACATAAACCCACAAACCAATAAAAATTGATTCAGTGATCCTAGCCTTACAAGTATTTAGTGAAACTTGCTTTTTTGTTTGCTGTTTTAAAAAAAAAATCAATTCCCATTTGATCATACTCTGGTTCTGTGCAACTCTTCCTCACTCACTCCTCCTAGCTGGGGATGAGAAGTTATATCTAAATTAAAACTTTTACAGCTTGATTATTCAAAGGGATGAAAAAATTAGGCCTCTCCAAAAACTGCATGTAAATTGATCCCTTCTCCTTCCCATCAAAATACTTTGAAAATTTGTAAAATGAATTTAGCTGCATCATAGAGAAGTCCTCGTTCTGTCATTGGCTGTAACATGAATTTGAAGGATCTCATCTTTATGATGGAGTGTTCTGTTCCTGAGTACTTGCACTGTTCCTAAGGAACTGTGCAAGGTTGCCAGACGAAGGCTCTTACTGTTCCTTCTAAATGAATTGAAGACAGTTTGGACTCTACTCCCTTGTTCTTACACTGTTTTGTGTTTTGATTCAGGTATGTGCTTTATCATCCAGAACCTCTTCTCCGAGAGAAAGGCACACCTAGGGACAGGCAACATCAAAAATAAAAGAAGCTAAGTTGATATTTTGTTTGGAAGGACAAAATACATTCTTACTGGATTGCTGCACATAATAGGTTAAAACAAACTGGACAAAGATTTTTCAGTGTAAAACTCCTCTTCACATGTACATTATCTGGCTGTGTGGAATTTTCAGAAAAGGCAGGTTTCCTGAATGCACTTCAAAAATGGAGCAACTTTTGACAACTTTGGAAAGTTTTGACTTCAAATGGCCAGAGGTTTTAAAATTAATATATTTTTTCTAATATATACTATAGAATTCTGAAAAAACTGGAGAGTGCCTCAACTCACAGTCACACCCACAACCCTTATTTTGGTGTTAATTCTTACCTCATAAGCTACAGGTATTTTGAAATGACACCATTTAATCTGTAACATTACTTTATACTAGGCCAACATGTATGTGCCTAACACATAAATGCTAAATTGACTGGAACTGGAATCTCCCAAGGAGCAGAAGCCAGAACCTTTGCAACCTATGAGATTGACATGCTGATTAGCCCCAGGCACTCAGTAAGGAACCCTCACGTTCTGGCCCCATCCTTCACTTATCAAGAGAAGATTCCAGAAAATGCAGTGAAATCAGAAAGGCAAGTGTTAAGGTACTCATCTACTATATATTCAAGGGGATGTTTAAGGGTCAGAAATAAACACTTACAATCATGTATTTGGCACGTCTGTCTCTTCTCCCACAATGATTTTCTTCCATGCTGAACAGCAGATAGATGTGTGCAAAAGAAGTGTGAGATAGTCAGGTCAAATACATGTTGTTCTTTAAAGGGAACTGAATGACCATCAAAAGCCATGTGCAAAATTCCAGGCATTTTACTTAATTATATTGCTCCTCATACTTCTGTAATATAATCTGTGAGACTGCAGCTAGAACATAGGGTCTTCAAAGGCTGGGAACGAGGAACACAGACAGCAGCCTAGTGGATTGTACAGGCAAAAATAGCCGAACTATTTCTCAGAGGCTGGCAGGGGCTTTTCTAAAATTTCATCCATATTGGTTATCACCTACATTTCAATTCAAGCATGTGGGGGAGAAAAGTAAGGCTATTTTTTTTTTGAGTTGACTGAAAACTGTGGGCAAGATAATAGTAGAAGAGAAGATAATATTTAAGTGGAAACTAAACATTATCACAATACAAAGAGGCTTTTGCCTGTATGACTTTAAACCATGCAGCCTAAGAGGTTATATAAGGAAACAGCGAAGCTAAACTAATTTATTTTGAAAGGTCACCTACTATAATGTTTATTTAATATATGTGGCAGACAATGCCTGCAAACTGTTGTGACCACCGAGTATTTCCAGATCATAAGCAACAAGATCACATATACAATTGTATTTTTTCAAAGCACTGGAAACAGAAATTTGGAACTTAGTAGCGAAGCAGAAGTACTTTCACCGTGGGCTTCTGTCTGACCCAAACTGATTTAAGTGTGAACAATGTGAAGACACATATAGAGCAGCTGAGTAAGATGACAGTTCTGAAGAAGACACCCAGAATAAGTCCACATCAAACCACTATATAACTTGCTGAAGTTGAAACATGAACATTTTTCCCTTGGAAATCCAATCTAGCGTGCTTGTCACCAAGCTGCCTGGAGTTAACATATCCTATAGGACAAAACGTGACATATGATATTGTATTGGGTATACCTGTCAAGGCTTTGGCAGTGGGGAAGCTGCAGGAATGGCCTCCACAAGAAGCCATGGGCTTCCCCCCGCCAGAAACAGCTGGTTCCAGCCAGCTCCAGGATTGAGCCACTGCAAGGCACTGCTGAGCCAAACAACAAAAAAGATGGCATGGCATCTCTTTGAAAACTTAAGAAAAGGTAAAAAATGTTACGCAGCAGCTGTGAGAAAGAAGAGTAAGGAAAATGTTAAGTAGGAGAAACAGCTCTGCAGACACTAAAGTCAATGGAAAAAGAGAGGAAGAGCTGCTCTAGGCACTGCAGCAGATTCCCCTGCAGGCCATGGAGAACACCATGGGAAGCCGGCAGAGGTTGTCCCTCTGCAGCCCATGGAGAAACACACTAGACAAGATATCCACAGGAGGACCTGTGGAGGACCCCAGGCTGGAGCAGCTAGCTGTGCCCTGAGGGAAGCTGCAGCCCGTGGAGGGCCCATACAAGCAAGCTCCTGGCAGGAACTGAGGCCCATTAGGAGCCCACACTGGAGGAGCCTTTTCCAGACGGAGTGTACCCCATGGAAAGAACCTATGCTAGAGCAGTGCTTGAAGAGGTGCAGCTTGTGAGAAGAAAGCATGAAGGAATGTATTCCATGGGAAGGACTCCATGCTGGAGCAAGGGAACAGTGCGAAGAGAAACAAGCTGCAGAGATTAAGGTGTATTAACTAAGTACAACCCCCATTCCCTACCATCTTGCATTGCTTGGGGAGGGAGGAGGTAGAAGATGCAGGAATGAAGGAATAAAGTTGAGCCTAGGAAGAAGGGAGGGGTGGGGGCAACGTGATTTTAGTTTTGCCTTTTTTCTTACCATCCTGCTCTATTTTTAATTGGCAATAAATTTTTCTTCCGCAAGTTGAATCTGTTTTTGTGACAGTGAACGGTAAATGATCACTCTGTCATTATCTTGACCCATGAACTTTCTCATCCTATTTTCTCCCTGTCCTGTTGAGGGGGCGGCAGAAGAATCAATGTCCTGAGGAGGTGGGGCTGAATGGCCATCTAGAAGCCAGCTGAGGTCAAACCTACCACAGCTTAAGCCATGTTTATTGTTTTATGTTAAAAAAATGTTATGCCTTGAGTCTTACAGCTGGCTAAAATGTTGGAATACGAAAGAATTCTTTAAAATTCACTATGGAGAGGACTCCCAAACCTAAACTGCAAGAAAAAGACATCAAGTTCATGACAGAAGACTTCTCCACCTCCTTCTGGTACAGAGGTAACTTGGGGCAGGCAACTGGGAGATTGATGCAGTCAGCCTTCCATGCATGACCACAACAGGCCACCTTAACTTCAACTCCAATGCCTCACCTACGTTCCTGGAAAAGCTCAGGATTGGGCAGGCAAAAAGATGTTTAAGACAACAGCTTTTATGACAATGAGTTGTACTTCAATGATTGTAGCCTGTTAGGAAGAGATTGGATCCACCTGTCTAGAAAGGGCAAGAGAAGCTTTGGCAGCAGACTGGCCAATTTGGGGAGACAGGCTTTAAACTGAAGGACTCGGTGGGTAGGGTCCAAAGTGGCAATGCTCATACCATTGCTTCCTTCTGGGGAATGGGCCATGCCAACCAGGGCAACCTTGGCTGCCTCTCAAGACCACAGTCATAGGGCTAACCAAATCAAGGGTGTGTATGGCCATGGGGAATCCTCTTACATCCCCTCTAGGGAATCTGGATGCTCAGCTGCCTCCCTGAGGTGCCTGTACACAAAAGCACAGAGCATAGGGAATAAAGAAGAAGAACTAGAAATCTCTGTGTGGACACAGAGCCACGATCTCATTGCAATTAGAGACATGGTGGGACAGCTCCCCACTGCAATGTTGCCATGGATGGCTGTGTACTTTTTAGAAAGGACAGAGTCAGTCAGGTGAGCTGGTGGAGTTGGTCTTTATGTGAGAGAGCATCTGAACTGTATCAAGCTCTGTCCAGGGACAGCCAAACAAGTTGAGAGCTTATGGGTAAGAATGAAGGGATGAAGGGACAGGATAAAATGGGTGACACTGTTGTGGGTGTTTACTGCAGGCCACCTGATCAGGGTGAGGAAGTTGATGAGGCTTGCTATAGACAGCTGGAAGTAGCCTGGAGATCACAGCCCTGGTCCTCCTTCCAAAATTCAACAACACAGATATTTATTGGAGGCACAATGCAGCTCAGCANATCATTTTAACTTGTTTCATGCCATTAACCACAGCCAAATGCTCCAATCTATCCAGATCTTTCTGCAAGGCCTCTTGCCCCTCAAGAGTCAGCAGCAACTTTAAAGTTTAGTATCAACAGCAAACATACTAACTCCTTCCTCTTGATCACAGATAAATCTGTTGGACCAAATTGGGCCCTAGATTTGAATCCTGAGGAACACTGCTGGTGTCTGTCAGCCCCATGCACTACAACCCTTTCAGCTCTGTCCTTCAGCCAGTTCTTTACCCAGTGCACCATGAACCCACTCACGTCACTATGGAACAGCTTGTTCAGAAGGATGTTGTGAGGGACACTATCAAAACCCTCCCTAGGTGGGTGACCGTATCATAAAAAGGTATGAGATCAGTTACTCAGGGCTTTCCCTTTGTGAACTCATGGTGACTGTGCCTGACAGCTGTATTGTTCTTTAAATGCCTTTCAATAGTATCCAGTATGATCTCTGTAATTTTTCCCCAGTAATGAGGTTAGACTAACAGGCCTGTAGTTGCCTGTGTCTTCCCTCATGCCCTTCTGGTAAATTGGAATGATGTCGGCCAGTTTCCAGTCAGCAGGCACCTCCTCAGACTCTCAAGAGATGGCTCCAGTGCTCTGGGATTAATCCCATGAGGCCCCATGGACTTACAAAGATTAAACTGATACAACTGGTCATTTACAGTTTCAGTGTCCAGAAACAGGAGGTCACTGCTGCTGTATGTCCTCTAACTGAGAGGACCGGCCAGACCAATGCCTGTCAGTGTTGTTAAAGTCTGAGGCAACAAAAAGCATTAAATGCCTCTGTCTTCATCCTTTTTTTTTCAGGTGACTATCTTCATCAAGTATTGGTCAAATATTTTCCTTAGATCTCCTGTTGCTCTTAACACACTCAAAAATTTTTTTTTGTTATCTAACCCAACACTGGCCAGTTTCAACTCTAAGCTTTGGACTTTTGTGTTTTCTCCCAATAGCTACAAACCTACAAACCATAGCTCTGTAATCTTCCCGTGAAGACCTCGCTTCCAGATATCATACAATTTCTTTTCTTCATGAGTTCCAAGAGGAGTTCGCCATTCAGCCAACTTCTGCCCTACTTGCTTGACTTCTGGCACAGTGTGATTGCCTGCTCCTGTGCTTCTAAAAGGTCATTCTTAAAGATTGACCAGCACTCATGGATCTTTAAGCCCTCAAAATCAGATTCCCAGAGGACACTGCTAACTAGCTCCCTGAGCAGTTTAAGGTTTGCTATCCTGAAATGTAGGGTAGCAATTCTGCTGACTTTTTTCTCATTTACACCAAAAAATCTGAACTCATTTCGTGATCACTGTGGCCAAGAGAGCCACCTAAAATCACATCTTCTTCTCTATTCACAAAGAACAAGTCAGGGGTGGCTAAATGAATACTTGCGATAAGAAATTATCTTCAACATACTCCTGGAATTTCTAAGACTTGTCACAGTTATCTAGTTATTTTCAGTTGATATTTTCCATAAGGACAAGGGCTACTGATGCAGAGATTTCTTCTCACTGTCCATAGATTAAATAATCAGTGCTGGCATTGTGGCTGAGTGAACAGCAGCAGACACCCACAATGACATCAGCTTTGTTTTTCATCCTCCTAATCCTCACTCAGAGGCTTTCAACCAAATTATCCCTAACAAGGAATGTACAGTGAAACCTATACAACTCCTTTGCCTTGCCTGCCCTGCCTAGCCCTCCTGAACAGCCTACAGCTCTGCATCCCAGCACTCCAGTCATGGGACTCATTCTACCAAGTCTCACAAATCCCACAGACATCACAGCTCTGGGATCTGACCAATGCTTCCAGTTAATTCTCTTTATTTCTTGTATTGTGTGCGTTGGTGTACAAGCATTTCAGATATGCTCCTAAGCTCTCAGTGCTCTCTGCAGCTAAGATAGCATTGCCACCCTCAGGCCATGTTATGCCATCCCTTGGCTTACATTTTCTGCCATACCTCAGTAGGAACTCAGTTAATTCAGATGTTTATACATTATTCCACTGTGCAAACTAAAACACAGCAAGTAGGCATCACCCATCAATTCCCTTTAAAAAAGACAAAATTTCATCTGAATTAAAATGCTAATACACATGCAAACTCAGATGAGTAAAGGTGTAAGTTAGTTTGAAACAGTACATTAGAGATGGCACTATTAAAACGTGACATATTTGCCTTTGTTAGAGGTTACTTAGAAGTGCACACAAATGGAAATGCCTTGAACTGAGATACTGACTCGGTGACAAGGAGTTTCAGTGAGCCCCTCTGCACATTCACCTTTAGACAGTTTTGTCAGTATAGAGCTGCATATGCAGAAGTAAATTACCACTAATTATACACTATTTTGAAAGGCAAGCAAGTACTGCATTTATCCTCCACACACCCAATCAGTGAAAAAATGCCCAATCGCTGTGTGGAACTCACTGGCATTGCACAGTACCCTTACAGGATGAGAAAATCCTAGAAAGAACCACAGAATCACAGAATATGCTGGTTTGGAAGGGACCCACAAGGATCATCGAAGTCTAACTCCTGGACCTGCACAGGACACCCCAAGAGTCACACTATGTGTCTGAGAGAGTTGTCCAAATGCTTCTTGAACTGTCAGGCTAGTGCTGTGACCACTTCCCTGAGGAGCCTGTTCCACTGCCCAACCACCCTGTGGGTGAAAAACTTCTTCCTAATATCCAACTGAAACCTTCCCTGACACAACTTCAGCCCATTCCCTCAGGTCCTGTCACTGGTCACCACAGAGAAGAAACCAGTGCCTCCCCCTCCTCTTCTCCTCATGAGGAAGTTGTAGACTGCAATGAGGTTCCCCCTCAGTCTCCTCTTCTCCAGGACGAACAGACCACGTGACCAAGAAGTCACAGGAGAATTTCTTTTACAGAGGAAATGTTATCAATCCTGAAAATAAGAGAATTCCTCCAATGGGGTGTGTCTTCTAGATGTATGGTGATAATATTTCCTTCAAGCTGAACAAAAATCAACAACACTCTCATCAGTACTGTTTTGAAAGACATTAAGGAACAGTGCCCAAACAATTATATTCAGTTAATTTTTGTCTACTTCAGCAAGGAGGATTGCTAAATATAAAACTTTTAAGATCTGTCTTGGCAAGATTGCAAAGTGGAAAAATTCGCTATTACTTCAGAAAGAGAAAAGTATTAAATCAGGAAAATAGCAGGAGATAATCTATTTAAGATGGTAAATGTGCAAAAAAGTTGCTGTATTGTCCCTTTTCCCTAGAGGCAGAGAAAAACTCTTTATGTGCAAAGAAGGGTAAAGGAGACAAGAACAGTTATAAGTGGAAAGAAAATTGCAGCTGTCCTGGAACTGCAGCTATAACAGCCATCAGGATCATTGACCCATTTCAGTGATCTTTATAAAGCCATTGCAAAATTGACAGGCATACCACCCCTTTCACCCTGCTCACGCTATATACGGATAATGTATTGTCACTACTGCACAAGAACATCATGTTATTGCTAAAAGAAGGATTATCAGTTAAAAAATAACGCTCATTCAAAGTCTGTTGCACTAAAACATACTTTAGTAAATAGCCTATATCCAAACAAATTTTACAAGTTTATTTTCAGCCACTTCTTCAAAGCTTCCATGAATTAAAGGAATATTCCACTCCAGCTTTTGAGGTTTCCAGATGTCACTGAAACAACTCAATTGAAACTGAATGTGTATTTCTCATTTAGATTCAGCACATTTGCAAAACAACAATACACCAGTTAAAAACAAAATACTGTTTTTCATCTTAGGACTCTTTGCGATGAAGGAAAAAGAGAAAAAAACCTCCAAACCCAATACAAAACTTGTAGTAGGAAACCTCTTTGAAATACGGCTTCTTGATGCCTGAGTAATAATAATATGTTTTCCAGGGTGAGCAGTTTTCTTCATTGGATAAGATATGGTGTGCAGCTACCACCCGTAAGCTTTAGTCCACACTGCTTTCTTCTTGAACTCTGCAAGAGATCTCAAGGCCAGAAGTGTAACTGTGAAAGAGAGGGACAAATTACATTAATTCGTACAGTCCAAAGGAAAGGATGTGAGAGTATTCTTCCTAGTCTGTTTTGCTAACACAGGTATAGGTTTAGTTCTCCTTTTACTGACTCTTTTCATAACTCTTTCACTTGTGGTGATGTACTAGGCCTTTCCTCTGCTTTATGGCATGTCTCCTACCGAAATCATATCACATCATCTTCGAATTAGTCTACCACTTAGGCACACAGATCAACCCACACTGCAGAAAGTTCAAATTCAATGAGCAATGATGCAAGACAGGAGATAGGAGGCACTGGGAACAACAGGAGCACAAAGTCTTAAGTCCTCTGTGCAATTCACTGATTGGAAATGCAACTCACTGATTCCTTAATTCAATTTGAAAGGATCATGTGTTTAGACAAAATCAAGCAACCAAACTAGTCACAGTTTAGTTATTTAGAAGGAAATTTCATATTCTAGTATGTAAAAGGAAAAAAACAGTCGGGAACAGTGATTTATCTCAGTCTGTGCATATCAGAATCCTCTGATATACAGAGGAGGTTCTCCAACAGCTCTTAGCTTTGCTTCTGGTGGAGATCAGCAGACACAACAGGGCAATTTATAGTAACTAAATCCTCAAAACAAGGCTAATTATCCTAATAATGCAAATAACTTATAACCAGATTTCAAGAAGCCTTGTGTAGGTTCAACAAATCAGGTGGTCCAAAGGAAGTGCACTGTGTTGATGGAAGGAAGTTCAAGTGCAGTTACTTTACTTGAGAATATTTGTTGTGTCCTCTTAAAATGACTTGCACAGATTGTATTCACAATCCTACATATGTATGTGAGCAATGGGATGCCTGCTAGGGCTACCGTCCCTACCATAATTCAAAACACCATCTTCTTATTACTTTCCATCTTTCTTTTCATATATCTTTTCAGCAACCCTCATACCTCTTTCCTTTTTTCTCAGACCACTTTACTAGGCTGTCATAGCCCACTTCCTGTCCCTTCCACACAGTGCAGTCTTCAGTTACACCTAAGTTATGTGATTTGTATTGTACTACTGGAGGGTTTCCAAATAGTACGTTGCATTTTAATTTTAAGGGTAACTTCAAAAACAACAGATAGATCTATCAGTGAAATAAGCTTGTAGGACTAGATGTACCTCTACCTCTAGATTTGGACCCTAAGTGCTACATCATAAGCGTCAGCAGATGAGACAGCAAATGTAAAAAGCCGTTACAAACAAAAATGTCAACTTACCTGTGAAAGTTTCCTCAAAGACAATATCTCACTCCTTTTAACAAATGCATTTTGATCTGTACTCACAGTTATGGAAAAATAAGGACCCAATTAAAAATATATTACCTTTCAGCAGGTCCATGGAAGATTTTGATAATGCTTCCTTAGGACATTCCATCATATTGATCAGCCAGTCAATAAACTGAAGATTGAAATATGAAGAAAAATCTGAATTAAAAGAGCCCCTGTATCAGAACATGACAAATTCTTTTCAGTTTGACAGACAACATTTGATTTCTGCTAAATTCAGTTATCTAATCAGAGGCAGCGGCCAATGAAGCTTCCGCCCAAAGTAAACAAAACACCCTAGAATACATCTCGCTGTCAGCGCAATTCTTCGCATAACTGGATCTGAAACTCCCTTTGTTCTCTCTCATTATCTCAGCAATAATTCTTCGTAAGAAGGCATAGTAAATAGCTTGCCTCCATCTTGCCTGTTCATGCCTTTAACCTAGTAATATAATTCTTTCTTATCAGTTTCTTGTCCAAATGTTTTACTGCTAATACTTCAGAACTCTTACTGCCTTTGTTCCTCTTTTGACCTCTCTCATTTTTTGTTATTTTTTTCTGGCAGTGCAGGGTGCCTGAATGACAATATGGTATTTCAAACTCATAAGGATGGTTTTCAGGGCAAGGCCTCACATTCTTCCTTAAAACCTAATTAGGCACTTGCATACTAACAGCTCACCCCTACATTCCTCGCACATTCTGAATTCTGACTTCAGTGGTAACTTTGAGCACAGCAGCACGCTCAGAGAGACCAGATCTTAACAGATTCTGGTTTGCACATTTGTAGATGTTATAAATCTACAAATTTATAACAGTACTTCCACATATAGCAACTACATGCAGTCTACAGTAGGTTTGCCAGATTAGGCCCAATTTTCCACACTTATTTTCAAGTCATACTTCAAAACAAATTACGCACACTACAAACTGTACAGAAGATTTTTGATTGCTCTGAATTTACACTGTGGTGTGTCCAGCTGCAGAGGATCTTTCTTTCAGTGTTTAAAACATTGACTTGCTACCAGCAGCTCCCAACTCTCTTCTCCCAGCTGTAGTTTCTTAAGAATTTGACTCCCAGATTTGGAATTATTTTTTTTCAACTCTCCAATTTTACTTGAGAAACTATATTCATGTCTGATTAAAAATAAAGTAAGATCACAATTGAGATGCAAAAAAATATAGAGGAAATAACTGCTCTACCTAAGACCCAAGCTGACTACTAAAAATGGGGTGCTTTCTGACTCTCGTAAAGTGCTTACCACTACATGCAGTTTTACCTTCTGTGCTTGTTCTTTCCAAGGCTCTTTAGCCAGCAAAAGGGAAAGGCTGCTTGGAAGGAGTGTCAGAGTCTCTTGCACAGCGAACTTTTCAGTGGGGTGCTTGCCAATGTGTTCCTCAGAAAATTCTGGTAATACCATGTGGTGTTTCCACAGTGACCAGTTAGCGCTGAGGCCAAGCAGCAATGGTGCACCATGGTCAGCCCAGGCCACCACAGAAGCTGCAAACAGCCACAGGAGGAAATCTATGCACTACACAGGAAAAAGGCAAAAATGCACTTTATTAAATGAATAATGCAGAAAAGAAAAAAAAGAAAAAAAAACAAACATCAAAACACCAACAAAAAAACTAATTGAAAAAAAAAACAAACTGAAAACCCAAGACCAAAACCCAGATGGCAACTTGCTCTTAAAAATTCAGCTTGCTCTCTTTGCATCTAAAAATTCAGCTAAAACTCCAAATGCAAGAACTAAAAAGTTCTTAACATCCTTCTATGCTTTGAAGCAGCATAAGCCTCTTTCTAAATTCAAACTAGAATGTCTACAGAAAGAAAAGCAAAACCACGCTCTTTTAAAATACTCTTTTAGATTAAAGCTAATCCACAATTCATTTAAAATGGGGAAATAACTTCTTCACAGCAACCTGACTGTTGAAGGAAATCAGAGATGGTTACCCTTGTGGTGCTGTGAATGATGCAGCAACGTAATGAAGGCCTTTCTGATCTAAGCAGCAGCCTATTTTATCCCCTCAAAGAGAAGACTTAAACAGCTGAACAACATTATTTCTCTAAAACTGTCCAAGCCCTCTCTGAAACAGCAACTACACAGTTCTAACCTGTCTAGACAGTTTTACTAGTGAATTCAAAATTTTCCTTCAATTGTTCTAAATACAGTAAATTTGACGAAATTATGTCCTTTAGTTGCCTGTATCCTCTATCATAACTTAAATGCCACGGTCATTTTAAAGTAAGAGTTTTAAATACACGTTCATTAATAAAAATTGTGAAGATTTTCTCTGTGGAGGGAAGATCACAATCTCTTCAAATATAAAACCATGGGGACTAATACTTAATACTGAGAAGGAATGTAAAATATATCCCAACCTCCTTCTTTTCCTCCTGCAAATTATTTTCACAGCACGTACCTCTGTAAGATCAACATTTTGTAAGGGTGTTGACTTGTATGCTACATTCCTGATGTAGCCCATCAGGTCTAGCAACCAGTCCATTCTTTTCAGAACTCCTAGAAAAAGAATAAGAACATTGATATGTAAAACACTAGAATGCACTGCTTTTCACTAAAAAGCAAACACAGAAAATCCCTACGGCAAGAAAGCATCAACTGTAGAAGAACGATGATCACCAACACAACTATCACATTTAATTCATTCTGCCACTGACAGAAAACATACAGGACCCTAAACAATACAGAAACTTTGCTTATAATGCAGGCAACACACTGAACACAGAGAAAAGAAAGCTGAGTGAGAATTATTTCACATAATGGCAGCCTGCAGGACACACTAGCCAAGTCTGCACATATGACTGCTACAGAATCCTAAAGCTTCCCTCAGTGTGTGGAATGCTGTAGCCCTGCTGTGAAAACGGTCCTACAGAGCTGAGAGGATCAGTAAAATATGGTCAAGGCACACAAATAAAATCAGCCGTCAATTCAACTCAAGGATGGAAGACATTTCATTGATTCAAATTCTGCTGTCCATAATCAGTTCTACCTCCTACAAACTAATAACCATGTTCACCTCTGAGTCCACGTCACTTCATATGCTACTATTTTAATGTAATCTTTACAAGTGCCCTCTTTCATGCTGCCTCCTCTTTTACCCAAAGAACCCTCACTTCACTCAATTAAAACTCACTACTCTTTGAAGTTCTCCAAACACAGCTGGCAGCTGAGGCATCTGGCAATATAATGCTTTGAAGTTGTTCAGCGAACAGAGGCAGACAAAGACCCTTCTGCCATGAAAATGAGACCTCATTCTTGCCTCTTTCTGTTCTTGTTTCTTCCTTCTTTATCTTCCCGTGTGATTCTCCTACTTCTCTTGCATTAGCCCCAGTGCGCTGTCAGATACATAGCTGAGCCAGACCAAATCATTAACCCAGCAGAAGACTATCTGGTATAGTTATGAAGAGGAAAAAAAGGAAATTTGTTTCCTGTGTTAACTCAGTGCAAGGAGTTCAGAAAAGCAAGTTATCTCCCTGCTTCAACTAGTCTCATGGGAACATCCCCCCACCTACTGTGTCACACACCAGTAAGTCAGACTATAGGTCAGAAGGTTAGCAGAGCTGCACTATTAGAGGTCTCTGCTGTACTATGTACATTTATAACACTTCCCTAAATAGAGTGGGAGACACAGATCTAGTTAAAACTCTGGTCTGTAAACCACCTTGATGAGATAAAGGACTTTACACCAGACCACAGAAAAATAAGTAATTTGAGAAAAGCATAAAAACAATGTTTGATACAAGTATTTGAATAATACAAAAATTCTGAAGACAGTAGTTTCTAATACGAAAAAATTTGGAAACGCTTAGGTTAAACCATCTTAATATTATTTTAAAAGAATCAGTGTAGATTCATAAATATTTGTTGATTGAACTGTGGATTTTCCTTTAACCCTGATCTTACCTGTATTTTCATGTCTCACAATACGAGCATGATAGAAACTATGCAAGAGCATCCATAAAATGTTTTCTTTCTGGTGATATCCTGCCACAGTATCAACCACGGCACTCAAGTTCATCAGAGACAGTCTGCCTTGAGAAACTAAATACACTTTCATGAATGTGGCCTTCTCTATATTTTTCTGCAAATGCAATTAAAAACATGTTAAGTTGAAATGTACATTTCTTGTGGGAACAGTAAATGCGGCATTCCTCTTTATTAAAAAACAAGTAAGAAACTCTTTGACTAACTAATAAGCTCAGTTTTCCTCAAGATATATTATTAAACAGAAGACTGTACATACCACTTGAACTTTACACTGTTCAAAATAGTCCAGCAAAGTGTAACTCAGTACAGTTTGTTTTCATACTGCTTTAAATTTTACATTCCCCTTTGAGTTGGAATGAGGCAGCTTGACAGTTCTGGAGACTCACATCTTCTTGCAAGACAGATACACCGTAGTGACAAAAAGGGGTTTTCTTAAATGATGTTTTGCAGTGTGGAAGTAAGAACTAAAAAATATAAGGAAATAACAGTTCCGCTTCCATAACCTATTTGAATGCTTGATTCTCTAGTGAACCTGATAGCAAACAGAACAGTGTGGCTTTACATAACGGATGTTTGTTTCTAAAAGCCTGATCTGAAAACATCAAGTTCTTCAACACAGGTCATTTCCTTAGCATTTCAGCTGCTAAGAATTCCACTGCTAATTGATTCCACTGGCGAGCTACAAGATGAAAGCTTTTTTTTTCATTATCATCCTCAGTCATCTTGTCCACCAGGAAACATTCTGCGTGTGAATGTAAATAAAGCACACAGTCAAGAATGAAAGGTTTTTCAGTCAATTATTTCACATTTTTAAGAGAAGCACAGATCCAGCAGTTCAAGGACAGCTAGTCACGGGGATGCATTTACACTCCAATTTCAAGTAGGTGGTTCTGTCAACCAAAGAGGACTACAGTTCTCTGTTTGCATCATTGGTCTGAGATTCAGAAGATATAATACCACTCCTGTTTACACTCCTGCTCTGCTAACTGAAATAACTTCACAGAATCAATTAGGATGGAAAAGAACTCTGAGATTATCAAGTCCAACCTATGACTGAACACTACCATGGCAACTAGACCATGGCACTAAGTGCCATATCCAGTCTTTCCTTGAACACCTCCAGGACAGTGACTCCACCACCTTCCTGGGCAGCCCATTCCAATGTCTAATCACCCCTTCTGTGAAGAAATTCTTCCTAATGTCCAACCTAAACCTCTGGTGGCACAGCTTAAGACTGTGTCCTCTCATCCTGTCACTGGTTGCTTGGGAGAAGAGGCCAGATTACTTAAGACTCTCCCATTCAAAGCTCCCAGGTGAAATCATAAGTACTTCAGTTGCCTTGAGAAAGTTTTGGATATGGATTCTTATCACTTCTCCTTCTCTGCTGCCTGCAGATTAGATCCAGAACACTCTTACCTGCATGTCAGATAAAACATTTAAATACCTCCAATGAGCTAAAACAGTCTGGTGACAGTAAAAATTACAGGGTTGCTTGTTCCACATGATTTCATGATAGAAGACCAGAACTAAACCATAAGTACCTTAGAGATCTGGACAATGTGATCCATCTCTGAATCAGGCATTTCTGAGATACATCTTGCTACATCAACATACAGCTCCAGTTCACCTCTCTGCAAACAAAAAAGTAAATGCATGTTTAAATGTCTATTTCCAGCTTTCTTCATCATTAAAATTGGTGAGTTTAGGAATTCTGCTAATGATAATGATGAATAATTAATCTATCCTTTAGCCTCACTGTACTTATCTATTTGAGAAATTCTGTATTTGCTGGGGAATTCAACATACTTCAAACTACAAGAATAATGGTATTTGAATATTTTCAAAGAGTGTTTTTTTTATTTTTAATGGAAAAGTGCCTTTCCTTGGAGGTATTTTCTGTAGCTAAATAGTTTCTTTAAATCACTGTGAGAAGCTGTATCCTCTGTGAGGAAAAAAAAGCCTTCTCACTGTTCTCTTCTTCTCTTTCAATAACATTTATTTCAGTACTAATACTGTATTTTTCCATTACCAAATAATTTATGAGGGAGGAGTGTTCATTAGATTGGTTTCACAATGCCATATCCTAAAATAACCAAAAGTGACTTAAATTGAAATTATGCTGCTATTTTATCTATTATCATTAAAAATGGTACATCTAACTCATGTTTCCAATCTGGTGTGTCAGTGCAAAAAAATGGGACTTACCATCATTTAAAATATCTAGCTGCAGTGTTCATACATCTCACACTTACTCCTTACCTGAATCTCATTTGGAAGAAGCTCATATATTTTTTCCACAGCCCGACACAAAAAGCTCCAGCAAAACTGGGCAGGGTTGGGAAGTTTCATTGCCTGGATGAGCCCCTGTAGAACACACTTGCAAATTTCTGGGCTTTCTGTGTGGTTCTTCACTTCAAATTGTTGTATCAGAAGCACTTCTGTAAAAGACTGCAGTTTGTCTTCTGCAACATGTTGCATCCACAGGGACAGGGACATGAAAAGGTATTTCTGAGTTTTCACCTGAAAAGGAAAAATTTTTGCTCGGTTTCAAATTCTAGCTCTTCACTGACCTTGAACTATTGTTGGATAAAATTATAAAAAAAGTGGCTCAAACACCACTTACAAAAGCACTTAAAGTTGTAAACACTTCTCAATTTTTTTTTCTTCCCTTTTTTGATGAATTGTTTGAATTAAAGAGTTCCAGCATGTCAATACTCTGTTTTCCTTAACACTGAAGAACATACTTTCAGTGGACCCTAAACATCACATCTCCATATGGACAGAACAATTTTACTACACAGCGCCCACTACAATCCTACATAAAGTATACAGACTATCTAGATAGTCAAGGACAGAATTATGGTAGCCATAGCACCATTAATATTGCTAGCTAGTGAGGAGGAATGAGTAATTACCTGTATGAAATGCAGAGCTTAAATATTCTGTGGCTCACCTAATTTTGAGACCTCAAATTCCCACTAGCTGGGAAAGTGTAGTCAGAAATAAAATCTTTTTTTTTTGGTACCTTACCAATTATGTATCTTAAAATTGCCAGCAAATGCTTGCATATCTAAGATTAAAGAATTAAAAAGAAAAACACTCCTTGAAGAGATCACAGAAACAAACAATTAATTTTCTGAGAACTGCCATGAATCTGCTCCTGAACTTGTATAAAATGACAGAATGTGTAGTCAAGTGTACTGTGGGATGCAGGGAGTTTTACATACTGTACCACAGAATCCACATCGTAACTCCAGAACAAAAGAACAGTAATGAAAGATAAGCCCTAATTTGATTACACTGTAGGCTGGCTATCTACAAAATTAAGGCAAGGTTTTCAAGACATAATTTTTTTTACCAGATCAAGAGACATTGCTAGAGAAAGTAGGTAAGCTTTTGGACAGATTAGGGTGGACCTTTTTCTAAGACTATCAGCTGGTATAATAAAAAGTAT
Source organism: Ptilonorhynchus violaceus (assembly GCA_013397565.1). Taxonomy (NCBI): domain Eukaryota; kingdom Metazoa; phylum Chordata; class Aves; order Passeriformes; family Ptilonorhynchidae; genus Ptilonorhynchus; species Ptilonorhynchus violaceus. Next base: position 49,174 of record VZRJ01006247.1, read on the forward strand.
TTTTTCTCCCTACATGCCATCCTTTCTTATGTTTCCAGGTTATAACAGCTATAGCATGAAATGAGAGTGAGGAAAAAGGTCCTAAGCAGTAAAGTAAAATCAGTGTAGCGAGTCTTAAGTCTGCTTTGAATTTCAAGGCCCCAGAATAACCTTTCTCTCACTATAAATACTCACTAAATGGTATTTTTGAAGAATTCTGAACCCAGTAATCCTTTCCTGGTGAGACATCCTAAACATTGTCACTGAGGAATTTTATATGAAAGAGGTGCTAAGCTCCCAGAAGTTTTCTGACATACTTACACTGAGACTGTAGATAAGGGGAGGTGCCACCCACATCCCCAAAAGCATTGCTGCATTTTTAGATGACTGGGCCTGTGTCACAGCTAGTTGAAGGCAGAGATGTTTTACCTCATCACCTACAACAGAAGAAAACATACTAAGTTACAAAGAAATTATTTTCCCTTTAAATTTGTTCTCAACTCCTAAAATACAGGAGGGCTATTGTTCTACTAGAGCACTACATTGCAACTCATTTTTCTAAAAATGCTACTTAAAGCTTTTATCACATACATGTTAGAAGACTCCTCTTCCCATTCATGTACTTTCATCAAGAAATCTCAGCATTTGTCCAAGTTATTTCAATTCACTCAGGAACAAAAATGTGGGAATTCTAAGAAAAGTAAAAATTACAAAAAACCCTCCTTGCCAAATAAAGATAAAATTTAATACACAGAAGGAAAAATGAGTCAATATTTGTAAACTATGATGCTGTCTGAAATCTAAAACAAGCCACAAAACAAACTGATTGTTTCCTCTGCAAATTCCCTGATTTACAAAAGTAAGACTCCTAAGTGAAAAACAGGAATAAAAAAAATCCTCTACACATTTAACAAGTTTCAGCTCTTCATAAGGACTGCAGACCTCAGTATAGGAAATTTTTCAATTTTTAAAATTATCACCCAGTGTAATTTAGTAGAAAGTGTATTTCCAATTAGTGATAGCTAGATGAAGTATCAAGCAGTTCAAATGTGTGAAAAAGCTGCTTGCAGCCTCTGACATTGAACCAAGCATTTAGCAGGTACTGAAAATAGGATACAGTTTGTTAAGTTTCATGATGGGCTCTTCTTACGTAAATAGTTCAAATGAAATATTCAGGCCTCTTTCACCAATGTTTTGGGTAACTTCTCAGCTCTGATCTTCCCTAGTTTTTTCTTCAGTTAAAACTGTCCATGTGGTGATCACAAATATATGCTTGCAAACATTAAAAAGCTGGTCTTGAAAGCATAATAAACACTTCTACCACTGCACTAACTTCAAGTCCCGAAGAGGGCTCCAAAGTTTGTGAAAGCTGCATTAGTAAAGACGTCTTCTGACAAATACAGAAGTCTTAATAGAAAACTATTAATCTTACCAAAGCCTAGCCTCATCAAAGGAGAAAGAATGGATGCCCAGTTTACAGGTGGATACTGATGGGTTTCTCCAACTAACGCAATGGGTGCCAGTGCTACTTTCACCAGCTCAGCTGGGACAGATTCAGGGCCTAGAACAGAAGATTCAGAGTCTGAATTTTATACACACACATTTGGCTGAACAGCTCAGCAAAAAAATGTGAACACTGCACGGAAGTTCAAGCTGTTGTAAAGAACCGAAAAGTGTTATAAAATCACTGTTACTTCCTTTTGCATCTGAGAATTAGCCATCTCATTTGTAATCAACAGTTACATTTTTAAATCTCCTGTCAAAACCAGGTTTCTGTTACTAATAAATAGAAATTTTCTGGTCCCTCGCTCTTGAGTCAATTTACGAGTTAATTACATATATTCCTCATCTAGTAAGGTAGCATTTCTGCATTTGTTATTGGGAGAACAGCAGTTTTCTGACACTGCTCTCCTTCCTCATCTTGTATGTGCAGACCAAAAAAGTAGTCAGACAAGTGCCAACCTTTGCTACACACTGTGTTACGTGAACACAGCGAGTTAACTCATTCCTCCTGGAGTCAAAACATGGGCATTTTTACCTCCATTTAAAGCAAGCTTGCTTCATAGGACAGCAGTGAGCTCACTTTAGCTCCACACAGGAGTAATCCCCTCTATTTCCCTAAAGACTTTACTCCAAGACATTAATCTTTTACCAGGTTTCCTCATGTAAGACCATACTTTCTTCAGGTTTCTTTGCATTTATCACACATAGCAGTAATCTGTTAGAATATGACTCTGTTACTGAGAATCTTAACCTAGCATCACTGAAATAAGCGGCAGCGTAAAGTTGTTCAGATGGAGTATTACAGAGCATACAAGTTAACATTTCAGGTGACTTGACTTTCATTCTCACACGGAAGAAACATCACCTCACCAACAGACAGGGAAGGGGAAAGGGTTTTAAAAGTCAAAAATTAAGTGAAGAAAACTAAAGTCCTAACTACGCAATTCTACCTTATCTTTTTGAGTGTTATTCAATTTTTATTTTAAATACCTCACATTAGTGAAGTCCAAATTCATATTTAGAAGAGTTCTTTTAGCAAATAAAAGCAAGTAATTAGGGTCACCTTTCATAACCGTAACAAATTTCCCAGAGGAATACTGTTGTTTGATCCTTTCTTACCTTTCTTTCCACTTTCAATGGCAAAGTCAATGGCTGCCCTGATAAAGCTGTTTACAGGTAAGTAGCTAAAATCTGGAGGAACTGTGAAGACAAAAAGACTACTTATATTCTAAAACATCATCATCAAAAATTATAACCTTCTGCTCCCATGTAAATTGAAAGGCCAAATTGAGCTGTGTTTGAGCTAACTAATTCTGTTGGTGACTCGGAGTATTTAGACCACAAGATTGATAGATGTATTGGCCTTTTCACCTTTAAGGCAAGCTAAACATTTCTGGTGGGAGATGTGCCAGATCTGAAAAAACAAATTCACTGAACAACTGAAAAGCCAGAGATAAGAACTTCCTTAAAAATATATTGGGCACTGCAAGTTGGGCTTTGGAAGGGAGAGCTTCAAAATTTTGGGAAGTTTAATACAACAGAGACAGTCTGTATCTATCTTGGCATGCATGCCAAGATTAAATAAAAGCAGAAACTCTGAGAATCTTTTTCCCTGTGATGAAGTTCATCTACATTTTGTATTTTTGGTTCCCAAAGTGAGCAGCTTCAACTTTATTAGTTTGTGCCTATTATGGGTATTTCATTAAAGATGTAATCCTGCCTTTATTTTACCAATGGATATTGAAACAACAGTTGAAGTTAGTGATATATCAGCTACTGTGAAAGGGTAGTTTTTTAAAAAAAACCATTAAAAACCACAAGTTTTTTTATTTCAGCTAATCAGAGAAGATCTCTTCTAGAAAAATACTTCTAAAAAGTCAGCTTGTTCTTGTTATGGATTGGTTTTTAAGTATTGATTTTTTTTATACAGTGGAAGCGCTAAAACAAAGAGCAGATTAATCAGTTATAAAATGCACAGAGTAGGTAATGCAGATGTCAAACACATGCCATATGAAGTGTAAAACCTCTATACAGTTCATCCTATAACAAAAATAAAGAAGCAATATACAGGTTTGACTAGAACAATTTAGTACCTTACTTTGATACTGCAAGTAAAAGCAGATGTGGGGGATCCTATTCAGCAGGCTGATTCCTGCCTCATGTTTCAACCTTTAGGCACATGGGACCATGAGATCTCCCGATTCAATGGCTGACATGTCAATTAATATGGCTGCCATGTCTAGCCTGTATTTTCTAATGTGTCCCTTGCTGTCTTCTTAGTGATCTCTTTATATAGTGATGTCTATACCTACATGTTCTTTAAGCAGCAGTAATAAAGCATCTTACCAGATGCCCTGTTCTGGGTAGAAGACAAACAGGACATGTGAAGACGTCCCAGAAGTCTTGCTGCATTTGTCTGAAGGCCAATCTGCTCTGAGAAACCAATTATCTGTTGAGACAATAAACCAATCACTAGTTAGACAAATTTCCCTACATTGCCTGTTCAAACTGGATACTACATGATGTAGTTTCTTTCAAACAGATTTGGCTTGTTTGTGCAAGGTGTCACAGTATGCTAGTGCATTATCCAAAACAGGAAACAGAGGCTACCTTCTTACCTGTGTAAGGGTTTTGATGACTTCATTCAGCTTACTTTGAAACTGTGAGGACTGAATGCTCTCAGATTTCAGCTGTCAGAGAAAAATAAAAAAAAGGTGAATTTTATAAGAGGAAAAAAAAGGAGCAACAAAACAGAACAAATCCTGAAAAGGAGGACTGAGTGAGAGAAAAGGAGAAAGCTTACATGGCTGTAAACTTTTCCCCAGTAGCACTGCACATTGGCCATATGATGGGAAAATGGAACAGATCCCATTATACGCATTACAATTCAATATTGCTTGGTTTGTGCTTTTGCATGAATTATTGCAAAAATGTGATGCTCTGGTTTACAACCACTGCTACAGGAATGGCGAGGATGAATCCCATTTTGCCTCCTAGCCAAAGTACTCCTTGAGATTAAGGTACCATTTGCTTGCATGTTCTCACCTGTATCATGCCTCCTTCAGAGCCCACTAGTGCAACCAGCCCACTGACAGCAGCCAGACGCTCCATTGTCGGAGAACCCTGGAAGTATAATTCAGGACCAGTGAGTCAATGTGATGACACAACACTACTGTAGGAAAAAATGTTTCCTCCAACTTAAAAACCATGACTACTATTACCAGTACACCTCTAATTCCAGCAGCCTTTTCAGGTCAGACTCCAGCATGGTAGCTAATATTCATCTTGGTGAATGAAAGCTTTATTTGGAGCTTCCTCCTCACTCCCCCAAGTCTGAAATCATCATGGACTGACAAATCACTTTTTTCCCTAGCACAATCTGTATTCCACAAAATATGTCTCCACAATTGAACTCTAAAACACTGTTTCTTTATTGATACTTACCTTCAGCTGCAATCTTAATGTGTAAATTTAGAGTTTTATTTGAAACACCTAACTTTTCTAGATAAATTGAAAGTATTGTAACAACTAAGGCACTATAATCACCATTCTTTAATTCTAGTCTTGACAAGCAGCACCTAATTTCACAAGACATTTTCATTTAATAACCTAGACTTTATCCTTGGACATTGTTGCAAATTAGTAAAAATGTGCGATTTAAGACTTCATTTCTCATAAAGTATCCAAGTAGAAGAGAAACAGGGTTTCTTTCCTTTAGCAAACAGCCCAAAGATGTATTCTTGCTTTGAAATATCAATCACACAGCATGTTCAGATAGTCATGGCATTTCATAGCATCACTCCTGCAGAAGCAAGGAAAATTATGTCCCTACCATTAATTCTAAATCGCACACCATCCCTTCCCCACCTCCTCTACCCCCAGCACTGCAAAAAAAACCAAACCAACAAAACAAGTGCAAAACCCAGGAAACTAATTCAAACGCCTTTACCTCTGCAAGCACAATTTTTATCCAGGCTGGCATTAGTCTGTTACTCAGGTCTTCAGCTTTCCCATGACCACAAGCTGACAATCCATGTACTACTGCACCCAAAGCTAAAGCAAAACTGTAGGTCTGTAAGGTGAAAAGAACTTATCAAAAAACAGAACTTACAAAGGATTCTACATTCTTTTCTACATTTATTATTGAAATATTACTTCAATATTTATTATTTACCAACAATTAGAAATAATGCCTTTGGCTAGATACCAGATGCTTTCTTATTTTAAGTGTTTTCTCATGTCAAGTGACATCGGATTTTCTGAGATTAAATCTTTGGCACATAGAGCCTTTGTTTTAGAGCAGACTGTCTGATATGAAGATAAGAAGCTGTAGCACAGGCAGTTAGGTCTGGCTTCCTATTTTTCAGATAAACATTCTGAACAGTTGATTAGTGTAATAGCAGGCTTTGATTCAAAATCATTGCCTCCCCCTGGCTCTTTCATTTCCTGGCAAACATTCAACAGAAAAGAACCTGCACTAAAATATGGAGATTATTTTTGGCATTTTTTGGGGGTACCCTAGGACACTAGGGATGAAACATTCACCGAGAGAAAGCTATGGCTATGGTTATGATGCATTGTCTAGAGGCTAAGGGAAAGCAAAAATTCAGAAGAACACAGCTGATGTATTTTTCAACCACGAATTTACAGAAACATGTTATAAAAGAAACAAAAATTGGCAGGATGCAGGAACTAAAGACATGAAGAACTCAAAAGTACCAACTTCTCTTCTAAATGCAATCAGACACATAAAACCTGCTTTTATTTCACTGTCTGGTAATTGCTATATGCATCAATGAATCAAGTGGTAGTCTTAGTAATTGCATGGTATGCACAACACACTCAATATTAGTTAATGATGAAAGTAGATCAATATAATTTTCTTGAATTACAGTCTGGGTAAAGCAGTATCCAATATTAGAAAGATAAAAGAGACATAGACCTGGCACAAAGCCCAAATACTGAATTACTACCTGCTGATTATTTTCTGCTAAAGTCCGTAGCTTGCTCATGGCCTTCTCAGCCTCAGCTGCTTCTATGATTCCCACACTGAAAGCAGAGACACAGGAACATGCCACAGAATAGGCAAGTACCTGAAAAAAATATTTAATTCTGTTAACTAGTGTCTAATCTAGTTCACTGTAGCACTGGTCACATTGAATTATGTGCCAGCATGATATAAAAGACATAACATTTTCAATTTATACTTCCAGATGTTTATTGCCTCTTTGAAAGATGCTAATGTTAAACAAACACAACTAAAGCTTGGAAGTACTTCTGATTTTACAGAGGTCAAACTCCTGACCTTCCACACAAATGTAGCTATACTCTCAACAAAACTATCTGATCATTATTTATGTAAGCATATTCAGCATGCTGTGCTCCCAATCAGGACTACAAGCAGGCCCACCAGGCCAGAAACTGAGCACGTAGAACTGTCTCACACGTGGCCCACAATACCAGCCTCCTGTCCTTGCAGAAGGATTCACCAGCAACATTGCTTTTCTGTTCTCCTGCCTTAGTCATGGAGAATAGGAAGTGAAGCCTGAAGTACCAACAAGGCAAGTGTGCCAACTGGTTAATCTCCTCTGTACCAAAGTTAAGCAGCAGAACCACCCATGACTATAAGGGAAGCAGAGAGCACCTACCTATTGCACAGGATTGACAACAATTTGACCTGGAGCAAGTAATGTGCAGATTGTATCTCTTGCTGCAGCAGGCCAAAATTACTTCTCACGTACAGGGTTATATCCAAGTCATTTACAGTTCTGAAAGAGCCTCTTGTGCATCTCATATAGCAGTATTCATCCTACAGTGCTGGCCAAATTTTACCCATCTCTACAAATCCTTACAGAGATTTTAATTGAAAAGGGTAGGTTTTGCTTCTCATCCCAAACTATCTCATGATGTTAAACAGCTGCTGCCTTTCATCTCAGAAGTTGCTGTATTGAACCCTGTTTAATTTTAATAATGCACTTGCAGATCTCTGGGGACAGATAAATTGTTTCATAGCTGCAAGTAATTTTAATGCATGAACTATAAACTGCAAAAGGCTAATCCCCAACACGTATGTACTGCCGAAAAAATTAAACTCCATTGAAGATGTTTAATAAAGAGCTTTCAGAACAGTACCAAGAGGGGGAAGAGAATAATACTATCAATCTCTATTAACTCCCTTAGGAAAACCAGAGGATTATGCAACCCAACTGCTCAGCTGTTGCAGGCTTACATATATCATGCACAGACAGGGTTGCTTTTTTTGTACAAATACCTGCTTGTTCTGATTTTTGTTTTCTGTTGCAAACTATTCCAATTTCATCAGTTTTCATTCTCAAATTTTACCTTAGCTAAGTTACAGGCTAAGTGGCATGGACTGTGTCAAAACTTACAGGACATAACCTGGAAAAAAACCCCTGAAATGCATGCTCTAACTTAGCAGAGCTCAGTTTAAGTGCTCAAAACATAAAGGGAACAGCAAATGGGGCCATAGCAGCATGCACAAGTACAAGATTCACATTAGCTAGTGACAGCAACTTTCAAAGAAGTATACAGAAGGCATATTGAAGGAGGAAGTATTAGCATGAAGGTTCTCTTTGAGAGTAACTTGACGTCTGCTTTCTAGTAGATCAGATGAGCAGTAAACAATTGCATGCAAGAGACTCATATCCGTAGTTACTCAAGATCCAACTTTCAACAATTTAATTTGGGGTTAAGGAATTAAAGAAGCCCTTTAAAGGGTTATGTCTGTTATCTTTTTAGGCAGTTTCTTAATGTCTGTGCAGCATTTCACATTATTCTATTATTATTATTGTAGTTATTGTCACTTTTTTTCCCAGCAGATATAAACCCATATATTGTTAAAGAAAATATAGAAATCAAGCATTCCACTACCGACATAAAGCTTCAGTAAAAAGGCTATAGGTACTAAAGGGTGGCAACAAAGTAAAAGATTTAAAATTTGTGGTAAAATAGGTCATACCTCCTGGACCCATCTGCTTTGGTTGTCACTGCTGTCCAGGTATTTGCAGAGTTTTCGCAATGAAGTGGAAACATGGACTCGTGATTCTGTTTGGCTACTGTGACTCATAAATGAAAGAACAAGTCCTACTCCTAAAATACATCCAGTGCTTTAAGAGAAAACAAAAGAGAAAGGATTAAGTATACTTTGGCTGCTGTGAATTCTCTTTAAACCCCAAAAAGGATTTGTGGGCAAGAAGACCAACTGGCCTTGTCTGGTAACTAGCCCTGTAGATAATTAATTACCACACTCAATTTTACAAATAGTTTTTATTCCGCATATCCTTTTCGGGAAACCCTGGATGAAAGAAGAACATAAGGAGAAAACATGTATTTAAATAATAAGTCCTACACATACAGCCTCATTATTCCTTCTGCCTCTGAAGAACCAATGGCCCCAACAGCAAGCACATCAACTATATGAAGGCAGTGTGGATCCAAACTTCTACGCGTGATTTGTCCTGACAGCATAAACTCTGAAATCCCAGTTAAACATACTAATTGCAGGTTCACTGGCTGTATTAGGATCTGGTGCTGTCAGACTCCTCCAAGAGTTGTTCCATTTGCGAAAGTAATGAAATTAGTGATTAAGCCAGAGAGCGACTAAGACAGCTGTAGAGATTAAGGTACTCACCTGCATTTCATAACAGGAATGGTCAGGTACGCATTCTAACCCATATGCACTAAAATTTGCATACGCAACAGTGGACCAGCTTCATCAGACATATCCAGCACAACTAACTGATGCTGAAGATACTTAAAATTGCAACAAGAACATAGTTTCAAAGGACATAATTTAATAGGGCAGCAGACACACACATCTTCACAGTCTCTGTCTCTTTTTTCAGATTTTATCAGAAATTCCAAGATCCCAGAGATCCTCATTAAATTCTGCACATGTGCTCCCATAACAAGTTCCAAGTCATCAGCTTTTTCAGAAAAGTCCCAAACAGTTCTGGCTTCCATCATGAGATACTACAGCAAAGCAGACACTTACTGCTCTGAAGGTGATCTCTCAGTGGCACACATTCACATGAGCTCAAAGAAACAGCTATTATCTGGAGATCACTTTTCCCCTCCTTGCACATCTCCCTGACACTGCTTGTAGCAAGTAGCGAGCAGTCAAATGAACATGGCTAGGATCTTAGGCATTCTTCTAAGCTTCTCCCATCCAACTTAAAAATGGGAGGAGTTGCTGCTTTTACTCAGCTGGGTAAAAAAGAAACTTTTGAGAGTAACTTGAGTCCTATTTATAAGCTAATGTTTTACAGCAACTGGGGATGAAAGATGATTGAGCATGCCTAGAAGACTTGGAGGTAGAAGACTTGGCAGTGGCATTTTTTTCCAGCAAAGATCAAACAAACCTTTTTAAGTAACTGGTATATCTGAATTCATGAACAGCCAACAAAATAAGGACGTGGCTTATATACAAGAGTTCTAAATCCAAGTTTACATTACTGCTTGTTGACAAAACTACAAAGAAAGAAAATGGAACTTCTCATTAGAGCTATAGAGCTGCATATTATGTTATTCACTCTTAACAGAGACTCAAAACAAAAGTGGAGACTAAAGCAAAACTTCACCTTCTCTGCTCCCCTTTTTGTAACTAACAATTGCTTTTACTAGGCTACCTTATTTGTGAACTACCTAAAATGAACGTTTAATTATATGTCATCTACATGTTATCTCAGATTGCCCAGCACATTTTAATTGTTTTACTGCCAGAGCATCAGGGTGCAGGCAGCCCTGCCTTCCACTGCGGGCAGCCCAAGCATGGACAACACCGACTCCCACACCTTCTCTGCTCAGCATACTTACACTCAAAATACTGGCAGCCTATTTTTAATGAAAAAGAAAATCACCAGTTTAGCAGGGGTGAAACACTGGTAAAAAGATCAGTGTAATGCTCACGTCTCACAGCTGATCATGCCTGTGTCACATGCAATGGAAAGGCTGGAAAGGACCTTCCTTTGGAATAGCAGTTTACAAGTGTAGAAATGCAGAATTTAGACAACTTTGCAGCATTTACAGCTTTACATTACTTCTTTGCTCACAGAGAGAACTCATACTAGAGACCAAACTGCTCTTAACCTTTAAAAATCATAGCCAGCACAAAAAACTACCTTCCCTTCAATCTTCCCTCTCCTGCTTGCCATTGTTTCACATTCTTCTGACAATCCCTTGTCGCCAGGGAAGTCTGTCTTGGCTCTTCATGAGGCTTTGATCTCCAGCTAACAGGCTGCACAAACCAGCAGCAATAGGCACGACAAAGGGGTGCAGCTAGTACAGTCCCTGTGTACTGTGTGTCTCACCCTGTGCAGGTGCAACAGGCAACAGAAATCCTCACTAAGCTATACAGGTTCACAGCCCAGTGGTGCGCAGCCAGGACTTCCCACAGCTTTTCAGAAAGTGCACTGGAGAAAGGAGGGCAAAGGCAAGTGGGAATTATTGTTCTTTCCTTTGAACAGGGAAGAGCTGGGCAGAGTAATGCTTAAAAGCAAAAACAACCTTATGCACCCACACTGAGGCACTCAAATACTGTGGTTCCTTCCCTGATTTGAAAGGGAAATAACTACTGTGGAAGAAACATGCTGCCACGTTATGTTAGTTGTCTAATGGCAAATGACACTTGTTTTGTTGTTTCCAGTCTTAGGAGTTTCAAACCCTAACTGTAAAGCCTTGAGCAATATAGACAAAGTCCATGACTAAGTCTGTTTTAGGGAGGATGTGGCCCTCCAAAGGTCCTTTCCAGCCTGCATGAGTGGGTGATTCTACAGAAGGAGTCAGAACGGGCTGTCCCCTTATCCTGTTCTTATACCTTTCTGTGCAGAATTAAGGAATAAAAAGTGTGAGTTAAAAAGTCAGAGCTCAAAATATAATATCATCAGTAAAAAAGGAAACTCACTTGTACTCCAGACCAGTGTCAAAGCAGCAGTCCTCCAACACATCCAGGGACTTCATTAGAACCAAGTTTATCTGTTGACCAGGAATATCACTATAAAACCAGAACAAAACAGAAGCAAAAAAATAAAATCCAATGTCTGACAGTGGGAGTAGGACACTGAAAAAACATTATCTCAGCTAGACTTGTAAATATTTATATGCTGAAAATTCATGACATTTTACACTATTAGCTCTGTAAATCTCTCTCCATCTCATTGCCTAACTTACTGATAAAAAAAGAAGCTTTTTCTCATACATCTCACTCCAAAGATGTCATAGGGACTCCCCTCTTATTAAACATGTACACAATTTTCATAATGAACATGGCATCCTTAATGGAAACTTAACTCTATGACCTGGTATTAGCTATAGCTACATCCCTATGAGTTTTGACTTGTTGCAAGTCTATGCTTCGAAGAATGTGTAAGGTTAGGCTTTCAAATCATGCAGAGCAGTGAAAGAGTAAAACCAGCCTGTAGAAATGGTTAGGTAAATGTATTCACTTAACACCCTTCACCAAACAAATAAACACAAATCCTCAAAATAAAGAGCCACATACTCCAAAATGGACTAATGCAACTTCTTTCTCTTCAAGAATCTTTTAATGCTTGTGGGTAGTTCAGTTGTCCTACTGCCTAAACATCCAGAGGTAGTCCATTCTCAAATGGACTGGATGAGGATGTGGATGAGTGAATGAGTCAGTGGCAGGAAGGCATCAAGACACCAAAGCATGAAGTTTAGAACTCAGTAATACTGCACAGTGTTTTAACAAAAGCAGGTGCCTTGGAAACATAAGCTTCATGGAGTAAATTAACAACTGCCAATCAAATCTGTTTGGCAGCTGTGCTTGTGCACTAATTAAACATTTATTATGGGTATATAGGAAGACAAAATCCCTAGCAGTCAAGAAACTGGAGGAGTATAAAGCCAAACCTACTTCTTAATTTCTCTGGAATCATTAGAAATTTGCAACTGAGGCCAATCTTTCTGAAAAGGAGGCATTTTCCACCAACTTCAGAACACCTCTTTGGTGCCAACATAGCTGTAACAGCATGTTTTAAAGACAGTCCATTACACTACTTCCATTGTAGCTCCATCCTCACATGTGTAACTCACGTGATCTAAGTGGACACTCTCCAGTGTCCAGAGCACCACTTAGAAAGGAACCAATGAGAACTATGAGTTATTTTACTATTATGTCTTCTAGGGTAACTAGTCCCATTTAAGAGCATATGTGTGGCTGTTCTAGCTGACTGCTTTGCACGTGTACCATAGGATACTACGAAAATTAGTCACTCATCTTGAAAGAATGACAAAATACCAAGGACAGCTATGGGAGGGGCTAAGGTGGGGCGATGAAGACTGATAATAAAAGGCACCGTTTAAGAACCCTCAAGAATCATTTGCCTATGACTTACAAATAATTTAATTCCTCAGATCTTAAGGTCACATGCAGAAAAAAAGGAAGTTACCTGTACAACTACATTAAATACGGTAGTTCTTACCTGACTTTTTCTTCATACAAACGTGAGATAAACATCCCCAAACCAAGACCCATGTGGATTTGAACAGCTTGAGACTCATCAGCATTTGGTTTCCCAGGTAACCTGTCAGTTAGCATATTCAGGACCTCCTCAATCTTCTCCTTGCATGATACAACGAAAATTGGCACCAGGAGAGACAAAGCTGTGGCTGCACAGGATCGAGCTATAATACTAGCAGTATTTTCACCTGAATAGGATTTCTAGAAAAACACAAAAAATAATTTTTTTTCTTTTCCTCTTACTCCTCTTCAGGCAGTAACACTCAGCACTTGACGAATTTAAAATAAATACCTATCAAGCAGACAGCAGAACAGATGTACTGCAATCTGACAATAAATAGTATTTCATGGAACTGCCTATGGTAACTTTTCCATTTGGTTTACCTTGTAAGCAGCTTAAAACTAGGGCACTTCAGAATATAATTTCTAAGTGTAAATAAGATTGTTTAGTATGAAACTAAACAAATTATAAGACAGGATGCAACTAGAATTTAACAGCTAATCTGCACATAAATGCATTGCCCTATATTAGTTTTCACCTTCCTTGTAAAAAAAAAAATCTAGCAGCACAATCAGAACAGCAAACAGAACCAGCCATGATATTATTGTTCTTGAACTTTAGCAAGTTGGAAAAAGTACCACCTTAAATGCATCACACCTAGAATGAAGAACTCCTGACATTATTCAAGCATAAATAGGAAATACATGGGAGATGGAAGCGGGGTCATGCCACTTGGAATGAATACAGAGAGGTTATCAGAATAACTAGAAATGAGATGAGGAAGGCCAAGGCCTATCTCGATATAAATATGGCCAAGGACATCAAGGGCAACAAGAAGGGCTTCCTCAAATACATCACAAAGAAAAGGGAAAACAGGGATAATACGGGCCCATTACTAAATGGAGGGGGGACCCTGGTGACAGAGGGAGCAGAGGAGCTACTGAATGCCTTCTCTGCATCAGTCTTTACTGACAAGACCAGCCCTCAGGAATCTCTGGCCCAAGAGACCAGAGTAAAGGAATGTTGGAAGGAAGACTTTCCCTTGGTCTGTGAGGATTCAGCTAGAGAACACCTAGGCAAACCTGACAGCCACACGTCCCTGGATCCTGATGGGATGCATCCACAAGTGCTGAGAGAACTGGCGGACACCATAGCTGGGCCGCTTACGGTCATCTTTGAAAGGTCATGGAGATCAACAGAGGTGCCCAAGGACTGGAAAAAAGCAAATGTCACCCCAGTCTTCAAAAAGGGCAAGAAGGAGGACCCAGGGAACTACCAGCCAGTCAGCCTCACCTCAATCCCTGGAGTGGTGATGGAGCACCTCATTCTGGAGGCCACCTCTATCTATATGGATGACAAGAAGGTGATCAGGAGTAGCCAGTAGGATTCACTAATGGGAAATCATGCTTGACCAACCTGATTGCCTTCTATGATGGGAAAATCACCTGGATGGATGAGGGGAGAGCAGGGGACACTGTCTGTCTCAACTTCAGTGAGGCCTTCGACACTTTCTCTCACAAGATCCTCACAGGCAAACCCAGGAAGTGTGGCCTGGATGAGTGGACAGTGAGGTGGACTGAGAACTGGCTGAACAGCAGATCCCCGAGGATTGCTGTCAGTGCCACTGGGTCTAGTTGAAGGCCTGTTGCAAGTGGTTGTTCCCCAAGGATTGACACTGGGCTCAGTACTGTTTAACCTCTCCATCAATGACTTGGATGAAGGGGCAGATGCCTCCTCAGCAAGGTCATTGATGATACAGAGCTGGAAGCAGTGGCTGATATCCCACAGGGATGTGCAGCCCTTCAAAAG
>VZRJ01006253.1:0-135347 GCA_013397565.1 Ptilonorhynchus violaceus
CATAACTAACCCAGGACAACCCCATAAAGCACAAAGGGGACAACAATAAGGTGTAAAGGACAATCATAGTCCTTGCAGGAACAGGGGCAGAAGCAGAAGAGGGAAAGCAGGATTGCTTCAGTCCCTTTTGCCTAGGTAAAGATGTTGCACCTGGGCAGTTCTGTTGGGTATCTGAGCAGGTGCTCCTACTCTGGTAAAGAAAGTGCTCCTCTTTTGTTTGCCATTCATCACATTTTGCTACTGCAGCTCAGCACTTATCTCTGATGTGTTATCTTTTACTGTGTAAGTAGGTTAAGTATGTTCAGAATTTCAAGCAGGTTCGTGAGGGTGTGGGGGGTTGTTTGTGTTTTCTCCTCCGACCTCCCTGTGTAGTAAGGTGATTGGTACTGCAGCTCAGAGTCAATAAACTTGGATGCAATAGTTCATATAATCATACTATATCCTGAGTTGGAAGGGACCCAGTAGGGTCCCTTCCAAGAATCACACCATGTGCCTGAGAGTGTTGTCCAAACACTTCTTGAATTCTGTCAGGCTTGGCACTGTGACCACTGCCCTGGGGAGCCTGTTCCAGTGCCCAACCAACCTCTGGGCAAAAAACCTTTTCCTAATATCCGGCCTAAACCTGCCCTGACACAACTTCAGGCCATTCCCTTGGGTCCTGTCCCTGGTCACCAGAGAGAAGAGATCAGTGTCTGCCCCTCTGCTCCTCCTCATGAGGAAGCTGTAGACTGTGACGAGGTCTCCCCTCAGTCTCCTCTTCTCCAGGCTGAGCAAACCAAGGGACCTCAGCCGCTCCTTGCACAGCACCAGTGCAAAGCAAAGTGGGAGAACCCCCTCCCCTGACTGTCTGGAGATGCTGAGCTTGATGCACACCAGGATAGTCCTTTCTATCCTTTTCACTACAGGTGTACAAACAGCAACACTTTCATGGATAATTAGCTTCTCTACTGACAGCAGCAGGTTTTCTCTTTTTTCTGTCTCTTTACCTTTGCACCCATATAGCTGTATGCAGTACACAGCACTTATCAAGCACTTCATGAGCCACTCATCACTGCTAGCTGTTATTTTTCTTCTAAAAGAACAAGTTTCATATTCTATTAATCCACTTGGAGACCTTCTCAGTGACTTTATGTAAGTTTTCCTTTGAGCTATAACTTTCTTCTTTTAACGCAATGACACTCAAAAGTTCTTTTTGTTAAAAACATGTTGGGGAATTTCTAATAACATTCAATCTTGTCCCGGCTTTTGAGACATCTAGAAAGTTTCTGAAGAAAATTGAAATAAATGTTACATGAGGTGATAATAAATTTGGAAATGCATCTACTGCTGTCTCCAGCTGGTCATTAAACAGTACCACAGATAAGATTTTTACATCTGTAACATGAAATCATATATACTGAATACAGTAAACCAAACTAAGACTAATGTATGCAGATGTGGGTACTGTAAACATCCAGCTTCCATTGGAAAAAAACCACTTATGAGGTGTTATATTACAGGACCAGACTGTTAAGTTCCATTTTTGCCATTTCAAACCACACCAGTTATCAATTTACAAGGATATTTATTACATTAGAAGTTTTGATGAAGGGTTAAACACTTTATATGTTTGAATTCTTCAAGCTGTACCATCCAAAGTGAAGCAAGGACTTAATTCACACTAGTCACATTTTTCTGCAAGAGCTATGTTTACCAGGCCACAGTGCAATCATACTTTCAGAAAATAGGGCCAGATGTCAGTGGGAAGGTTCCTATTGATTTTGCTGAAAAGTGGAAAACTGGAGAATGAAATGTGGGACCAACAAAGCTATGGCAACTGATAAGTCAATTTGTCACCTAATGGTATTATAATTGCCTATAGATCAAAGAGCTGGAGCAATATCATAGCTTTTAACCCTGCCAAACACCTCAGTTAAGATTTAGCTTTTTTCCCTGAAGGAAAGAACAGAAGTAATTTAGCAAATTACAATCTGTAAATGGCTTAACTGTTCTAAGACACAAAGTGGGATGAGGAGGTGGTACACTGGGGAATCATGTGGGGAATAAAAGCATACAAGAAACTCCTGGTGTGTTGAATGAGCTTAGTCTACAGATGGAATAATATACACGACCCTCCAATAGTTTTGTGTGCATACATCTCTCCCTCTAGTCTGAAATATGTCCTTAATTATTTGTTTTCATGACACACTGTAGTATCATGATTTATATTTCAGACATAGCTACATTTCCACACACTTTTTTGCTAGAAACTGTAATCATGAGATTCTTTGCTTTCTCAGGCTGCTTTTGTCCGTGCACTGCAATGTGTGCGCTAGATGGCACTCAATGCTTAACGCTCAATTCTGTGCCCTGTCCAGAAAAGAGTTACAGGGACTAGTGAAACAATTGCTGAGCTTTATGTTACCTTGAACTGATAAAATTTCTATAGACAAAACCAGAAATTTATTGCTTTGTAGTTATGTTTGTAGCAGCATGAAGTGTTGAAAAGGCCTTGCGTACACCCAGTTATCATGCAATGAAATAGGAACAAGAAAAATTTTAAATCTCCTAAACTTATATTGATACACATGAAGCCCAGAATTCTCACTGAAATTCAGGGAATAAAGTCATAATTAGACCCTCTACCAGATGGGAACAATGAAAAAACAAAGGAACTATGAAGAAAATATTTTAATTCAATGTTTTATTTGTAAGAGTTTAGCCACAAAGGGAAGGGCTGAACTCCAAAGTAGACTTCAGTGTAGAAGTCGCCAGACTGTGATGTTCTTTGGTATCAATATTATTTATGTTCTGGGAAAGTATTTTTAACTTGCTAGATCCCCGCCTTCTCAAGTACAGAGCTACAACAAGGATGCTTTTTGTTTTAATCTTTAGAGTTTTAAGATCTCTGAAAAAAATAGGTAAGTTTTAACATTTATTAATTTCACTACAGATCACAATCAGGCTGATCAGGACATAATTTACAACAAAACAGGAATACACAGTTAACGGCAGCATTTCTCTTGCTCCTTTTTGGTATTTCTGCTTGGATTATGTGTTTCTCCTTTCATACACAATCATGCTCTTTTGCAAGCACAGTAAGCCTGGGGATGCAGCCAAGTCCAGTTCCTATTATCTCCCAAACTGTGATAGTCACACAAGGAGCAAATCTCTATGATATTTTTCAAGAATAATGAAAAGTCACATAACAGCAGCAAAATTATCCACCTAAAATACCAAGCAGCTGTGGCACTGGCAGGGTTTTAGAAGTTGGTATCACATCAGAGCACTGTTCTTGGCTCTTCTGCCTGTCCTTCAGACAACCACTGTGTCTCTGGCACCCAGAGTTTCAAGTGCTCTCTTTAATCACCATCAGTCATCAAAGCCACTACAATCTATGTGCCTGCTAAGGCTCCAATCAGCCAAGTCAGAGATAACTTTTATAACCAAGCAACAGACACAATAAAGTTTGAACCTTTTGAAAGTAAACTGAGATGGGATCAAAGACACCATCTAGACTGGAGTGCATAGGTGTGAGAATACTGCGAAACACTCTGAAAAAAAAAAAACGGTGAAACTACAGTGCAAGCAATCAACTCCTTTTTTAAAAGTCTCTTCTATTGGACCAAGATTCCCACCATTTGGATTTTGATTTCTGGCTGGAATGATGCATGCTTCTCATCAGCCTTTCATGAAATATTTCTGAAAATCTGATCTGGTGCCTTTTTGAACCTAACAGTTTTGAAAATATAACTGTGTCACCCAGTGGGGGTAGAATTGGGAACCTTCATCTGACATCTCATGATGTAGCTATCACAAGTGTGGTGTCACAGCTTTTGCTTGATATTTTTTTCTTTGTTTTTATCCTGTGTTGACTTTTGTTCTTATAGTAATAGTCCACATTGATGGCAGATGAAACTTTTAGCTTTTTTTATTATGAAGAGAGCTTATCCCAGTAGGATGTGTCTTTTATCTAAGCTGAATATCCCAGAGCAAATAATTTTTTTTTACAAGGAAATCACCAGTTTTTCACTGGTAAGGAGTTAGTCTAAGTGCAGGACTCTGTCTCTATATCTAGAGTACTTCCAGACAGAGTTATAGATATCAGTTCTAGCCTTACTGTATTTTGTTACTTCTGGCCTCTTTAAGCAATTCTATTTACTCTGTTTTGTTGACCGAGAGCCCTTTACGCCACTATTATTTTGTGATGCCCTTTCTGTAGGCAATAGACGCATTTTCATTTTTGCACTGTATCAACTTGTACTACATGTACATATGATGTGAGGTCTCAGTATAACATCTATGCAGGCAGCAATAACATACCATGTTGGAAGTGGTGGAAAAATAACCTTTACAGTATTTTTGTTGCTTGTCAACACACAACACTAATTATGTTCCAATGAGTGAAATCAGGCTTTTGCCATGAAGCTTTCAAAGTCTCACAAGAAAAATTTGCACTAAATACTAGACTAACTCTCTAGTTTTCATTCTACAAACAGTAAAAACTAATTCAAAAGACTGTACATTTTATTTAGCTTGCTAATACTTGCTACTAGAAAAGAACAGATACTCCCAACAACTTTCATTATAACTAAAAAACTATAATTTAATACCTTCTGTTACATTGCAGTCTATAATAGCCACCCCATTAGTTACTCTAGATTATCTCCTGGCTTTTAGTGCTGACTTTCAGTTATAATGGGCACTTGTGTACTAAAGGAACGTCATTAATTTCTTGCCCAGATACATGCAGAGTTAATCAACAGGCCATTTAGGGGACCACAAATTGCAAATCCTGCAGATACAGCCACCTCAGAGTGTGATAAATGAAGCAAAATGTTAGAGGAATAGTACTTCAGAAGCAATCAATATGAGAGAACAATTTCTCATTCTCTTTGCACTAAGATCATGGCTTGTCCTTACCTTAGTGTATGTCATACCTAGACAGATACCTAGTCATAGATGACAATCTTTTCACTATTAAGCAGCTTCTATGTTTAATTACACACAATATTATTTTTAGTCTGAATTTGTATTATTCCATCATCGTCCCTCTGAATGATCTGCATATCTGAAATGAAAAGTATCAGGCCACCTTACCTACCTGCTTCATGAAAATGTATCTTTCTCTTACTCCATATAATTCACATGAAGGTGGTGGAGAGAAAGAGGTGCCTGAGAAAAATCTGGAGGTGGCTTTGAGATCATCTGGTTCAGACATCCTACTCAATTGATGGATTAGAGTGGTGGTTAAATGTTTACCTCCTTTCCTAGATCAACAGGACAATGCAGACACTTTGATCAACCTGGAGTCTGGTTTTCTACGTTTTCTCGCTGAAGGAACATGGCATTATGGTGGTGAGTTTTAGCAGGGCTATGGAGTCACAAGAAGAGCAGGAATATTGGATCCTGGGCTTAACACTGACATTGACATGTCTGGCTGAGTTGGTGAGGTATTTGATCCCTGCTCCCAGGATCTGCATTGACTTTCTTTAACCTGATGAAGGTATGAAACCCCATTCAGGGAAGAAGGTTCAAAACATTTTGCCTCCTCTAAGAGAGGACTTGTGGCACCAAACCACAAGTGCTTGAATTGGGCTCTCAGTCACCAGTCCTCCAACTGGTCTTGTATTTCCCTCCTGCCTGCAAGCAGAGTAGCTCTATTTCACAGGTCTGAAGACTGCTTTGCCCACAGGCAAGTGGACTAATGTGGATCTTACCTGACTGTCCACTGAAACCTGTTTCATACTCAGAAATTAAATCTTCTGTGTCCTGAACTCAGACACATTCTGATCTAATGTGGAAAGCTATAGTTCACTTTCTGGAGACCTTTAGGTGATATGGAAAACCCCTGAAGATAAGAAACACTGGAGAGCAGACCTCTTAGACGGTGGGGTAGGTTACATCAGGATGTAACACTTTCAGACCTAAGTCACAATTTATCTGGGAACTAAGGAGATTAAGGGCTTATTTATCTAATAGGGTTAATGGAAATGTTTTGTTTACAAATTCAGTAATTTAAATTAAGGGAGAAATGCAGATGCAAAAAAGCAGATGTCACGCACCAGTGGGGGCCAGCGGCTTCCTGAGTGAGTTCCAGGAGCAGTGGGTGCTCACACAATGGGTCCCAAAGAGGATTAACCAACATGCAGAGCAATTATAAACACTTGGTAAGTGAGCACAGTCAACAAAGACAGCGCAGATACACAGCAGGTTAAGCTACAGTTCATCAGCAAAACCACCTCCTATGACTCATAGAATCATAGAATGATTTGGGTTGGAAGGGACCTTAGAGATCATTTAGTTCCAGCCTCCCTTCCATGGGCAGGGACACACCTTCCACTAGACCAGGTTCTTCAGATCCCCATCCAACCTGGCCTTGAACACTTCCAGGGATGGGGAGACTACAACTTCTCTGGGCAGCCTGTTTCTGTGCCTTACCAGCCTCACAGTAAAGAATTTCTCCCTAGTATCCAATCCAAGCCTTCCCTCTTTCACTTTAAAGCCATTCTTCCTTGTCCTGTCTCTACAAGCCCTTGAAAAAAGTCCTTCTCCAGCTCTCTTGTGACACCCTTTAGGTACCAGAGGGTGCTATAAGGTCTCCAAGCCTTCTCTGCTACTAAGGTGTTCAAATGAGAAGGGTTTCTGAAAGTCAGTGACTCGTGTGTGGGGAGGGACTTACAACACAGACAAGCCTTTAAAAATGTTTACATTAAGTCAAATCCTAAGTTCATAGTAAACCCTCATTGATACACAGGTGTGATAATTTTACAGAAATTAATTTATCTGAGTTAGAGTGTGATTTTCACTTAACATCCATCTCTGTGACAGCACTTCTCATTACCATATTTGTTCAAACCCCCAAGCTCTTATAATCTTATTTGTTCCAGGAAAACAAATCTCAAGGTCTGGAGTACTTTAACTATATTAACATGCTTACTTGATGGATATTTTGCAGGTGAAGAGATCTTTACTCATTTCCTTGTTTTCGCAAACACTGAATGTCTGGTAGTTTCTAATGAAATCCATGAGATATTGTCTGTTTACCAGTTTTAGAAAATACGGCTAGAGTTTTAGTTGATTTGCTTAATTTTGTATTTCAAAGTCAGGTTACATATCTCTGTAAAAAAGTTTTATACTATTCAGCACAGTTCTAGGCTTCTTTTTAATTAACGTCATTTAATTTTAAAGAATTCCTTGTTTTTCTAAAAATCTTCCAATTTTACCAATATTCACAGTCAGCACAAGTTTCAATACAAATGGTAAGAAAATAAAATATTACCTTTCACAAAACAAAATAGTTGCTGCAGTTTCCTGAAAGTTATTATTGTACTCCATCATATTTATGAAGATACAGTACACTTACAAAATATAATACAAACAAAGAGGCAGTTAGCAACAAAGCAAAATAGCTCATTATATGCTTAGCATGACAGTTTCATTACTGCTCTACACAAATTTCATAGTTGTAATAAGATATGTAGTAAATGTGAGCTATTTTGAGACCAAAAGCACAGCATGCCTGACTTCTGTGTAGCTCTGCAAGTTTTGATTTTATGAATCATAAAATCTTAACTTGAAATTTGCATTAAAATAATACTAAAATGATAGAAAGGAATTGTGGGACTCGAGCTCATCTTATTTAGGCATCCTAAATGCCTGATTCTTAAGATTAGAATCAGTCCTCTGAATTAAGTTGGGGAGAGAGAGAAAGAGAGAGAGAGAAGGAGAGAGAGAGTGAGAGGGAGAGAAGGAGGGAGATCGAGGTATTTCTGAAGGGTTCAAAGACATATTTGATCTGTTTAAGTTTAGGCATTTAGGTGAGGTAAAGTGGCTCCTACTCCAGCCAGTCAGGGACTATAACTGAGGACATCACCACTGTGCAGCTGGCAACAGCCTCTTTTACATAATTGCCATACTTTTAGAAAAACAGGCAGAGCCAATTGGTCCAATAAAGACAACCCATCCTTATAAAAAAAAAATTTGAAATACATATTAGATTTTTGTATGAGGTTTTCATGTGACGTAGCCTCTTAGGAGTCTCAGCAAATGGAGAATCCATAATGGTTCCAGGAAAACCTTTCCAGCACTTTTTTGTATAACTATTAAACATGTTGTCTGCTACATAAGGCTGTATATATGTAATGTTATCAAACCCTATAAAAAATTAAAGCTATTCCATTATTCTCTATCCATAGAGAATACATACGTACATTCTGTGTTGGGACTAAGCAGGAAGTGCATGGTCCTGCTTATAGAGATTATTTATCCATTTCAAATTGCGGTTGCTACATGAAGCTCTCTGAAGGAACCATCATTTCTTTCTGATGGGAACTGTGGTAACTGGATCTTTTTCAGAGGTATTTTCATTATGCTTAGCTACAAGTCTGGTGGATTCAAAACTCCAATCCTCTCGCGATGGGGCTAGATGGTACGGGCCGTGACCTTCCCAAAAGCGTCCTGCGTTCGGTGGTGCCGTGACGCGGTGTGCGGTGGTCGGTGGAATAGGAATGCAGCGGTCGTCACCAAGAGTCCCTCTCAGGGGTCGCTGATCGGTGCAGTTGCACAGCCAACACCCGATCCCGCCCGCGCAGGTGGACGCGCAGGCACTCACTCACACACAGAAGCAAACAGCCGGAGGCAAAGAGTTGGAGGGGCTCTTCTTATGGTATTCCATGAAACAGGTTTATTCCGTGAAGGGTTCAGGGAAGAAGAAGCACAGAACAATGGAGGGTCCAGGGTTATATACTAGGGGCAGTAGGGGCAGAGGGAACAACAGGGACCAGTGGGTTGAGGGCCAAGGGGTGGAGAGAAGGTGGGGTTACAGTACAATAACCAATAGGGAAGGGCAAGGGGAGGAGCAAGGGACAGGGACAAATGAGGTGTCGAGTAAGGGAGAAGGTTCTGGAATACAACCATAAAAGGGTACAGAGACTGACAGGCCAATAGGCCAACTGAATAGGGGAACGTTAACATAGTGTTGTTAGGGCAGATGGGGGAGACCTTCCTCCTCACCATGACTATGGGGGAGATCTCAGACCTCGGAGCCTTCCAACCAGCAGTCTTCTACTGCATCTGGGTTTTCTGGCTCCTCAGCTGCTCCTGTGGCTGGCCCTACCAGGCTCAGCCACCGCAACACAATCCTGCGTTTTTAAATTAAACAAGATATAAATGCTTCCTGTTATGTACTGGTAAAGTTTTATGCTAGTCACCAGCATAAAACCACTAGATGTGGTTTTGTCCATGCTATGTGAAACCCTTCTGAAATATCTGCTGGCATACTTCAGGATCTAGTCAACAAAAAGACACACAGAGATGAGGCAGCTTCAATGTGGCCACTTTTTTGGAAAAACAGGTAATGGAAATGCCAGATACTGTGCCAGCTGGCTTCTGTGTCCCTGTGCAATTTCAGTTTTTCAGCCTGCTGTCTGATACATTTTTCCTTTCTTGGGGAGCGGGGAGTATTTGAAAAGCCAAACCAGGTGTCAGTGCCCTGGATTCGGACTCCTTGGAGATAAATTCATACTCCCACCAGTTTCCTTTTTTTTTTAATTAAAGTTGATTGAAATCACATACTTTTCTTGTGCCATAGGCCTTTCATTATAAAATGGGGTATTACTCCCTTTTTTGACATCTCTCTATCTCTCAAGACAGATATCCATTCCTGACTGAAAAGAGGAAACCCTATGAACAACCACCTGTATAATGAGACAGATTATTTTTCAAGGTACAAATTTATCAAAAAGCTTCAACAGTGGGAATTTCATTCTCTTCTCTGGAGCAATTTTAGTAGTTGTTGCTTGTATTAAAATTAGAGTCCAAAAATAACTAATGCTACATTATGGATGATTAACCTGCTATAACTACAAAAAAAAAAAAAAAAGAAAGAAAAGGCAGACAAGGTTTTCCACAGAAATAATTGTGATTCAAAGTGGTGAAGTGGAAAACCTTCTAAAAGAAAACTTGCAGCTTTGAGCGAAAACTTTTGTTCCCATTACACTGCAATATCCCTTATGATTTCTAAGTATAAAACCAATGGGACTCTGTGTGCTAAATTATTCTTCTTTTCTCATTAAGTTTGAATTTTAATAGTGGTTTTTTTCTCCTGCTCTTTCATTGAGGGAATTAGTTGGAGTTGTACATTGCTTTCAGATTCATTTGATTTGGGAGTACAAATCCACCAAACCAGAAAAGTTTACAAGCTTTTCACAAGCACTTGTGGACGGAAGCCACCAAACATTTGACTATGTGATACTCATTGTGACTGCAGCATCACACAGGATGATGATAAAATTGAAAACTGTCAAACCCACCAGCAGTGATGGAATCATATTTAAGAGAAATTAATTCAGAGAATTCATCTAGAGATTTGCGGCACATCCTGAGTTTGAGCTCTGCATGTAACAGGAGGGTTAGAATGTATAGAGCTCACAGTTGTCAGTGCCACAGTTGAGAGCCTCTGGGTAAGAATCAAGGGACAAACAAACAATGTGGATGTCATCGTGGGAGTCTACTATAGACTTCCTAACCAGGACAATGACGACAATGAATTATTCTTTGAGGAACTAAGGCACACTTACATGTCAGCTGCCCTTGTACTGATGCCTTAAGGATTAGCTTTTAGATTTTTCTAACCCTGCACTGTACTAAGGTGTAATTCTGAACTCCATATTATGTGCTTCACATTCTTGTTAAACAAAACATTCCTCTTAGGCCTGGAAAACAAGGTCGCTATCCTAGGCCTAAGTATAAACAAAAGTGAATTGGGAGGGGGTGAATGGGGAAATATTACTTCATTACCTGGAACTGTAATTGGACAACTAACTTCTGATAAAAAATGTACCAAACCTATATCTGGGGGGAAAAACTCGTAATCGGGGTCCATCTTGGTCTAGCCTAGCATCGGCAAGGCTCTGTACCAGAGGTGTACCACCCGAAGGCCTTCAATAAATTCATACCTTTATTCACTTACTTTGTTCAGTCTCTGTTTCAGGTACTCCCAATTTTAGGCATCAGTATATCTGGCACAACCCAGGGCCAGAAGATTCTTACAAAACCTAAATGACAACTTTATAGAACAGATCCTAAGGAAGGCAGCTCAGAAAGATGCCCTCCTTGATCTGCTGCTCATCCACAGAGTGGAGATTTGTTGCCATTTTGGCCACAGTGACCATGAAGTGATCAGGTTTAAAATCTCTGTTGACAGGAGGAAAAGTGCCAGCAAAACCTCAGCTCTGGACATGAGGAGAGCAGATGTCAGGCTGCTTGGGGAACTAGTGATCAAGGTCCCCTGGGAAAATGTTTTTGCAGGTCTTTGGGTTCATCAGTGCAGGTCACTTTCTAAACATCACCTCCTAAGGCCACAGGAGCAGCAACTCCCAAATGTCAGAAGCCAAGCAGATGAAACAGAAGGCCACCTTGGCTGAACAGGGGTCTTCTCTTGGAAATAAGGTAAAAAAAGGAGGCTGTACGCCCAGTGGAAGCAAAGCCAGGGGACATGGGAGGAATACCGAGATGCTGCCTCCCACTGTAGGGAGAGAATTTGTACGGCCAAAGCTCAACTGGAGTTGAAGCTGGACAGAAATGTGGGGGACAATAAAAAGAGTTCTTTCAAATTCATTAATGGCAAAAGACTGCGTAAAAATAACACTGTCTTGTTACAGGATGAGGATGGTCACCTCACAAAGAGGGACGTGGACAAGGCAGGGGTGTTTTACACATTCTTTGCCTCTGTCTTCAACACGGGTGACAGACCAAGGGTGTCTGAGTACCCTGAGATGGAGGACCATGACTGTGACAATGATCAACCGCCAGTTGACCCTGAATTCATGTGGTATCTGCTGCTTCTGGAGTAGCAGGGATCTGCAGCCCTACAAATCTATGGGGCCTGATGGGATTCATCTGAGAATCTTCAAGGAACTGGCTGTGTCATTGCAAAGCCTCTCTCAATGACTTTTGAGAAGTCTTGGGAATCTGGAGAGGTTCCAGCTGACTGGAAGCTGGTGAATGTTATGCCAGTTTTCAAGAAGGACAAGAAGGAGGACCCCGGAAACTACAGGCCTGCCAGTCTCACTTCAGTGCCTGATAAAGTTACGGAGAATATTATTCCGGGATGTATTGAAAAACACCTGGAGAACAACGCAGTCTTTGGTCACAGTCAGTATGACTGCTTATCAAACCTGTTCTGCTTACCAAACCTGATTCCCTTTCATGACAAGGTAACCCTCCAAGCTGATCAAGGACAGCCAGCTGATGTAACTTTTTTGGATTTCAGTAAAGCTTTTGATCCTGTCTCTCATTGTATCCTTCTCGACAAAACGTCCAGCATAGAGCTGGATAAACACAGCATATTCTGTATTTGCCACTAAAGCACAACACTGTTCTTTAAAGACCTAAAGAGGAAGTTTCCATCAGCAGCTCAGTATAAACTATATACTTATTATAACTAAATACAGAACGCTTCTGAAAGTATTCACAGCTTCAAACACACTGGCAACATAACTGTTGACTGCAGGGAACTCAGTGTACATTTGGGATGAATTTGGTCCTAGGAGTTTAAAGCTTGAAGGAAAATCTAAAGGAACCAAGGGAAATCAAGAATATTGAATGAATTCCTGATGCATATGTATCCTTTTATTGAATTGTTTCCTCCAGGGTTTATTATGGATGCATAATTTTTTGTTAGAAAAAGGTGTTCAAGATTTTTTTAAAGATGAAGAAAGAGCCATACCATGAAGGATTATAAAATTATCATATATATTAACCTGCTGTTGAGACAGAAATTTCAGCCAAGTTTATAAGATGGTTGAGCAGTAGTCATCTCTACCCACTGAATTTGAAATGTTTTAGGCTTCAGTGATTCAGGCTTCAGATAGGCTTCAGGGTGCCTCAGGCTGTAAGATGTTCTGCCACATTCAAATACATCTCACATCTCTCCTTGCAGGCTTGTATTCTTGGGGGATGTTAGGAGTTAACAGCAACCCACCAACAAGTCCTACCAGTGGCAGCCAAAAATCTGCTGCTGACAGTTGCCATGACCAACTAATCAATCTCAAAATTATGTCAGCTGTTTTTTTACCAGCTAAACCAGGTACAATTACATCACTGAGAAGACAACAGAGAAAATCACCCTGTGACCCTTTCATAAAAGACCATTACAAATAAAAAAAAAATTAATTTTAATTTTCTTCTCCAAATAAATGTCCTGTGCTCCTGTAGAGACACTTCAATACATAGGTATGGAAACAAAACAGAAATGAAAGCAAATCTCTGACTCACATATCTGATTTGCTGAATGGATTTAAAAGTGCCAAATATTAAATATATGTCCTTAAGACAGAGTGTAATTAGCACATGATACTGAGAATGCTGCTAACACCAGATGTTGTTCTGTTTAACACTGCTCATCATACCTAAGCTCTTCCCACAAAGTTGCAAGGACCTATCTAATTAATAATCCTATCTAAGCAGACTGAGCTTTTAATTAAGGCAAAAACACTGCTTGCAAGGTATTGGTCTAATAAGGTATTCAATCAAACACACATTACTGCTTTGGTGGCCTTTGGGGAATATTGTCTCCAGGTTGAAGTTACTTAGGAGAACAGAGCCAGATTTTGGCTGTGACCAGTAGATGCTGCAATAATATAAATAAAATAATCACAAACTACTTTCAAAATTATCAATAAGGATAAAATAGCCTAGTAATTTTACTGTGGCCACCATGTTATGTTCACTACGATATTGAAACTAGCTGCTCGTGGCTTGGATGGGTGCAGTCTTTCCTGGGAGAAAAATTTGCTAGAAGGGCCCAGGGAGTGGCGGTAATGGAAGTAAAAGCAGTTGGTGGCAGGCCACTAATGGTGTTCCCCAGGGCTCAATACTGGGGCTGGTCCTGTGCAACATCTTTGTTGATGATTTGGATGAAAAAGAAGACTGCAAAAGGATCTGGTCAGGCTGGATTGATAGGCTGAGGATGACTGCATGAGGTTCAACAAGTTGAAGTGCTGGGTCCTGCGCTTAGTTGCAACCGCCCCAGAAAGCGCTGCAAGCTGGGGAGAGTCTGGAAAGCTGCCCAGCAGAAAGGGACTTGCAGATGTTGGCTGACCATCAGCTGAACATGAGCCAGCAGTGTGCCCAGAAGACCAAAGAGGGCCAGCACCTTACTGGAGAGCAGCAGTCCTTCCATGTCTGTTTTCACATCATCCGCCTGGCTCACAATAATTTTTTCCTTAATAATTCCTTCCCAGCTTCACACCCCTTTTCTTCCCCCATCCTATCACACAGTCCTTCTCTATCTTCAGTGATTTCTTCCATTCCCAGCTCTTGGTACCCATGTACTTCCTACAGTACTTTTACAAGAGGGAGGGCTAAGGTAGAAGGCCTCCTTTTCAATTTTTCCGCCTAAGCCCAGAAAAAGGTGATTGTTAATAAATGTATCTGATCTCCATTCAAGTGTCCTGAGCAGCATCTATATAGCACACTATGCAGTAGTCCAGCTACGAGTTTGTGGAATATCTTGTTAATTGAGAGGAAGGCATCTTACTTGAATCTAAAAATTTATGGAGAATATGTTCTAAAATTTAGTAATTTGACCAAATAGGATCAGCTTTAAAGACATAATTCATATTTCTGAATTCTAAAAATCACCTGCCTATTATTTATCAAGGCCCTGTTGCTTGAAGACTCTAGAATTTTTTAAAGAAAGGGGAATATTTTCTACCAAGATCTTGGCTCGACCATATTATTGAATAAGTTATGTAATAAATGTAGAAATTAAACAGCTCCTTTGTATGTCAATACTTTATTAGTTATCACAGATTAATAGATGCTATAAATCCTGAGTAGACTTCTAGGGCTATCATTGTCATTAGCCCCTTTTACAGACAGCATGTGCTCATCCCTGCATCCATGAGCAAAAGGTATGCACTGGCCTAGTATGCTAATAATGAGGAAAAAAAATAAGTGTTAGTCCTTTATAGAATAACATCTGACGAGGAAAACATTACAAAAAAACCAGTTTTGACTGAACTCACACTGAGAATATTATGGTATTTATTCTATGTCTTAAGAAAAGTTTAAAAAGCAAAGCACGCAGTATAAGATGAATACGGGCATGAAACAAAGGAATTGAGCCAGATCCAATAGACAAATCTCTTGCAAGAAAGACAAACTAAAAACAGTTTCAAATTAAAGATTAATGGCATACTGCTTGTATTTTTGTGAATTTTTATATCCCTTACACAGTCTAGTTCAGTTATTTTCAGTCTACCTCTAATTTTATTGAGCTATCATGTTTTTGCCTTAATGCTTACACTCCTCAAATGTTGTACAACAATTTTAAACCATTCATAGTCCTAATTTAACCTAAGATAACGCTAAGGACTTGTACCATGTCAAACCTGACGCCCCAGATTAACATTTCCCATTGAATGAGAACGCCTCATGCCACAGAAATTTAACTAAATCTGTGTAGCATGTACATTATCCTAACAGAAAACAGGACAAAAAGATGAGAGATGGAGGAGAGACGGTAAATTCTAGGTAAGATAAGAGATAGATACAGATTTTTACGTCCATCCTGGAGATCCAATATGGGTACCAGTTTGCTAGCAAAGCCATTTCCATTGCATACTAGGAATAAAAGGAATTGAAAGTGCCCTCAGTTGTCTACTGAAAAATGTAGTGTAATAATTACTAAGCAATTATAGCACAAGTCTGTGCATTCCTCTTTAGATCAGTTCCTAAATGTAAAGTTTTACATTACATTTTACATTTACAAAGGCCCCCTTTGCCTACCCTAATTATTTTCAGTCCTCTCTAGGAAGAATATAAATTCTAATGAAATACTTAGAAAAAACAATGAATAAATCATTGAGTTAATCCCCCTTGATAATGCATGTACTGAAAAACTTAATTCCTAATTTCCATTGACACACACACAAAAATGAAATTTTCTTTTCATTAAAACTAAAATAGCAGATGTGAGGTGTTTTTATTAAAATTGATAGCAAGCAAGAAGTTTTTAAAAGCTTCTAATGCTATATATGGTATGCAAGGTAGGAGCAAACCATCCCCATGGGATTGAGTTGTGATGCTAGTTTACCAGTGATTGTTAGTGATTAAGGTTTTATTTCTCCATTATATTAAAAAGTGAGAAAGGAAATAGCAGCACTAACACAACAGCTCAGGCCTCATTATCATGTTCTTTGTTCATGAAACCTACTGAATGTCATTGACAGTCATAAATATCCAGAGGCAAGTGTAAAAGTAGAAAGGGAAAAATCTTAACTTTCAAATTATCTGAAGAATACAGTAGAAGAACCAGTTCATTTAGTTTTTGTTTGTTGTGTTCATGCTGAATATTAAACCTTCCTATTTGACTGGCACCAAATCCCCTCATCAAAAGAAAAACAAAGATACATATTTGCACATGGGTGTATGAATAAATCCATATAAATATCAATCTCAGAATCAATCATAGAACAATACAGTTCCAGGTTGAAAGAGACCTCAATGAAATAAATAGAGCTCAAAAAAAAAAATCCGTTTCAGGAACATTATGTAGGGACTTGAAAGTCTAATTTGAACTTCAGCATATTTGGATACAAGGCATATACACATAAATAGAAAGACTAATGCTAGAGAAAATTTAAGACTACATTAAAAAGGATTCAGGTGTTGAAACATCCCTCAAAATCTTCCCTGGACCTGTCATACCTGGTTTTTTACCAAAATAATTTCTACTATCTAAATTTCAATTTTCTCACATTTTAAGATACAGAAAACCCACTTTGTGTGCTCTGAACCTTGTGTAACCATCAGGACATTGTATGTTCTGGATATGTTACATAAGCTGAAGACTATAGATATACTTAAGCAGTACTATATTGCTTTGAACAAGTCAAGACTTAAAATGTGAAGGAGCAGAGCTGCGCTTTCCAGCTAAAGATATGGCAAATATGGTAGGGGGAAAAAAAGTATAAAACAAGGCATTTACAAGAGTACATGGAATGAAAATATCTCAATTCCGCTTCATTATTATGTAAGGTTTTTATTTCAGGGTAATATAATCAAGATGACAGAGTTGGCTAGTGGCAGGGATCTGAAAGGACTCCAGATTCCTGATTTCCACTCGATTTCCTCTGTGTTGAAACACATTGCATCTTCTTCAGAAGAGTAATTGTATCATGGGGAAGTAGAACTTCCAGAGGCAGAACTTTCTGTCACTTCAGCAAGATGCTTCACACCTCACACTTTGATGAGCAGATCAGCATAAAGAAACATAAATTGAACATAAAATGCATGCCAGCTCATTCTTTCCTACCTAGAAATACGTCCTAATAAATTACTCATAGTGGAATTGAGGGTTTAATGAAATGAAGTGTAAAATACAAACAGATTCCCATGTCTGTGGCAATTGAATCCTTATTGCTTTATTCCATAATGGCCATAAAAATACTTTCAAGAATCTTTAGAAGCATATTTTAAATTATTCCCTGAAGCCTACTCAGATCTGCCTTATGATGAATGTGGGAGGTTGAGTGAGAGCAGCTTATATGCCAAGGAGCAGGAAAAACAAAATGACAAAGGACAGATTTAATAATAGGAAAGAGGGTGTCAGTTATACATTCTTGTGGTTTCTTTTCCCTAAGTATATGTCATGGCCCTGTTCTTATTTCCTTACACTATAACCAAACAGATATTTTTGCAATGAGAGGAGCCTACTGGTTATAATTTATATTGTCTTTTGTATCTTTTCTGGTGTCTTTATCTCTTTAAATGTCGGTTACAGACTCAGCCAAGGCAGTTCACCAATCACAGTATTTTTAAGGTGTTTGTCATCTGAGTTCCACAACTGGATGAATTCAATAATTTTAGCGTAAAACATCATTATGTAGGTTAATATTGCTACCTATATCATGCAAGTTCTGTATTTTTCTAATTACTTTAAACTTGCAAGAAACAATAAAATATTTCCTTGGTTGATATAATTTTTAAAACAGTGCTTGTCTTCATTGAATACTACTATTTGCAGAATGATTTCAAATTAAAATGAAATACAGATTTTCATAGACTGTCACAGTTCTTTAAAAAGCACTTAAAAGACAACGACAATTATTTCAAACAAGTAACAAACAATTGACTGAGCAAGTGTGCTCAAGTGTTTATATTAGCACAGCTTGAGAGGTTCCAACACATTTTCTCAAAACATCACAGCTGCCTACCAGGACAGCTATGATCTAGGAAAAGATCAGACCTTCTGAAAGCCTACAGCAGTGGTATATCTCACATGCAGGTTATAAGCCAGAGCAACAGTGGTAAACAACATGACATCTGAGGGAAGTTGTATTAGTCAGCTCAGAATCCAGCCTCATTGACTGCTGTCCAGCGGGGATAACATACAGACCTTTTCATGCCACAAAGCATTAATTAGGCTGCTTCCAGTCTTCCTTGTGCTACCAGTTATAAATATTAATGACATTGTATGTTTTATTCATTTCTCTAAGTGGCAACTTTAGGATTCTTCTCATTTTGCATGGGCCTCTACAATATGTCACACCAAAATGTGCTAAATTAAAAAAAATAAAGTCAAAGTAAAATGATTTCTACCTTTATCATGAAGGCGAAAGGAAGTCAGTGCACTGGCAAATGCACTGCATCTTCTGAGAGATAAGATTCCTGCTGTTTAACTGCTACACTCTCTTTACATCCCTTTGTTCACCACATAAAGACCAGATTACCTTTTTGATTTTCAATGCAATTACTCTCCAGTCAGTCCTGATTTTCCCAATATTGTCTCATTTCTGTGTAGTCCTTTTTAATTCAGGGACACAGATTGCATACAGATTGCATGTGCCTTTCTTTACTGCGATACAATGACACATGGTGGACCATGTCACAGCTTATAACCAGGAACCCAGCAACTTATGCTCTCTCACTTTTCTTTAATGTAGCAATTTCTACTCACAAAAATAATATTTATGTCTGATGTCTGCTTTGCACCTCTAGGATTGACTTCTTCTGATAACAGGTCATTTACCTACTTAAAATTCTTTCTTTGGATGGCACAATATATCCACTCTAGATGGTATTCTCTTCAATAATTGCTAAAAAAGTTCAGCCAGCTGAACTTTAAATATATAGTTCTTGGATGCTTAAGATGGAAGCAGTGGATGCCATTCAAGTTGTCTGAATGTACATTTCTGTAACAGAAGGTGGCACTGGAGAACTGAGATTTCATTTCTACTTCATCTGTGCTCATGGGTCACAGCTTTTGAGCAAATTAATCCCTCTTAGTTTCCCTCATGTTTTCTTTTGAATAGAAACTTATTTAAAGATTTACTTTTAACAGCACAGAAATCTGCAGCTCCCTCTACGGGAGAATTGAACTGCAGAAGAACAAGAGACAGCCAGCACTTCCAAAAATAGAGAGACATGTCTCCATAGCTAGGAAGAAAAACACTCAGGGATAGGAAAAACATTTGTTTTCTTGTGGAAAAGACCTATTTATAGCTGTCAGGATGGGCTGCTGGCTGTAAGCTTCTCGTAAAAGGACATTAACCAATAGGCAGGTAACTATGGCCCTGGATACAAGAGTGGGCCGGAAGCAGGATTCAGCAGAGTGGTGTAATACACTAAGGAGATAAGCAAAAGCCAGAAGCCAGACTAAGGAATGAAATTTGATGAGTCCTTTTTTGATGAGTCCTTCCTACAATATATTCTCAAACCAAACAGCATCAAGCAAAGCCAGGAATGAATTGCAATAAGCATCTAGAAATGAAACACAGGAGGGAATCTGCAGCCAACTACATATGATCTCAAACATCTTGCTTGAGAAAGAAATACTTACTAGGCAGTTCAAAGTTCTTTTAATCTGGATGAAGTTGAAATTTCATCTGGATTAGCTGGAATCGAAGGAAACCAGTCTCAACCCAGATGCCAGATGTAGAGTTTGGCTACATCTACTTTGCTTTATGATGTTGGCCAAGAAGGCTATGGTCTTGTTGTTATAAATGCTCCTGAAATACTTACAGGATGTTCTCTCTTAGTAAAACAAAAACATCATCGGTGGTTACAAGACATACTACACTCCTAAAGGGAACAATGTTTTGGATGTGTTTAGATAAGGAAAGAAAGCAAGACAATGAGGAATGGTAAAAAACACTTGAGGATTCTCCAAGCTAGACCTTTTGTTCTTCTGTGATCAGAATGTTATTCAGAACATGGTAACTCATTGGAAGTTCTCTCAGAGGTGTTTCTAGAAAATAAAATATTTCACATGGCTTAAACTACAGAAAATATCCTCAGACAAGAGATTTATATTTCATATAATCTCTATAGAAAGACTGCAATATTAAAATCTCATAAAAACTGAACAAGAGAAGAAGAAATCACTCCAGCTGAAATACAGAAAGGTAGGGAAAACTGTGAGCAGCTGCTCATGATACCACAGCCAGAAAACAGTTCAATTCTCCTACTCAAACATTGACTAAATTTGCAGAAGTCAATGGCATTACTCACATAGTTACTCACCTCTGTATGACTAAGACTATGGAAATCTACCCTAGACAATGAGTATACTCACTGGTATAATTCTACTTGTGCTTCACAATTTTTTGGTGAAATGTCATCCCTTTTTCCTGGGAAAATCTTTCCCTTACCAAAAGAACTCTATAATTTGGTGCCCATCCAAACTTTAAAGCCCATAGATGGATAAAGATACCTGGAAGACCCATTCACTCATTCGTTTTCTGATGCCATCCCACCACTGCCAACACTCAATCCCCAGCCAGGGAGTATTGGTAATGTCAAGGGACTGCTGAGATGAATTCAAGGAAGAGACAGAAATATCAGTTTGTTATAGACTCAGAACAATTCTCAGCCCAAATTTTCAATGAAAACATGCTAACAAAAAACAAAACAAAACAAAAAACCCCCAAAACAAAAACCAAAAAACCAAAAACACTCCAAAAAACCCAACTGATAAAAACCCCACAACAAACCACACCACAACCAAGAAACAACAACCAAATAGTTTCTCATTCTTAGATATATGTAGATATAAAAAACCAATCTGCATTCCTGAAATTTTCAGCATTAAAGACTGAATCCTCAGGCTCACATTAGGGCCTGTAGAAAGAAGACAGATCTTCCCAAAATCTTGTTTTAGGTAATATTTGGTAGGATCAACTGGAAACCTAGCAGCATTATTTGCAGAGAGATGAGTACACTTTTGAGATGCACAGTTTATGCTGCCTTTGTTTACTAGATTCCCTATGAAGCAAAAATTGGCACAAGGAAGACACATTGCTCTGATAATTTTAATTAAAGTTTGTAATGCATCAGTGGATACCTAAACCCAAATATCAATCTCATCAGCTGTTCTGCCACTGCTCTTTCCCCTGAAACACACACAGCATGTGAAATGGAAAGAACATGAGATCTAACCATAAACCTTCATCAGCTGCAGAGCTGATTTCAGCATTTTTTTATGGGTTAGGGCATATCCAGGAGCCCCTTTGTCACATGCTATTGGGAGCAGAAAAGGTTAGGTTCAATTTGCCTGGGAGTCCCTTCAAATATACATGATGGGAAGAGAACTTTCCCAGAGCCAAGCACTTTATTCCTATCTCCTGGCAACAGACCTAGAATTTCCTTGAATAAACGACTAATCAAATTGTACACAGAAACTCCTGCTTGGCAAAACATTTTATAAAGAGCAGACATATCTAGATGTCATAGCAAATGTTGCCATAATCGCAAGTAGTTTATGGTTAATGCCATGAGTGGTGCCAGAACCTCAGGATTTATGAAAGATAACACACATGCTCAAGAGTATTTATCTTTTTCATTTTTCCTCTGTTCCTTCTTAACTCCACAAGTTTCTCACATCTCTTAAACTTTAAGGCATGCTACCCATTCCCTGATGCCAGTCTCTCTGCTTGCCAAACGAAAAATGCATGTTCCATTCGTCCTCTGGGGCCGCAGCCACCAGGATACTGTGGGCCGCCCACCCCAGCCTCTGTGTATGAGCATACAAAATCAGTTCCTAATGGTTGCATTTGTAATGTCTATATAATATGCACGCACATGTGCACTGTCCTCTCTTTCCCATCAGGATTTATTCAGTAGAAGGACCAGCTGCAGGCTGGGAACAAGCTAGAAAACAACTAAAAAATTATTTACAGAGAAAGTTCTTGTTGATATGAAAGAAAATAAGTAGGAATTCCTCTTGCCTGATTGTCTAAATCCTCAGAAAACTGGAAAGAACACGGAAAAATCCCAAACAAAATGATGAATAATCTTGTTGACATCAAAAATTATCATTTATTCTTCCTTAAAACAATTATACTGATTCCTGCCAATGTAATAAACCCTGGTACATCACTGGTACAAAAAACAAGGGTTCCATAATGCTTTACAGAGGAATTGAAACTATGAATAAGGTCAATATAAAAGTGTAAACTTTTATATTTCCCTGCTGTTCTTTTCCTTATAGACTAGCCATCGAAGGCAATATCATCTTTTTGATATCCTGTGATTTCCCAGCACTGCATCTATGATTGTTTCTCCAAAACCACTACTTAACCATAATGTGAAATAGATGTAGATATAGAAGTCTGACTGTAAGACAAATACAGACACTGGTTTTAGTTGTTTAAAACTTAGCTAGCCATTAAGCACTCATTGTAAAATTTCTCATTCTTTGAGTCTACCAGAGCAAATTTTGGGCTGAATATTTCTACACAAACAGATGAGCCTTTCTGCAAATGAGGAAAGATATTGGTTTTGCTCAGACCAAGAAGCATGCAAATCTTTGAGAGTCCAAGTACCTCTGCCATCTGGGAAAGAAACAAAATACTCGATGGAGCATTTCTCCTTGCCTCAGAAATGTTTTAGCATCCCACGAGATTCTCCCTAAATCTGAGCATCTGAAGATCTCTTCCTGTGCAGTTTTGGAGAACACAATATCCATGCTGAACACGTTCCATCCCAGGAGAGTCAGAAATTCCTCAGACTGCTCCTCCTCACCACTGCCCCACTACCACCCCCCCTTTGCAACCCCCCAAGGAATAATCTGATTCTGCGTTCAGGAAATGAGAGAAAGGAGGCTGTCTGAGGATTCCAACAGTGCCAAAGGGGGTATGTATCACAATTCATATGCAAAAGGGTATAGAGAAGGTTGCACAGCTAACATTAATGTCAGCACTTGACTACATAACCATAACATTCTGTAAATTGTATGTAATTTTATGTTAATTAGAAACACAAAGATCCTTTAATTTCTCTCTTTTTATCTCAGGCTGTTGCTATTGTGTAGTTGTAGTTGTTTCAGAGGAATGACTCTTCAGTTACTTCTCCTAGGAAACCTTGTCATAGACTAAGACACCTTGTTTTAGGTAGGGTGGGTTTTTTCTCTTACTGTGCATATTAATTTTTTTTCCTTTTTCATCCCTTCAGTGGGTTGACCCTGGCTGGACACCAGGCAACCACCAAGCTATTCTATCACTTCACTCCTCAGCTGAACTGGGAGAGAAAATACAAGGGTTGTGGGTCAAGATAAAAACAGGGAGAGATCACACAGCAGTTACTGTCATGGGCAGAACAAACTTGACTGAGAGAAATTAACTGAATTTCTTACCAATCAAATCACAATAGGATAAGGAGAAATAAAGCCAAATCTTAGAAAACATCTTCCCCCCACTCATCACTCTCCCCAGGCTCAACTTCACTAATTATTTTCTCTGTCTCTTTCCCTGCAGAGGCACAGGGGGACAGGTGATGGGTGTTGCAGTCAATTCATCACGTTGCCTCTGCTGCTCCTTCCTCCTCAGTGGGAGGACTCTCCCACTCTTCCCCTGCTCCAGCATGGGGTACTTCCCACATCATCACAGAATATTCTGAGTTGAAAGAGACCTACAAGGAACATCAAATCCAATTCTTAAGTGAACGGCCCATACAGATGGTCTTCCATGAACTTCTCTGACATGAGTCTTTCCCATGGGCTGCAGTTCTGTAGGAACTGTAGGGCTGGTCCCTTCTCAGGGGGTGCAGTCGTTCAGGAACAGGCTGCTCCAGCATAGGTCCCCCATGAAGTCACAAGTCCTCCTCTCTCCGTGGCACCACGGGTTCTTCAGGGAACTGCTCCAGCACAGGTTTCCTGCAGAGACAGCATCCTTCAGGCACCCACCTGCTCTGGTGTGGGGTCCTCCATGGACTCCCTCCCCCCTGTCCTGCTGCTACCAAAACCTTGCTGTGCAAACCCAATACAATCCCTATGAATGCAGTCAAATTTTCCCTTCCTTTCCCATTAAGGAGCACTTGAGCCAGAGTAGCCAGAGAGCTCCTGTTGAGGTGGGCACAATGTGAAACCAAAAACAAAGACCTCTACCTGAGGAGCACCCAGGAGCATTCTGTGAGAGTTTCTATTTGTGGGAACAAAGCAGAAGAGAAGTGCAGAACTGATCACTGCGTAAAATCACTGGTTGTGCACTCTTGCAGCGTGGTTGGACCCCAGCACCCCATTAGCTGCTCGATGCAGTGCAGATTACAGCCCGACAGCAGCTGTCAAGCCTAATGCAGCCAGCAAACTGCTGCTTGAAAACAGGCACCTTGCACAGTGTATTCCTCAGCTCCCAACCCAGTTCCATTTGGTGCATCTTTGTAGTACTTTAAATAATGAATCTGATTTTTTTCTTGCCTGATCTATTGATTAAATTTTGGGTTTCAAGTTTGACCAGATCTTCCCGTGTTTCGCTAAGTCTTATTTATGTTTTCTTCCAAGGCAAAAATGTATTGTAAGGCTTGTTTATTTGCAAGGCAATGTTTAACAAAACAGTATGAGATGTAGCTGATTAAAAACCCAGCCAACAATAAAGTGATTATCTTTCAGCACAGTGTGTGGTGCCATATGGTGACTGAGCAAGTGGGAAGAACTAATGCTTGATATGCAGCTCCAGTGATTTACGGTTACTGACTTCCTGTAGAAAATTACTGCTTCTTTCATAAAAAACTAATTATCTTAAAAAGTACATGTTTGCAGAGAAAATTTATATTGATAAAGTTGCCAGTGCAGTGTTCAAGTGAATTAATGATTTATAAAAAGCTCAAGAGGTAGGTGCTTTTTGAAACACCTGTCTCGATCTGTCCTGCTGACCCTGATCAGGAAATTTGCTTGAAATAACAATGAGCAGCTGTTTTTAACGGTTCTTTTTAATGTTTATTATATTTATAAGCTGTGTACAATTGCACCAAATCAGGTAACATACATATGAGCAAAAATTACTCTTTTGGGGTTTTTTTTATTTCTACTAATAAAACTGAATACTTTGTACAGTAATGGTCTATCGTTTTATAAACTCAGGGAGTTTTCTCTTCCTGCAACAGAAAAAAAAATACAAGGTAACAACTTGAAAAACAAAGAAATAAGAATTAAAGCAGCACTCATATTTTTACCAAGAAAATTTCATGCAGAATTTTTCATTGACTTGATAGAACCGCATGTTTATCCTTATTAAATTCATTCAAAATGAATGAACTTCCCTTCTCACTATAGCATAAATCTAAAATAATGCCACTGTGTTAATAGATATCATTCTGAAAGGCAGGTACCTTAAGAACCATAGTTGTACCCTAGTAAAATCATTGGGAGCCTTTACACTCAAGTCTCTTATTCCATAGATTAGAAATAAACATATCTTTTGCATAAGCCATTAGATAATTTCTAATACGTAAAAAATCTGTCATGTGGGATATCACAGTAGGTGTTTCCATTATTCCTGTGTTTTCTCTTCAATCCTTTCTTCTACTATGTATGTACCTAATCTCTCCTTTTTATCTTCTGAATGCAGTATTATGTAAGTGAATTCCTTTCAGTCAGTCAATCTCACATTGAAAAAACAAGTTGAATCCCACAGAGGCTTGTAGTGGCTCAAAATATGTTTTTCATTTCCCTCTGAAGATGATAAACACAACTGTCTTCATCCTCCCAGTTATCTATAGTTTCATTTCTCTTTATTTTTTCTTTCTCACAGTTATTAAATTTAATACTATTTATATGTAAATTATATAAATTAGAGTCTTCAAATTTTCTCCCTTCCCTAATTATTTTAAAGCCTCACCACCTTGATAGAATAAATGTCTGTTCTTCCTTTGTCCTTGTTCTTACCTTTCTTTTTTTTCCTCCAGGAAAACAGAATCATTATTTATCACACAATTACATATTCTAATTCTTCCCCACATCTTGCACATATTTGAGTTTGGTGACCTTATCTTGTGACTCTGTTTTCTGTAATTTTTATAAGCTCTGATGTAGAGTCAACATAAAGAAGGAATCATGAGCATGGATCCTTATGTCTATAAGTGACTGATGAAGGTTCAGTACTGCTTTGGTATTAGTGTAGAACAGTGTTAAAAAAGAAGAAGCCTTACTGAAAATAGCAGTTGCAATGAATTTTTTAGTTGAATTTAATTCAAGTTTAAAACCAGTAATCAGCTGAATGAAGACTGAGGATATTCTAGCTGCTCATCCAACAACAGAGTAACCCATATAGCTTGAGGGATATAATGGAGGGACTTTTTTATTAACTAAAAAAATAGAAGATCTGGTGGTTAGTCTCTTTCTTTTGCATATACGCAAATCTTTAAGATCCACTGGGAAAAGAACATGCATAAGCAGAATATCATAAATCATATGCATCTCTTTCTTTAGTAATTCACTGACAAAATTGTAATAGAATGTGTAGTTTAATAGAAAAAATATGGTTTACTGTCTAGCTTTAACAGCAAATTGCAAATATTTGCAGAATATTTCACGATATTTTGTCTATTATTTTGAATTTGGCCTTATTTCTAACAAAACAACATAAAAAAGTATTATCTGCTAACACTACTTCGAATGTACTATGGTAACATGAGTAAGGTTGTGAAAGTAACATTATCATGGAGAAGCCCCTAAGAATTCTACAAAATGAGAAGACAAAGGAATAGAAAACAGAGGGAAATTTCAAATTTGATTGTTTCTTGAGGGGTTAAAAACATTAAAAATCATAAAGATAATAATCCCAGAAGACAAGGGAGGGAAGGCAGATGGAGTATCAGAGTACAGGACACCAATGTGCGGTAAACAGGAAAGCTACAAGATTAGATGAAAGGATATTCCTTCCTCCTCTAGAATATCCTTTCTTCCCTGGCAAGTTGTGTTACACAAGTGAAAGGGCCAACAAAGCAGCAAGGTCTGTAGCATCCTGATTCCGTGGACTATCAAAAGGTGCAACTGCATATCTTACAGAAACTGTAGAGTGTTTCTCTTGTACTGTGGTGAAACAAACAGAAAGGGCATGACATACTGTAAACACTAAAAGAGATTAACAAAGTCCTGGACTAATTTAGTTTGAGAGACTGAAGATCACCTAGCCCAAATGTTTGCAGAAAGAATGGTTTAATTCAAAAATAGGTGAGATTGCTTAGAGTCTTTGTCTAGTTGCCTTTTGAGTGCCACCAAGTGTGGAGATCTCACACTTCCCTGGAAAGCCAGTTTTCATTGTTGTACACCCTTATATGCAATCTAAACTTATGGCAGTGAAATTTAAAATACCACTAGTCACTGTCAGAATCAAATATCTGAATGAGAGGATGCAATTTATTGTGTTTTATTATATTTTGATGTATTATTAAAACAAAAACATGGATAAAACTGAAACAGAGCCTAAACCACTAGTAAGACAGGATGGCTGAACTTGTTTGATGGCTTCTTGTAAATTACAGACCTGTATTATGTAGCCTACATAATAGGCTGGACTTGTTTGCCAAAATAGTACATCAGGCAATCCAGAGATGGTGTCCTGAGCCTGCCTCTTCTGTGTGAATACATCATGGCATCACAAACACATAGACAGAATATAAAAAGACAGAGAATTTAGGTAATTTATCCATTTAAGAATCCATGTATAATCTCACAGTGTAGATAGTTTGATTTCAGTTAGATTATTAATTTTAAGTACTTAAGTGCTTCACTAGATAAAAGTGGAAAAAAGAGTGTTATACCTTCTCATATAAATGCTCCATGAGAATGGATCCACAGCCACATTGGAAGTACTGTCAGTGTGAAGGATTCTTATGTATCACAGCCCTTTCATACATGGCATTTTTCTGTCTGAAGGTGTTTTACTGATCTGAACATAGAAATTACAGCATCTGCTTGTTTCTGAGGTTAGGAAAAGGCCTGTCATTCATGACCACTTTACATGGACCATTTACAACTGCCCATTGCTCTGTTTCAAAGTCATAGAACACAGATCATCACCTTAAATTAAAACTGCCCGTGTACACACATGTGAACATATAAAAAGCATAAAAGCTAACATGATTTTGCATAACAATAAGAATAGCATGCTTAAAATGTACCACACTTGAAATATAACAACACAATATAACAGAAACAATCCAACGCAGTGTGAAATAGGAAGCAAAGGTTACTTTATTCAACTCTGATTTACATAACATTTTTACACAGATATATTGAAATTCCTTAAGCTATATCTTAAACAAGACACTACTACTAGAACCTGATTTTGCATAATAGGATTTTTAATGATTATAACAATTTTAGTCTTTTACCTCTGATCTCATAGCTCTTGTCATTAAGAAAATTATTTAAGATTATAGTTTACCGTATTTGAGAAGAAGAGGTGATGTGATGTAGAGGAATGCAAATTATGGTAGGAACTTTAAAATAATTGTGACCTGTAGACTTGCAGAAAATGAGAAACTTTAATATAAAATCAGTAGCTGCTTGTCATTCACAAAGATGAAAATGCACAATAGACAGTCTTATTTCAACACTGCTCAATAATAAATCAACAGGCCAGACATGACTCAGAGTCTGCTCATAAATTAGACTTTTGACATGGAACAAGGAGACACAAGGAAAAGAGAAGGCAGAAAAGAGAAAAGGAGAGAAGTAGCAAAACCATGTCTCATGTGGCTTTCTGCTCTATTACTCTTAGACAATTACATGAAATATTAAATAGTGCAATTACTGGCAAAAAGGGTGTGTTAAACAAATATGCTCTAATGGACCAAGTTATTGAAATCAATAGTAGATCAGCTACAAATTGATGTAAGACCATTGCAGATGCAACTTTGTTCCATAAGATAAAACAATGGGTCCAGAGATTATTCCCATTACACTTACGATCTCAAAATTGTCGGTTTTGAGAACAATAAAGTATTTCTTATCCTATCGATGGCAATAGCAGGGGGGAAAAAAAAAAAAGGCAGATTAAACCTAGCTAACGTTAGGAATTTACATGGGCCAAAATTACTTGACACAGAAATCCCACATTACACCTATAGTCAACACACCCAGGTCTGACTGTTTACCACCAAGGAAACTGGTGCTTGATTTAGAGATCTCAATTAGGGGCTTATTTTAAACAGGACAAACCCAGGCTTGTTGTGCTTAATTTAGAGTTGAAGGTGATACTGGAGGAAGATCAACAGTATGCTGTCCTCTGCCTGCCTATGTTATCAGTGGGAAATAGCCTTATATCCTTGACTCAATCAGAATCTTCCTGAGCCATTTTCAGCAGCTCATGTAAATGAGGAAAGGAAACAACCTTTCGTCTTCAATGGAAAAATTGTTTCTGAAGCTAAAGGTAGTCCTCTCAAGTTAAAATATTTTAGTGTTTCCATTCAGTAGTGACTGTAAACACATAAACCAACAAAATGGCCAGAATTCTTAACCATTTAGTGTCATATTATATATATTCTTATAGATCTGTAGTGTTTATTTGTTATTAATACATTAGTAGTGGTGCTATACTTAGCATAAG
The DNA here is from genome assembly GCA_013397565.1 of Ptilonorhynchus violaceus. Lineage (NCBI taxonomy): Eukaryota > Metazoa > Chordata > Aves > Passeriformes > Ptilonorhynchidae > Ptilonorhynchus > Ptilonorhynchus violaceus. The sequence continues at coordinate 29,814 of VZRJ01006253.1, forward strand.
TTTCATCCTATGATTTCAAGTAAACTGAATTATACTTTAGTGATTCAGTAGGAAACCATGTAGTTCAAATCAGCATACAGATCTGAGGCAGCTCAGTTAAACTCAGAGATGTGTCAGATCTCAGCTTTTTAAAAAAACTAAAAAAAAAACCCCAACTTTTGAGGTGTTTTATATGTATGATGACAAAGTCTACAATCTCTTATACATCCAGGGCACTTTTACCTCATAAATGCTGTTCAGCCTAAGAAATTCTGTTGATGAAACTGAGACAAAGGTCTACCAGATCAACCTGCAGAATGAAAGTCTGCAGAGAAATGAAGCAGGAATTAATACAGTGATTTCTGTGACTGTTAGCATTCAGCAGTCGCGAGTTTAGGAGCAAGCCAGCACAAAAGCCTGTTCAGATGTATGGTATTTTATAGCCAAAGGTGGGGCTCAGTTGCAAGCTAAATAGCTATTTAAATTCAAGAATCTTAAGAACCTTGTCTGAATCTTAAATGTATTTTCAGTGTCGTACTAGGGAAAACTGAAAAGGAGTAAGGCAGATGAGTTCCAGTAGTATAAAACTGAAATTGGCAATCATTATTTTTTAATGTGTCAAGGTGAAAGAATAGGAGAGTTTGGAGAGTTTGGGAGTATTTTGGGGTGGTATCAACATTACTGTTAAGAAATATACATATCCTGACTCTGTTCCCTCCTTGAGACTAAAAAATGGTGGCAAATGAAGTGTTAAAAATTTAAAGAGAAAGAGTTAAATGTGGAAAAAAGGTGTAATGGGCTCAGTTAAGGATTCAGAAGCAACACAAATGAAATAATTTAAGTTTACTTCAGGAATTATAATTTTAACTGCTTTGTTAAGCCTCTGAGCATGGTCAGGATAAACAAAAAGCTTTAAATTTCGATTTAATTGGGAACTCATTAAGCTGTTATGCAGCAGGTTCTGTCGCTTGTGAAGTGTTTAATTTAACATCACATTTCTCGATCCAGTGTGAGCAGAAGGGGCTGGTTTGGCTGGCACACTGAGTGCAGACCTGCATCTAGCATTGATGACCACCAACACTGTGCCAATGCAATCAGATGGCAAATGGTGGGGAAAAAAAATGAGGCCCACACTACTTAGTACATGCTCAAGATATTTTCTTTTAGTGTGGGCTCTACTAGGCATGTTGCACCTATAGACAGAATTGGCATATTCCTGTATATTTGCCTTGGTTACCGGCATATTTCTGTAAATCAGTGAAAGTCATTGTGCTAGGCTGATTCAAAGGTGATACAGTTCAAAAAGATCTGAAGCTTCCAATTTCAAAAACTTATGGGTAGAAGTAACATCTCCTATTTTTCTACAAGAGTTTTTATGTCTCCTGCCAGGAAGGTGAAAGGGCCTGCAGAGATGGACGGCTTAAGTTGCCATTATGCAGTGTGGACAGTAACCCACAAATAACCCACAGGTGACAACAGTGACACGTGGAGTAGGGTCAGAGGACAGATTGTGCATCAATGCACTCCCTAATCTCAGCCCTAGAAACATGATCCAGAGGTAGCCATAATTTTCACTCTCTTTAAGGAATTTTTAACCTCTTAGCTGCAACCCTGGACTTATGCCTGTGTCAAATTCCCACTGAAATGAGAATCTGGGGTACAAAAATACACAAACCAGAAGAAGCAGCCCTTACCCTAGGGACTTTACCATCTATCTGGAATTTGCATTGGAGGACAATACACAAGACAAAAAAACCCCAAAACAGTGAAGGGAAGTCTGGAATATGAATATCTAGTTCTAAGGAGCTTCTAAATTTAAATTTGTGCTGTTTAATAAAACAGATTTTCTTAAAGGACAAATGTAGATTAGGAGGCATGCTTGAGAAAATTCTATTTTTCTGATTTCTCCTATCACAGTCTGTTTTCTCCAGCTTTTCGTCCAGAATACAAACTTCATAATTTGCCCATATCCACAGTTAACATCTCATGGTTTTGCCTCTCCACCATCTATCATATGGACTGTCTTCCTTTATAATCAACTTGTTTCTTGCTTACAATGAACAACTTCCAACAGTCCAACCCAAAAGAAGTAAACCAGAAAAAAACAGGAAGATGCACTGAAATGGTATATTTTGACCAGATAGTGGTGATAAAAAAGACAACAGTTCAGCTTGTTGCCAGAGGCAAGTATTACTTTTTCTGTGTGGTTGAGTAACTGGGTTTCAGTTGCACCTGTGGGAGGTTTCCAGAACTTCTGGTTCTGATGGTCAGCATGATGAGTCTGTAGGAAGAGCAGAAAAACGAGCAGCCAGTACTGCCATGGGTGAATGCAATACCTTGCTTCTGTCTCTGCAGCTCTTCAGCTGAACGGTGAACTGCAGCTGAACACTGCAGAGTCTGCATTTGGGCTGCTGGTCCAGGTGCTGAGCGTCCTGGTGCTGACACTCCTGGTGCTGCACACTCCTGGTGCTGCACAACTGACACTGGGGAGTCTGCTTGGGTGAATTAGCAGGGAGAAGTGTGAGTGCTGGGAAACCAAGAATGAGCCTGGAACTGGCAGCAAATAGCTGGAAAATGTTACAGGAATTAGCTATTCAAGATAGAGAAGCCTTAGATCAAAATTAGAATCCTTTCATCCTATGTCTCTGCTTTTCCCTTGTCCAAGAAGATTTTCTCTGCTGGCGATCACAATGTAAAGAAATGGGATGGCACTTGTCAATATAGAATGGTATGAACGAAATTAAATATTCTTTATACAACTTTTGTGTTGTAAAGAAGAAATAGCAGAAACTGCTAGTTAAATTATTTATTAATTTTAGCTTTTACTATTATCAATTGCAATAAATAGAAAACAGTGCATTAGATATTATGAAAACTGAAACGTGGTTGGGTTTTTTTTTTTCATTTAGCATATTTACTCTAAGATTCCATGTTGCCATTTTCTCCATTTTTCCATTTTGCTGTTTCTCCAAAATAGTGCCTAGTACCTTAATCTTTCTAGGCTACTGAAACAAATATTCAAATGCCTGACATAGACTGCTATTGTTATCACTGAAAATTATTTCTGTCATCTAGATGACACCTGACCCAACAGCATTCTTGAAGTTTTCATACATGAATTTGCGCTATATTTTATTTTTTCAGTTGTCAAAATAAAAATAGGTTACCAAGCTAGAACTTTAAGACTTATCAAAGTTGTCACATGAATGCTAAGGTTACTCTTTTGTGTATTTCCCAGGTGAGTTTCAGACTGACAGGGATGAGAAGTCACTTTGTTGAAATCGTGAGACCTCCTTTCACCTCCTTTCACCTCCTTAACACAATGAAGGTTCATCAAGGTAGAAAAAGCAACTTTAGAAGGGTTAGAAAGACAAAAAAAAACAATACACAGAAAAGCAGTAACTCAAGAGTTGACAGCAGGGTGAAGAACTTCTTCAGGTCAAATTGAATCTCTTCTTTTTGATGGGTAAAAGCAAGAAAAACTTGTCAGTCATACTCTTATACTATCTGGGATAATATTATGATGCTATTTCTTCACAGCAGCAGGAAAAGTGTGACAGTCCATTTCAAATATTCTTTTTTATCCAAATAATAGAAAAATTATGATCAGCTTACACAAATGCATTTATTTTCTAGTTGTGGCATTTCTAATACTGAACTGAACATTGGCATTTCTAATACTGAATTGAACAATGTGGCATTTCTAATACTGAACATTGTTAGAATAATTTATTTGAAGATAAAATTATTGCCTCAGAAGTTAGAGGGACTGAGTTTAATGTTTTCTCCATCAAAGGGCAGTTAGACATGAATCAGATACAGGCTTGAAAGACTACGTGTTGTAATGAGATTTCATAGCTGTGGATGCTCTGTAGATGTTACCTAGAGACAGTGGGTACAGATTCATTTGGCTTGACTTCCAGGTAAGTTTATGTTCCTGTGGTCCAGATATCTCTGAAGACCATGAGGGAACATTAATCACGATTATTTACTTGGACTTTAATATCTGCCTTTAGGATCTACATACCGTGAGCAACATCAAGTGAAGGTATACAAAAGGATGAGCATTGGTACTTCTTTTACTGATGGGCCAAAGTATCGATTTTTTCTGTATGTTCTTAAATCATATTGAAACATATTGATAGGGGATTCCATTTTGCTGTGTTCTACTGCTTTGAGTAGTCATTAGCAAGTGATTTGTACAATATAACAAACTTCCTGTATCGAGTCTTTGTCAAACCTTTGGGACTCATGTAATCTTCTTTTGAGTTACGCTAGGACATGGAGCTTGTGCTATTTCCTTTCTTTCAGCCAGGTGACTGGCTTCAACATCCAAAAAGAGAACAAAATGTTTCTGTCCAAATTTTATTTAATAATTTAACAGTAGAGACCCAAACACATGGATTTTGATCTTTATTAGTGATCTTGTTTACTTTTAAGATTCCCTCCTAGGTTTAACTTAAGAATACTTAAGTATTCCACAGTCAGATAAAGCTCCATTGCATGACATTTGGCTGCTTATGCTACAGTTCAGAATGTTAATCAGCCTGTGCTTAATACACATTAATTCAGACTGTAAGGGGCACCAGACGTATCTTCCCCTGCATACTAAAGGCTAGAATTAGCTGAGGAGTTAAGACTTCTGTGCTGCAAATATTGCCATTTCTTACACCAGTGACTTGATTAGGTCAATACATATGCATAGGCAATATCTGGAAAGGATAATGAACTCCATGAACTTCAAGAGAGGCCTTTCTTTACTGCTTCTCTTTGACTTCTAGCTATTTCACCATCATGCTGTATTGTAAATTAACAATAAGGACTTGACTATTTTGTCTATATTAAGATATTAAAGTCTCACTGTAGCATTATTTAATATTTCTTCTGGAATTACATTAAAATAAGGGGATCTTTATTCCTTCAGTTCAATGCTGGCAGTTAAAAAATGAGGAATACAGACAGAGAGGAAAATTCCACAAATATCATAATCCCAATGGAAAATGCAATGAAATATGAGCTGTGTGCTTTTTCCAACCCTCCTCTGTTTTCAGAGAAAGGAATTAGAAATCTCGAAGGGGAAGAAAAACTGTGGGAGTAATTATTCATTACCTTACAGAATTCACAAAGGAAATGCACTGCATGCAGATTTCAATCATAGAATGGTTTGGGTTGGAAGGGACCTTAAAAATCATCTTGGTCCAACCTCCCTGCCATGGGCAGGGGCATCTTCCACTAGACCAGGCTGCTCAAAGTCTCATCCAAAAGGAACTGCAATGAAGAACTCACCTCGCCTTACTTGAATACTACTAAAACTTTTCTATGTCTTTTTAATATTTTTTTGGCTTCTTACCATTATTTTATAGCTTGTTCATTATCATCAGCCATAACCCAGACAGCTACTAGGTTAAGACCTCCAATGTAGTACACATAACAGCATTTGCTGCATATACCAAACAATTACTTACATTTAAAGGAAAATATTATTAGAGTAATAATTTTTGCTGTCTCAATCAATGTGAGTTTTTATAGATCTGCTACTTTGACTGAAATATTCACCCATGAATTACACTCTTTTTTCACTACAATTATATTTAGTGAATCAACATAAAATAACCAGACAACATCTTGCAATGATTTAAAGAGCTTTTTGCAATAGCTGTTCCATAAAATTTTAATGAGTACACACAAAGTGATAGACGTTAATGTATTCTATAAAAGGCAGACAAATCTGCAGGTAATTTTTGCAGAACTTCTACAGAGTTTATTAAAAACAATATTTTACTGATGCTTATGAAACTAAACAGCTCCAACATCCTGCCAATATGTTATTGGCTAGTAGTTTTTAAAAGTTAATTTTTGCAATGAACAGAAAGAGTGAGGGAGAGAGAACAATTTAAATTCCATATATAGTCTTTCAGCTACTATCACTTACAAAAGAATAAAAAGCATAGCTGAAAGAGTTTGGTACACTGTTCATGTACACTGTAGCTGAAGACCCTCATCGAGCCCTTAAAGATGCTTGTCCAAAGCTTCATGTGGTTAAGATCCACACAGACAGACAGGGGAAGAAATGTGTAGAGCATCTGCCTTTGCACGAGGAAGGTGGCAGGAGTACACAGAACATCTCTGACTGACTTGTGCAAGGAACCTCGCAGAGTCCCCTGTGAACTTCCACAGAAGCCCTGGACCAGTTTAGCCTCACCACTGACTCTACACGGAAGTTGCTTCAATACCTACAGGCCTGTCAATCCACTTGTATATTTATCCATGCCTTCCAACAAACCAAGGTGTCTGACCAGTGCACAACTGCAGTGTCACAATAACATCCAAAATTTCTTACTGTTCAGATTAATGGTCATGGGATAATAATCATAATAATAATTAAAAAATAAATAAATAAACAAAAACAAAAATACAACACACAAAACACATGCACCCCAAAAAACCTAAAAAGCCCAACCCCCCCACCAAACAAAACAAACAAACAAAAACCAAACCAAACAAACAAAGCCCAAACCAACAAAACCCAAACCAACCAACCAACCAAACCAACCCAAAACCAAAACACGAGGAAAAAAAGACAACCAAAAAACCAGAACCCTAAATAACAGGGCAGAAACAAAACAGAGAAAGCTAAGAAACAGTTGAGCCTATTTAAAAGTATTTCTGAAATCTATGGTAATTATGTCACCCATTAACACTCTTCTTCTTGTGATCTTTGACAGTACAAATCCAAACAGTTATTTTAACAACTGGAGTGCTCCATAACAACCAGATTTGTAACTCAGAAAATGCAGAAGGGAGGGTATTGCTTCTTCCAGGCCTAAACATATTCAATCTCCTAATTCTTCTTTTCTTTAGGTGGCTCCAATTCCCAAATTGTTATTGCGATATCTGCACAGTTTTAGAGAGTGGAATACTGAGTTCCTCATGAGGCAAGTGGCTTGCATTGCACATCACAGGTTGGGTCATTCTCCAGTGGCTGTGCAACCTCTTCTTTAATATCCCAGCTGCCTCCTTCTTTCCTTCTTTGGACAGAATAGTTTCCATCTTTGATCACATGGATTTTAAATCTCACCATGACCGAAATGGATTTTAATTGGAGATGTATCCATGCAATGTGGCCCTACCAGCCACTTTTGTGTCTTTGCACCTAGTATTTCCTTAGTAAGTGAGACATGGCAAAGAATGTGTGATTTATGTTTACCGATGGCAACAGAGTTATTTAGGAAAACTATCAGATTTGCACTTACATATCCAGCAGTTTCTCTAAGCAATGAATCTACATAAAAATCTATTGTGGATGTAGAAGTTTGTGGGAGCAGGAATATTCCTGCTGTGATATGTTTAGATTCTCTGATACATGCAGAAATGAAGGTGGCTAAAGAAATCATGTTTAGCTTGTCGAAGATTTTATTCCCTTGGAATAGAGTGCAACATGCACTAACTAGGACAAATGACTTAATCCTCTCATCACCGAATGTTGTAAAATTACTTTTGGCTGAATGAACAGAAAATGGGCTGTTGAAACCCAGCCATTAACCTTCTTTTAAAGTGAAAAGGTAAAATTTACAGGCTGATATAAAGCACATTGCATTGCCTTGCTCTGTCAACACATAATCAGGTCAATAATGAATACTGTGTAATATCCTACAATCAAATCTATACATATATATATATAAAAAGAAGAAAATGAATCTGATAAAATATTTGTCCTTAAATACTTTTTATTTTTTAATCAATATATAATTACATATCTTTAAAATCACACTTTGTTTTGTTGTCAGATGCACAGAAAATTGGAATGCAACTTGCTCTCTGTACAAAAATATTAGTTTCTTAATTCATATCATAGATCATATCATCAAGGGACCAGAAAGTATTCATTCTAATTGTTTTCAAAAGACAATAAAATGAAATAATTTTATCCTTATAGCATAATGCATAGAGAGAACACATTGTTATGATCCGGATAGAGCACTATTGACCAAAACAGGAAACAGGAAAACTTATGGCAGAGTTATACTTTGAATTAGAAAAAACAAGAAAAAGGAATTAATTCTATTTTTCAGGGCAAAGAACTCAGATGCCAGTTCTCTGGTTACCATGCTGTGTTCTGATAAGGATCCAAAAATGTGCCTGATTTCATCTTTGATATTTCATTCTGTTATGCTTAGCAGGAAGCCACTGCAGTCACCAAGGCAAGGTAGGTCATCTCTAGCTGTGTGCCAAATTGCATTCAAATAAGCTCAGAGTGTTCTAGTGACCAGCAATCACTAACTTGTCAACATCCTCTATCAAACCTCCCTTTTCCCTAACATAACCTGCATGCCAGAACTGAGTTTGAATTCAGTACGGTCATTTTGTTATTTCAGTTCCATTCAGGACATTTCATTTTGACTGTAACCTCTGGATTTGGCACCAGCTCTGCATCGTCCTTCACTGTCTGAAATGGAATAATTTGAATTTTTACATTTAAACTTTTCTTGAACTCCTTCTTGAGAATGTCTTTTTGCCTTCTAAGTATACAGAATCATGTCAGATCTTTCTCTTCTATCAATTCCAGCTTTAAGAAGATAACCACATTTGTTAAAACCTATGTCAAAAGCATATGCATGAAAAATATGAAGAACAGGAGTCTTATTGTATGTGAGAAGTCTACCATTTCATTGTCTGCATGCTATAATGATATAAATGGGCTATAACCAGTCTCTTTCACAGAATCACAGAATTGTTAGGGTTGGGAGGCACCTTTGGAGATCCAAGGCAGGGTCAACCAGAACAGGTGACATATGAGCATGTCCAGGTGGATTTACAATGCCTCCAGGGAGAGAGACTCCACGACCTCCCTGGTCAGCCTGTTCCAGTGCTCTGCCACGCTCATTGTAAAGAAATTCTTCCTCATTTTGTGTTGGAATTCTTGTGTTTTAGTTTAAGGCCATTGCTCCTCAACCTGTCACAGGGCACCACCAAAAAGAGCCTGGCACATCCTCCTGACACCCGCCTTTGAAATGTTTATGTTCATTAATGAGATCCCCTCTCAATCTTCTCTTCTCCAGACTAAACAGGCCCAGCTTCTGCAGTCTCTTCTCATAAGAAAGATGCTCCAGACCCCTCATCATCCCTGTGTCCCTCCACTGGACCCTCTCCAGTAACTCCTTGTCTTTCTTGAACTGTGGAGATCAGAATTAAATAAAATACTCCAGATGTGGCCTAACTACGGCTGAGTAGAGGAGAGGACCACCTCCCCCATCCTGCTGGCCACGCTCTTCCTGATGCAGGTCAGGACACCCGGGATTCATGTTAGTTCAAACAGACAGGAAACAAGTAAAATATTTAAATGCCTGATCACATACAAAATCTGTTCTTCTGACCCAAAGCCTTCACAATCAATAAGAAACGTTTTGCTGACTTTGAGGGGCTATTGAGTAGATTCTTATAATTTAATTTTTAGGCTTTTTGCTTTCTTTTAGAAAATACTAAGATGCATATTGTCTGAACTGTGTTGGAATATCTAAAAGAAGGGGGTGTTTTTCATACTTCCGAAATAGCTTCTTACAGTACTGTGAGTTTCTTCTCTGGTTATTTATCTGCGTTAAATTAACATTATCAGAAATGTACAGACTGTGGAAATTCTAAAATTTAATTCTCCTTGCTGTGGCCAAGTAGTTCCGGTGCAGCGGCAGCTTCAGTTCTAAATTCTGCAATATTCTGGTCCTGGTGTCACATCTAAAAATGTCTCAGATTTACTAATATCAGGAAAGTGATATTATGAAATTTTATATCAGTCCATTGGACATACTTAGTTAACCCTCAACTACCCTCAGATCTGATCAGATTTAGATCACTTAATTTTATTTTGTCTAACTATTGAGACACATACATATCACATATACATGAATGCAGATCATAAATGCTCTCAAACAACTTTTGAATATTCTTCTTTTTATAACTCCTGAATAGCTACCAAGTAATGATCATTTCCAGTCACTGTGCTGGGATGAATCCAAATCAGCTCCTATTTCTTTAATTATCCAGTCTTCCAACTGCACCTTTTTATTCATAAACAGCAAAAGAGAGTTTTCCTTTGCTGATAAAGCCAGTTGTATTAATTAGACAATGAATAGTTAATGAATTGGACAAAATGAAAAATTTACTTGTTTTGAAGAAGTGGACAAAACAACAAATGACTCACTCACCTCCGAAAACTTTCTGTATACCGACTGTACATTTAAAATGGCTGCAGTCAGACCAACACTTAGAGACACTTTTTTTGACAGACTTATTTTTGGGGTCTTTTTTTTCATTCTAAGTGTACATTCCCAGAAAATCATGGTGTTCTTTGACAACAAGTGTGTATTGCCCAAGAACAACGTGGAATTCTTTGACACTGGGAGTGAATTGCTCATTAATGCAAAACAAGGCTTTTTCGTTTTATTCGCACTGCCTGAACCACCAAAACACTTCACGAATGGACGGCCTGGCACTTCTTGCAGGGAATAGTCCTTTAATTCCACCGAGCTCCTGATATATTGGTAATGTCAGCCTGTCATGTCATAAACCTTTTTTCACGTGGAATGGCTTCCAGCAAGCATTTCTATCGCCCCTGGTCAAACCCTGTGCAGCACTCTGCCATGAATAGCTTCATGCATCCTGCACATTTATTTCCTGAATTATGGGCCATGCACTGGCCAGCTTCACATTTCATTTTGATAACTTTTTTTGTTGACCAAGGTTGAATTGCCATGACTGCAAACATTGTTCTATAGCCTTTATAAATATGTTGAAGACATATGATTCAATATTATTATCTTTATTGACATAGGTTTTAATTCTAGTCATTTACTGTATAGCACTTATGTCTATCTGATCTTCCATAACAATTTCAATACACAAAACATTGTAATACTGGTTTATTTTTGAGCATATTGCCTCGGATGCCTCATTTGAAAATCAGCATCTGAAATATTGAGAATATGCAGAAAGATGCACTAGAAGAGTGCTCATTAGAGCACATCTGCTTTGCTTCCTAGGAGGGCAGTGGTCTCAGGCAAGTTGTTTCATGTTTGTTTACAGAAGAATGTTCTCTTTCTGGGCACTTCAAGAATATGAAATACACAGTTCAGAACATTGAGGTCAGTGATATCCTTTCAAACCTGGCAGCAGGAAAAAAAGGGCTTTTTTTGTGTGTGAGGAAGAAGAAACAAAAAATTGGTCTCCTTGGTTTGTGTCTTTTTGCAAGAGAGAGCAATTGTGTTATGAAACAGGTTAGTTCTGCAAGGCTTTAGTAACAGCCTTGCATTACTCATTATAACCTGTTTCCCTCTCTCTATAACAGCATTCAATGAGTGTTGCTGCATGAAACATCATTGCTTGAACACAGTATGAGAGGAACACAATGTAAAAATGCGTAAATATTGCACTTTGCAAGACTTTCCAAAGACTTTTCATAGGATCGTACAATTTTTTAGGTTGGAAAAGACCTTTAAGATCATCAAGTCTAACCTAGTACCTCCACGTCCCTCACTAAACCATGTCCCTAAGTGCCACAATTACATGTCTTTTAAATACTTCCAGGGATGGTGAATCAACCACTTCCCCGGGCAGCCTGTTCCAATACTTGACCACACTTTCCACAAAGAAATTTTTCCTAAAATTCAATTTACTCCTCCCTTTGTGCAACTTGAGGGCATTTCCTTTTGTCCTATTACTTGTTGCTTGGAAGAAGAGACAGACCCCCACCTCCTATAACTTCCTTTCAGGTAGTGATGAGGTCCCCCCTGAGCCTCCTTTTCTCCAGGTTAAACACCTCCAGCTCCCTCAGCTGCTCCTCATCAGACTTGTGCTCCAGACCCTTCCCCAGCTCCTTTGCCCTTCTCTGGACACTCTCCAGCACCTCAGTGTGTGTCTTGTAGTGAGGGGCCCACAGACAAACACAGGATTCGAGGCGTGGCCTCACCAGTGCCAAGTACAGAGGGACAGTCACTGCCCTGGTCCTGCTGGCCACACTATTGCTGATACAAGCCAGCCTGCCTTTCCTTAATGCTTGTAAGGCAAAACACATACATGCAAGCAAGCAAGCCACCAATGAGAACACAAAGTACTGATGATAAATATAAATTCCAATACACACTGATTTACTGCATTGAAATAGCCATGACATTAGATGAAGACTTCTTGGATGGAAAATAAAAAGTACAAGGAAGACAGAACTCAGTGAAGGCTACTTAAATTCCAATTCATCTGTTTTTAGCAGTCTAACTTAGCCATGAACTTTTACTTTCACAGGAGCCTACTTATCGATATTGACACTACAGCAAATTTAGGATTTTTACCTGAAATAAAATATACATGTTCATTAAATACATAGGATAATGTCACTGTCTTCCATATTTTTGTGCTTCATGAAGTACTATTCCATTTCTAGACTCTGCTGCTGCTGGCTGATGGCTCAGTTTTTCTATGTGAAAGAACTGACTGGGCTGCTGAAGAAACTGTCTACATTAAGGACCATAGAGATGGAGAGTGTGGGCTTTGCACAAACCTCTAAAATGATTACTTAGAGGATTGTAGGAGCAAAAGCATTGCAAATAGATTCTTCTTGGTTCAAGTAAATGCTAGGAAGAATCTAGTCTCAATAAGATTATGAGGCCAGCCTTGAAGGAAGTGAGAAAATCAATTCTCTAGAATAAATTTTATTGCTTTCTACTTCTGTTACTGTACACATGCATAGTGCAGATTTAGAAAGAAAAACCAGAACAAATGGGAAGCAATATGTGACTGTTTATTCCTGTAACAGGTGAAACAGAAAGTATTTACAGTAACTTGTCTATTCCAAGCCATACTGTTGTGAACTGAAAAGCTCTGCTCGATCCATTGGCTTAATGTAGATTTAACCTCACCAAGAGTTTTGCCTGTGGCACTTACATCACAGCTATTATGTCTATTTTCACTCTGTCTGCAGGGAGAAATGCATACTCTAATGCTTTGAGTGTAGCTACTTTCTTCATAACCCAGAAAATTCCAGAGGAGAGAAATCCTAGATCTCCTTGAACATAAATGTATTTGGAAATGACAGATGGGAGTGTTCCGCATTCCTCACCTTATGTTCAATATTTGAGAATTAAAATCGGGGGGGNTGCAGTTTCCACAGGTGCCGTCTTCTCATGGTAGTAAATAACCACATCAGATATGCTGCTAGATGGAATAGCTGGGCTTCAGGAACAGTGCTGAGCACCATTCTCCTTGCCAGTGGATAGCCACAGCACCGTCCTTCAGTCAGACTTCATTTCTTACTTCTGGGATCCATGTCGTGGAAATGTTAGCATTAGCTTGGAAACTAGTTTCTATTTTTCTAGATACTGGTAAGACTACTAGGGCTAATGCTAAAGGGTGCTCCAGAGCTCAGGTGAAACCAACATCTGATGGTGTTCTACAAGCTGAGCTGTGTTCCTGCTGAGAAAGTCTGGGTCTGAGTCTAGGGTCGACACCCAGCCCAATATGCCAGGCTAACTGGAGCTCAGCATGCTTTAGCTTTCTAAAACTGGAAAGCATGCACCAAAGAGCCAGGAGGAAAAGCAACATGACTGTCTCTATCCTTTAATTAATACCCTAAAGCATGCTCTTCTCAGTCCCACTGATCGTTCCCTCTATATAATATAAAACCCCCATTAAAAAAACTGTGGGATTTCTGAGATACATTTTGGGCAAGGAATCAATTTTTTCTGCACATACTGAAAAATGACATTGTCTGCAGAGCTGTCATCAGAGTTTGTATATGGGCAGAGATGAGGAAGTTAAAGTTTGTCCAAATTCTCTGCTTGTTTGTGTGCTAATTTAGTGTGATGCTGGAGATGAATAACCTCTAAAATAGTAATTTTCAGGTCTAGGATCCCAGACATTGCCATATTATGGGGGATTTGGACCTTCATCTGATATATTAAAGGTCAACTACCGTGAAAGACAACATATTATTCCCATGGCTTCACAGCACTTAACAGACAAACAAAGACAGGTTCCTACCCTAAGGATCTTGCTTCTAAATTAGGTACAATAAGCAACAGATACCAATAATGAAAAGACAGAGGGACATACAATTAGTTGAGGTTGAAATAGATAAATAATGAATGTAATATTCTGGATATTTACTGAAAATCCAATTCTCATGATTGGGAATGAAAACTATAAATTTGGACGTATTTTTTTTCAAATGTATAATAGTTATGAAGATATGGACACAGAAAGAAATTGCCATGAGCAAGTGATTCTTTGGATTTAGAAGATGCTACATTTTTCCTAGTAAATCGTCCACTGTAAATCTTAACCTTTGCAAAAGAGATTTAGCATTCATTGCAAAGTATTAATTCTAACACTAAAACTATTTAATTTTTGGCCCTATGCACAACTCTTATGATGCTCATCCTCTTCAGACATTTTTGTTATTGAGTTTTATTACCAGAAGTACTCAGAGATAGTCAATTAAAAAAAAAAAGTCTGACACTACCATGAAAAGTGAAGGGATTTGTTTGTTTGCTTCCTTTTTCTTAAATATATGAGTGCAGTTCTTTTCAACAGGAATAGTCAGGCAATTGGGGGAAAGAAAAACACTTATGTTTTCATATAAGAAATTTTTACAGGAAATGACAACATAAGGAGTAGTCAAAGAAAAAAAAGATGGGATTAGTTTTGTTATGAAAATAATGAAATGAAAATGTCTATTGAGGAATTTTGGCTTCTCTGCTGAAGAACAATTCTACAAATCTGGTGATGTCTATGCTGCTACAGTGATTTAGCAGCTGTAGAAACATTTCTTCTTCCCATAATTTGGTTATCATATTTTGATTCCCTAATTTTACATTATTAGAATTATGTAGTGACATGTCCTGTTTCCACAAACTCTGTAGAAACTCCCCATCAATTGAAATACAAGACTAGAGAACATTGCATAATAGGGCTGATTTCATTTCACAGTTCATGCTGATATTTTGTCTACTCTACAAAAAAAACCCCATGTAGTCTAGGAAACTTACAGACATGTTTAATGATGATTGCTACAGCTGGAATATAAATTTTAAAAATCGTAGGCTATTAGAATCTAGGGCAAACTTTACCTCAAGATTCACTCAAAAGATTGATGACTCAATTCACCATATTTCAAAGCCATCTAAGTACAGTCTTTATGCTTGGAAATACCCACAACAAAAGCCATCAGCTCCTAATTTCTATCAATAACTTACCCTTTAAAGTCAGAATAATACAAATGTGGAGGCACAGCAAGTTCTGTGTTAGACAAGATTTAACACCAGCTTCTATATCTTACATATTCCCGTAAAAAAATGAGGAGCAAACGTTTCAGGGAACAGCTTCATTCAAAGTAAATGAAAGCTCTTCCATTAACAAGTGGCCAGTTTAAATCAACCTCTCATTGGTGAGTGACTAAAAGCTTGATTCAGAGCCCATTAAAGTAAATGTCAGTCTTCCCGTTGGCTTCAAGGGGTTTTAACTTAAGACTGAAAATCAAAAGCTGCAGACATCTGCTGGTGTGTGTTCACAGGCCAAGATGAAATTAATTATCCTTGTTGGATTGGATTTTGATGCTGTTTGTGATGCAGGCAGAAATATGAGGTAAAATCCACCCCATGCCAGTACAGAAGAGAAAACAGTGGAGAGAAACACTGCATAAACAATACAAGAAGCAAAGTTCCTTCTCCCCCTTACACCACAATATTAAGCAGCCCACACTAGAATGTGAGAGTTGTGATTTAATTCAAATACTATGATGTGCTATCCTGACTCCAAGCATTTTTTGGCACAAAATATCCATTTCCCCTGGGCTAATGACATACATCAGAGAAGGAGCTACCAATTTACCGCTGGATTCTAAATAGACACACTAATTGTTACATTCCCAACCCAGCATGTAATTCATATTAGATAGTTATGTCTTGAAACCTCTGAGTCTAACCAGGTTCAGGCGATGTTTCTAAAATTCCCCTCCTACAGGTAATTTTTTGGGACCCATATTCAGTTGCTGCAAACATCCTCGATTCTCAAAGATCTTTTGCTGTAGACTACCAGATTAATTTCAGCAAATCCAACATTTTTTACACTAATACCTGTTCTAGTCAGAGTAAACTACCTGTATGAGAACAACTGAGAAATTAAGATTTGGAATTGGTAGGATCTTGCCAAAGAGGTAGATTTATCTGCAGAAAAACACTGAATAAATCCTTAGAGGAAGCTACAGGGAAGAGAAAGAATTCAATTTTTGAATGAAAAGTGGAAGTGTAGGGGTGCAAAGAGTAACGAAATATCAGGGCAGAATGGGATATAAAACAAACCAATTAGCATTTCATCATCCATATATTATCTAGACAATAAAATTTATTTCATACATGTAGATGCTATAAAAGAAAATCAAAATTAATACTCAAGCTATCTTTATATGTATCTAGCTGCCAGGCCATTAGATTGGAAGAATGTTTAATAGTTCCTAAAATATTTGCAGCAGTAAAGATTTCAATTCCTATAAGGGTGTGGGTTTGCAACAGTGGGAAATCAACCAGTTAGTGAATACCGAGCAATACAAGAAGCATTTCCAATAATAAACACAATTAGCAATGTAGATGAGAAATCTATCTGATTTATGGGCTGCATATGCAATTATAACACATTAATAAAATGTTACCCACAGAGCAATCCAATACATTTGTTTACCCATGCTCCCAGATTAAGAAAGTAATGTTGTCAACCAATCCAATTGTGGGCATTACATATTCAAGATTAATTACCATCTGCATGGGACAGATGTTAAATCTTCAATTTCACAGCAAGGCATCTATAGCTTATTTCCCATGGACTGCTTCTTTCTCTGATCAATAAATGTATCAGCCTAGCTGTTCATCTTGCCACAGAGGTCAGAGGAATGACAGAGGTACATCTGGTTTTGAGTCAAATAAGGGCTGAGGAAATGAATCCTATCAAAGCAGATAAACAGCTCGGCTGCAATTGTCCTTCAGTCTTTTACTCAGCTGCTCATGATTAAGTTTAGTCGTTTTGGGAATTTGCTAGCAGTAAATCCCGCGAAACCAAAACCCAAAACCAAACCACAAAACCAATGTTTTTGCATATTTTCAAACTAGAATTCACGTCCAATTTTCATATGAGCTGGGCTCAATTCTGCACTGCACCTTCAGCTAATTCAATAGTGCCAGTATGAGAGCAGATTTTGGCTGGGAATATACTCTCAAAAGCTCTATTTTTTGTAAGAAAATGAACAGTTGAATTAGTTGTCTTGTTAATAACCAGAGAAGGATGTCTTTGAAAAAGACTAAAGAAATAAATTTTAAATGCATAATGACTTTACAAATATGCAGAAGAATATTCTCAAATTATGACTTGACCAAGAGTGAGAAAAAGCAATCTTACTTTGACTAACCATATAGATCTCTACTCTGTAGCTACTTCCCTACTTTTCTTAAATCTCCCTGCAATCTCAGCAATCTCAGTTCGTGCCCCCTCAGTCACCCATGACTGTTCTGAATTGCCTGCTTTGTGAAGATGGGAGCCCTAACATGGTCCTGGTTAGATAGACAGCTGTTTCTATTCTGCTTAAGTTCCCTGGAGATGTCCAAAGACACAAAAAGAATCAAGGCTACAATTTTCTTCATCTGATGAAGTGACAGCCTTGCTCAGTTCTCACACATGCACCGAGTCATCTAGGTCTTCTTCGATTCTTACTAGCCCAAAGTGACCCTTTCTATCCCATCCCCATAGAGGAGTGCCCTAAGCACCATGGAGTGCCCTCAACAAAAAATACCTTCCTCTCTGCTGCTGAAGATCAGTCCCTGTGCAGTCAGGAGTGCAACGGCCAGGGCAAGAGAAAAAGGTCTGACAACAACTGGGAAGGAGAAGCTTCTGGTCCCTGCCCTGAGGGGACATTTTAATAAACCAAGCAGAGCTCTAATAAAAAATGCACTTTGTTTGAAACCTTCCATCTCCCTCGACGTGTGTGCGGGGTCGCCTTGACCAGGATAATCGATGACTAGATCCTCCTTTTACAGCCTGAGCTCTGTCCCTGTGGGTGTGTATAATGGTCTCGCTTCCTGGGTGACTGATTTGGCTTCTGGACAATTATGTAAAGACAACATGACACTGGCACACACCACACTATTAAACATGCGCTTGGTAAGTGTTAGTTACATTTTCTCCCTAGAGGTGGAGATGCCAGACATTTCTGCACAGTTTCTTGAACTGCCGGAAGCCAATTAAACTGGATCTTCTTGTGAAGAGGGAGAGAGATAGTAAATTAAGAGGTCTAGATCTCCTGCAGAGACAGCTGAGTAAGGCTGTGTAATACAAATGTTTGTATTACATTAGGCTGAGTGTGGTTTCCTGCCTGAGAACTTCCTGTAACATTTCTGTGAGGCAATGCCTGTGTTAGACATGAAACACAGGCATGGTTTCAGGAGTTTTAAGTTCTACTCAAGAATCTATATGCAATATATGCCTTATAACATCTGCTTTAAAAAAAGCTGTGGACAACTGCTAAAGCCAAAAAATTGCAGAATGGTTTGGGTTGGAAGGGACCTTTAAAGTTCATCCAGTCCAACCCCACTGCAATGTTTAGGAACATCTTAACTAGATCAGGTTATTTAGAGCCCTGTCCAATGTGACCTTGAATGTTTCCAGGGATGGGGCATCTACCACTTCTCTGGGCAACCTGTTGCAGTCTCACCACCCGCATTGTAAAAATGTCTTCCCTATATCTAGTCTGATTCTACCCTCCCTTGATTTAAAACCATTACCCCTTGTCCTATAACAACAGGCCCTGCTAAAAAGTCCGTCCTCACCTGTCTTTTAATCTCCCTTTAAGAACTGAGACAGAATAAGCTTTCTCTAAATCCTTCTCTTCTCCGGCTGAGGCATCCCAACTCTCTCAGCTTTTCCTCTTAGGAGAGGTGTTCCATCCTTCTGCTCACTTTTGTGGCCTTCCTCTGAACCTGCTGCACCAGGTCCATGTCTTTGTTGTTCTGAGGACCCCAGAGCTGGATGCAGAACTCCGGGTGGAGTCTCATCAGAGTAGAGGGGCAGAATCACCTCCCCCGACTTGCTACCCACACTGCTGGTGATGCAGCTGAGAATACAATTGGCTTTCTGGGCTGCAAGTGCACATTACTGGGTCATGTCTAGTATTTCATCCACCAGCACCCCAAGTCCTTCTCAGCAGGGCCACGCTCAATACCCTTTATCTCCCAGCCTGTCTTGAAACCAGGACTTGTCCCAGCTCAGGTGTGTTTGGCCTTGTTGAACCTCATGGGCCCACTCCTCAAGCTTAATATACTATGTATAATGGCAGAAGTAAGGTTGCACAACTAAATTTTACTTTGAATTTTTATTGTTCATCATCTTATCAATACAGAATTCTGGCACTGTTGCTAGGTCAGAAAACGTAATCTCCATTTTATAAAGGACAATCTCCATTTTACATATGCAGAACTAAAGACGAGCATAGACTCAGTAATCTGTCTAAAAATTAATTTCTTTACATGTGTTCTAACTCTTCCAAGTCCACCATGGGTGAATTAATTTCCAGATAAAAATTCCTCTTTATTTTTTAAAAATGTTTCAGATATACTCAATAACAATTGTGACCAAACTTTTATTCCGTACTGAAGGCAAACATGCTGCTCTTGAGATGTTATATCTTGTGGATATTTTGTCCAGGACACAGAGATTTTGAGAATCTGGTTTATGATGGACCACTTTATCTGATTCCATTGACAGTGCTTTCTATAAAGATAAGTACACAGCTGTGCTGCTGGAGTTTTGTGCAAGAGGAACTCATTGACTTTGAACTTCTGTCCTTTCAGTTATATTTGTTTCAGTGGAAAAAAGGATAAACAAGGCTCTGAATCATTTTACACAATACATAGAAAACTTGAAAATTTAATTTATACTCTTAGCCATGAACTATAGGAAAACCAGTATTGTCCACAGAAATACCATTTCCATTAAAAATAAGCTGTTCTCTCTGCTATTGTTCCAGCAATACTTAAAATGGGAACCAAGTCAAAAGTTAACACTGCTATTAAAGACCTGTGGGGAGCTGGCAAGAATTTCTGTTGTTGCTAGAGAGAGTTAAGCAGAAGAATCAAAGCAGGCAGCGGAGTTAGCCTAGCAGACGGAGGCTCAGAAAATGGGCAAGGACTAGTCAGCCCAAAGACACAGTACAGCACACTGACAGGGAGCCAGGGGCTGTGGTAAAGGCATTTCATATGCAGGACAAAGAGAACTTACAACTGGGCACGGGAGAATAGATGTTTGTTTCATGACGTTTCTTTAAAAATCCAGAGAACACACTGATAAAGTTGTGATACAGTTTCAATGGCTCCAATCTCCAGACTTTTTTTGCACTCATCCTTGTTTATTGCAGGCAGGTTCCAGAAAATAGTTTTAGGAGCCCCGTATGCCAGGTAACTTGCTGTCTAGTGGAATAGACAACGTTGATTTTTTTTCTCTAGACTTTTAAATCTAGAATTTGTATTGCAATTATCTGCACTTCTCCAGTTAAAGATGTCTCATTTGGCAGAAAAAAATTAAGATTGCAGTGAAAAAAGAGGTAGAAAGGGGGAATGTGCTTCTGCAACCTAACAATACTGACTTACAAGAAAAAGGGTTTTAATAAACACCAAACAGGAGAAAAAGGAAGATGGAGCCAAAAACGTTGTCAACCACCAGAACAGGCTGCCAAGGGAAGTAGTGGAGTCACCATACCTGGAGGTGTTTAAAAGACATGTAGGGACATGGTTTATGGTGGACCTGGTGATGTAAGGCTAATGTTTGGACTCCATGATCTTAAAGGACTTTTCCAACCTAAAGATTTCTATGGTTCTGTGATTCTGTGTACTGTCCCCCCACTCAGACAGGACAGTCAGTCTTACATTCTGGTGCCATTTCTGCAACTACTTCCTTGTATTGCTCATTGACCAATCATTTAATAAAATAAGGAAGGAGATTGCCTCCTATGCACACTGATCAAATTATGAAGGGGAGTTTTAGGGATGCTCCACTATGCAACATCTGCTGCCTAGAACCAGATTTTTCTCAAGATGTAAAGAGATTTCCTGGAGTTGTTACTGAGATATTTAACTCTTTTTCATTGGCTTGATATTCAGCTTTTTATTGATGTCTTATATATTTTCCAACTGATCTCCACAATATGATCTTTGTAAGAAAACAAAAAAAAAGTAAATATAAAGAGGAAAACTAGTTGGTGGGTAATGACAAGTGACAACTACAAAGCTGGTAAGCATATAGGATGGAGAAAAGCACAAACCCTGGAAAAAAGTTAGGTGGCCTGTAGATTCAACCGTTTTGATGTCTGTTTTGTCTCAGACCGGAGTGAAATATACTGAAATATCCTGTGGGGAACAACCACGGTACACTGTTGGCAGTCAGAGCTGTGGGTTAGACGAATGCAGTCCAGCCCACGACAGATATTGGAAAAAAGGAGAGGCCAAGAGCCACTGTTGTTGGTTTTCATTTAATACTTGGAGATATTTTATTGAATAATAATAGTGGTAAAGGTTCTCTGATTTATCAGTACACTTCATCCAAAAAAGAATATACTCCCTGCAAAAGTCATCCTAGACTTCACCCCTGAAACATGGAAATACTTTGGAGTTGCAGAGATGGAACTTGTGATTCTCCCTCTGCAAACCAATGCCCCTTTTCCTCACCTTCTCAAGCACATACTTGAGCTAAAATAGATTATTTTAAACTTTCAGAGTGGTTTTCTATATAGAAGGTTACTCCTCTTATGTCTGTTGTTAACTGTTCCTGCTACTCTAGTCTCTACTTGTGCGTCCTTATACTCATGGTAATGTTTTTACTTTTGTGACTGTGCTTTGCCTCAAATGTGGATAATAAATGACTCATAACATTAATATGCTTTATAATTTAATACTGTGATGCACTGGAATATCAGGTGGATACTTTATACCACATAATGAAACAGCAAAGATACTGAAGCAGTAAAAGTGTAATTTCAAATAACATGCGTTTGCAAAGTGTATAAACATCAGACACCAATAATAAAAGAAATGAAATCCTGCAGGTACCTCGTAGGAGCTCTCACCAGTGCAATAACACCACAGCCCACAAAGGGGCACCCAGATGCTGCATTTAAATCCACAATCTTCCAGTGCCTTCCCATGTGTATTTCCAGACACTTTAACTTTAGAAGTTTCCAGACAAAAGTTTGCTCTCACCATGACACCACTTCCAAGTCTCAGTGAAATCCCAGCCTATAAAAACCTCTACAGTCAGTAGGGTTCATTTGAATGTACATTTAATTAATCTCTCTTCATTTATCACCCTGACAAATATGAAACAAGAGTAATTTACAGATATTGCTTTTTTTATGAAACTACCGACATGTTTTAGGCCAATGAAACTGAGGCCAACAACAACATTAAAAACCAGCCTCAGAGGAAAACTGCCAAATGCTTATTTGGCCAGAATGTTTATCATAAAACTAACATTACACATGCTCAATTCTTATCAGTCAAATGCTTCTTGAATTTGCTCCAGACGCATTTGGCTGTACCCTTCCCTTTTCTATTAAAGTCTATCCACACAAACATTGCAATTTTGCCCCCTTCCATTGCTGGAAGATCAGATATGACTCAGCTTTTCCAACAAACCCCCTGCATTCCCAATTTGCCTGGTATACTGCACTGAGCATATGCATGTCAGTCGTTTTTTTGCTTAAGTCTGTAACATCTCTGACGCAGTGGAGAAACAGAGAAGGGATGGGGCCAGTTTTGAGGCAGTCACAATGTCAATGTTATTCTCAGATGATAAGAAACCTGAAACGAAAGGGGATTTATAGTGATTGTACTACACTAAAAATATCTGCATAATTAATATATGGCTGTTATTTCTGCCCAGTACATTTGCCAGACCACTGCTTTAAATGACTAATAGTCTCCGAGAAACAGAGCTCTGCTTGTTGTATCACTGAGAGGCAAATCCAGGAAAAATCAGACTACCTCAGCCAATGAAGGTAATTGTCTTACTGAGAAACAGCTGACTGGCATGCCTACATGAGCATCCTGGTGAGCCTGTGTTCTGAGTGAGGACATTCTGCAATTCTAAGCAACATTAAAAACATCTTCTTGTCTATAACGAACTTTTCACTATTGTGCCTTGCTAATTAAAGAGGAAAAGTATGCAATGATTGAAAAGAGGGCATTAAAGCAATGGCAAGACATCAGCTTCTATAACTACAAATTCTGCCTGTCAGTTTTAACTCTGCCATTCTCTTTAGAACAATGCCTAATACTGTATCTGCAGTGACAGCATCTGATAATATGCATTTGCAGAAGTTTACATCAATTTACAGAGCTAGAAAACATGCCACATTTCCAAAAAAAATCACACATTATATCAAATGGCAATAGCTTTGGCTCGAGAATAGTCACTGGAGAAGGGTAGCCACATGGAAGTGGTGAGATTTAAGAGATTTTATTTGGAATACTGCATTGCAAACAAACAGTATAGCTATTATCCGACAAACTGATCAATTTTATTTCTTTGTTTTAGAAATAAAATTGCACAGTAAAGTGAGCAATCCATGATACAGACTCCAGCTATACAGAACTCATTGTCCTGTTCTCTTGGAGACTGAAATAACAAAGATGGCAATATTGTATGTGACCAGCAGCTTGCTGGAAATAGGTGGCTATTTTTTACCACCTGAACTTGTATTAAGCCATTTAGCATGTGCTTGCTTAAAATCTTGATGCAGAATGAGATATGAAGTGTCATGAACTCATCTGTGAGATAATAGTACTCAGCCAAGCACATTTCTATCTTGATATGTCTGGTACAATAGAAAGATTTATTATGTCCTACCCATTTACTGCACATTGCAGCCAGAGTTGTAATCGGTCAGGATGGTTAAGATTTGATTTAAGACAATGCTTCTATCAGTTTGGTTTTTGCTATTAGGGCATAATATCAGCATTACATCTTCCCGTGTTATAACCTGCCCTGGGTTAACTGTGTGCTGCAGTCACATCTATTCCTGCTTTTACATCCTTTGGTATGAAAGAATACAGAGGCATGTATTTGATCACTCCCCGTATTTACACAAGAGAAGAATTATATTTCTCAGCAGCTTACCCAAAATACCACCATTTTCAAATCAATAAAGATTGTCAAGAGGATCGCAAACTCTGTTTTGACTCACTAGGACATTTGATGGATTACAATGATCAAAGCTAAATATCCATTGGCATCAGACTAAAGTTTCTTTTTTTTATACTTGTTATAGTCTAATGCAGAAAAATCAAAGAATTAGACAAATGAACATTAGTGAAGTCAGTAATTAGAACTATGGTTTATGGCCAACAGTAGTTAAATGGCTTCATTTTTATTAGAAGTATGGTTTTATGGCCAATAGTAGTTAAATTACTTCATTTTTAAATATATATGATGAATCATATTAGCAGAATGGAGTGTAATGAAGGTAATGAATGCCTAATTCTCTTATGGAAATGTACAATGCCAGTTTCAGCCAGAATCCTAATGATATAATTGTGCATGAAGACTTTGGCTTGTTTGTTTTCCCGAGACCCTTGAAGAGTTTTAGATTACACTCTCAATAGCTCTTAGGTTTTTTTCTAAGGGACAAGATGGCACAGAAAGAGCCATATGAAGTCTTCCACCTCTAATACTTTATGGCAGTGATTTGGATTGTCCCCAGGTTGGTAGCAGCCATATATCAGTAACATAATTGAAGTGCTTTTTCTATAGATTTCTCAGTTCGTTTTTCTCATGGACTATAGTGTGTCAGTCAGAACTAACAACAGGATTTGCATCTTCACTGGAAGTATGGAAAGCACTGCAAGCTGACGGATAAGGTAAGCAGGTGGAGTCAGATTGCATTAAACTTGATAACTACAGCAGCTGGTAATAGCCTCCTAACACTCTGCTATGGAAAGAAGTAGCATGCTGCAGTTCTAATCTACTGTTGTGTTTTTCAAATGTGGGAAAACAAAAAAATTGAATCAGACATGTTAGAGACCGGAATTTGCAGTCCGTTCCTACTTCCTTTCATCAAAGGATCTCATGGGTTTTAACTATATCCACCTCCTCACAGCTGCAGAAGCTTCAATTTGTTCTCAAATTAGTTGTCACTAAGTCTAAAAGTCAAAAATTCCTTTCTTTGGTGACAGTTTCTAATTTGATTTGTGACAAGCCAACTAGTCTCTCATACTCCTTGTCATGGAAATGGCCCACCGTGGTGTGTTTTGGCTTTTGCAGCCCCTATTGTCTGAAATATCCAGATTTCCTTGACACAGGAAGTAGAGCATACAATTGAGAACAGCACAGAAGCGCTCCCCAGTCCCCCAGTTTAGACTTAGACACAGAGAAGAGGAGAAAGAAAGAGTGTTTTCCTCTTATGCTGTTGTACACTTTGTGGGACACCAATATTTTGGAAGTGGACTTCATTTGCTACATTAAACATTAAGTCAGAGTTCTAGGGGGTGCTGCTACCAGTGCCAAATGCAAAGAAAATACAAGTAGGGTTTGGAGTTTTTTGCAACTTATGTTGTGCTACACAAACAACTTGTTATCATATTTTCAAAGGCAACGACAACGTTTGTATCTTTTGGATACATCGACTTCCAGGATTCTCTTGCCACAAGTTTACATTTCAGCAGAAACACAGTCTAGACAAGTTTCCTGCCTGAGCTCTTTCCCTCAGCCTTTCTGCACACTTCCACTTTAACAGTAAATAGTTGATGCAACAGCCTGAAGCAGAACATAGAACATCTCGGTAAAGGAAGAGCCATTTTCTCCTCTTGCTGTTCCAAGGCAGAAGAGTTCATTTATTCTTTCCATTTTTTTTCTCTTTCAGCAAAATTCAAAATGTAAAAAAGGTCCACAGAGCTGTGATTGAATTGAATATTGAGCCTTGTGTAACACTAAGAAATGGTTGTATTTAAAGCTACTTATCTTCAGACAGTGAGGATTTCAGCAAAATGTCCCTGGCTAGGAGATTTCTTGCAACTCCCATTTCAATTCCTCCCAGACAAAGTAAATTTGCAAAGTTGTTCTGCTGTCAGGGGAAAATAGCAAGGCTACTGTGTGTTGGAGGGTCCAGAGGGAGAGCTAGAGAAAAAAAATCATACCAGTCAATATCAATGCAAAACAATGCATTTCTTTTAATGTGTTTACCAAGAATCATTGTTTTACCATTTTTTCAGTTCTTTTCTGTGAAATACGCTTCACAAGGGTCTGTTGGAGTGTACGCAACAAAACAGACAAATGCAATGTTAAGGCAGATTGTTTAAAAATAAATTAATAACAAATGTTAAAGAACCACAATATGATACTCTGGGGAATGTTCCAAGGGAACAAATGGCTTATGCAATTCAGGGTGTGAACACTGGCCTGCACAGAGCATCAAACAGGGGCAAAGATAACCATATGATTTTAATTGAAAGATTATGCTTTTAAGCCTGTGCCAGTTTCCTTTGTTACATGACGAACAAAACCACTCCAGTCAATGGACTCGAGTGACTGAGCTGACATTCGAACAAGCACTGAAAGTTTGACTATTTTTTATTATTATTTTTATTTGTATAAAATGAATAATATTTTATTAATAATAATAAAACTATATTTAATTTATTTTTATGACCTCCTTTAATTTGCAGGGTTAGAAATGCCCACTAACATTGAGATATGACAATATTCTTTAAATTATTAGGCATTCCATTGGGTAATAGTAAGATTGGAATAAATTGTTATTCTGTTTGTGAAATTACTTGTGTCCAAAGAAAATTCAGTTGCCAGTCTTTTACCAAAAAATGGATGGAATAAGTTTAAAAAAATGTATTTGTAATCCCATAGCATTACATTATTTAAATAGTTTCTCGTGTCAAAAGGAAAACTATTTTTCACACTCAACTCTCAGGTTTTATATACACTGCCATTAAGACTACAATTGTTACCAAGTACAGAAGTAATAATTTCTTAGCTTCCCTTTAAATTCATATGTGTTGCTGAACAATGATGGAATAGACTGTTGCTATTTTCAGAACTAAAACAATTTGAAGGCTGTATTGATTTTTCCACAAAGTTTTCTGGGTCTCAAATTTTTTTATACAATTTGTCATAATACATAAATTTAATCTACTATATTCCGAATCTCAGTTTCTAAGCAGAAAGGAATTTAAGTGAAGATTATTTTTGCAGGCCAAATTTAGAAGGATAAATCCTGAGAAAACATATACAATTCATACAAGTGACTCAAATGAAGTTATTTAAATTACAGCACTTAAGTTAAAATTTAAAATAGAACAAAGAAAAATTCCAAATATCCAGAGTTTGCCTGTATCACACTATAAAATAAAGCAGGACTAGGTCTGGAACAAAAATAAGTATTTTTTTTAATACAAAATTTGAAATTTATATTCAAAATTTCAGATCAGACAAATTGTAGTTACTACATCTGTTTGCCCTAGTGCTGGGACACAATGTATGGATGGTTCCCCTCTCCCATAACTTCATGTTGGTGCATTTTGATTCATTCATCACACCTCAAAACATGATTTATTGTCTCTTACCCTGTGTGTGATATATTGCTTTTTCATCAAGCTTTTGATGCAGCCCATCATTCAACATGTTCCAGGAAGCAGAAGCTCCAGTACATACACAAGCATTGTTTATAGTGGTTCTGCATCATATTTAATGTTGTGGGTGTACTGGTTATCCAGGTAACTCTGTTATCTAAGAGGCATTCATCTTTTTCCTTTCCTTTTCTCTCTTCATCAAAAGTTAAAAATAGGATTGGCTTTGATGCAGAACATTAATTTGAGGGAACTGATGTGAAGACCACAAACGAAACCTGTCATCTCCCACCTGCAGCTTTGTCAAATGTGAGGTGGTCTAATTTGCCAAGTTTCCAAGAGATGTCAGGCACAGCTGCTACTCATTTGTGGTTTATAAAGGGACTTTAATCAAACCTGTGTGGACTCTCAGGGCTTGCACCAATGGCAGCGATAGACTGAACTCACTAGATCCTTATTTATTAATGTAAAGTTAAAAGGTTTTTGAAAACAATATCTGGCTGCTGTAGTTGGAAAGGCTGGTAGGGTTAGATACCTGTACGGTAAGGGCTGTACAATAAATATTTGTTCTAGAAGGAAAGTCAACAAAGATGTAGCTTCTGAAAGATAAATCCTGCAATGGTAAATGTCAAATATTGGGGCAATGCTAAGAAAGAGATTTAATATCCGATGTCTGTAGGAGGAGAGCCAGGTAATGAAAGCATTGAGATTACGCACAGGATTTTTCTTCACATAGTAATTTAAGAGGGATGGAAAAAATCAAGAATGTTGATACAAAGAAAATGTAGAACCTGAAAGAACTGCAAGTTCGTTCAGCAATACAAAGTTTCTAAAGAACTTTAATAACAAGGAGTATCTCTGAGATGGACCTGAAAGCTGAATGACAAGCAATAGCTCTCATGAAAAAATTTAGTGTTACCTTTGAAAATTTCAACACAAATCTCTATTTCTAATTTTTATGTCTTTCTTTATGTTAATACTTCTAATTTCAATGAGAAATATCAGCTTGTAAGCTAAATATCTGCTCAAACCAGGAAGATCAGACTTTGCTTATCTGGTAAAAACAATGAGAATCTTTAAGAAGATAAGTTCCCACAAAGGTACAGTTCTTAATCTCGAAACTAAAGCTTGTATGTGAAGGACACAGAGAGTGACATACGTTAGCATCTCACAACTCAGCAATCGGCTGTAGACAAAAATGGTGATATGAGGCTGAAGGCAAGCAGCACCGTGAAGACAACAGCTGATGTGTGAAGTCTTACATGAGCTGTAGGTTTAAAAATTTAAAAAAAAAAAAAAAAAGGAAGCCTGTCTAGATCAGCTATGATCTCATTATGATTGAACTAATAGTCAGATACAGGGCACTGTCATTATCAAAAAAAGAGCCATGATACATTTTGCTGGCTGCTTGTAAGTAGGTAATGGATTATTTCCATGGGTGACTGCAGTGGTCAGGGGATCACAGGCTAATCAGAACAGGATGACTGTGTGCCAACAAGCACTAATGAGCAGCTATTCTCATAATCAGTAGTTTGACTTGCAGCAGTCATGGCGAGGGCACAGCACAGCAGCACATGCAGATGGGACACATCCAAGTCTGGCACAGTAGGTTATTTGCCTGAATACACAAATTGAAGTTACAACATTGATAAAACTGAACCATGAGTGTGTGTCAGATATATGAATAAATTCATTGACCAGTTTAGAAACACCTAATATTGTTTTTGTGTATTCTGCCAGTGGTGGAAGGTCAGTAGTTATCCCATTGAACGTATGGTGGAAAGAAGACATGGCTCAACAACTTTGATCTTGAGCTGCTGCTATATCATTTAAACCACTTGGTACTGTTTGATCACTATCATTTTGCTTTCTGCTATTTATTATTGCAATTAATGAATGCAGAATGTAAGTGATTAAACCAGGATTGAAATATTTCAGAAAATCTTGATTATGAGAGTAAACAAACTTTGGAGGAATGAAATCCTGGAAATATTATTTTATTGGGATGCTAGGAGAATGCAAAAGTGAAAGACCACAGAAAGCTGGAAAAGGACCAGGAAAAAGATATGAACTTTTCCACAGTACCATGTTACTTGCAGACTGAGCACTTTTTCCAGGTCACCCTCAGAATATAGATGGTTATATCTCCTAAAATAAAAGAAGTATGAATAAAACATAAAAAACAGCTTTACAGCCATTTTTGTGTGTGTATGTGTATTAGTCTTTTCCCTTCTGGTGAAAGTATTCTCATCACTAATTTGAGGAAGTCAAGTCCTTCCTGTGCTGTATTTCAGTCATTTTATCGTAACTGCTGACATTACTCTGGCTTAACTCCAAGACTGCCCTGTGCACGTGCTACAACATCAGCTGACAGTCTGGCCTCCACTAGATTTAAAAAGTTTTTTCTTTAGTCTAGCTTTAAAGACTTTCCTGCTTTTTTCTTTTTTTTTCCTTCTTTTTTTTTCCTTTTTTTTTTTTTCCATTTCAGACTTCTTCCCAAGCACCTTCAACATCTGCTTTTTTGGTCTTCCACTCTCAGCACTGGACCTCCACAAACTCTTATCCAAAGACTCCATTCCTTGAGCGTAGCTCAAAACAACACCGTATTCTTATAAATAGACCTCCAGTTAGTCATCTGTTTTCCGTCATATGAGCAGGAGAACCTAGGGAATAAAGTGAACTTTGGACCTGGAATCTGTACATCACAAAGGCCCAGTTCATCCTCCGATGTTTTATACCAAAAATGGAAAGACTTGCTAAATTTAACTTTTAACCTCTGGGTGAGAATGCAGACTTATGTCCTCAAAATTCTGGAAGGAAGGGTTTATTTTTTTTTCTTTGAGAGTAAAATATTCTAGAAACTGCTTTGTCTGAAAACTGATATTAAGGAAATTTAGCGGTAACAAAACTGTCCTGAATAGGAGTTTCTCAACACTGCACAATCTACAAACAGATTTTTATTTTTTTAATCTAATGCATCTAAAAAAAAATCATAAGAAAAGCTTCATGCCTTAGAGCTTTAAATATCAGTTATGATAGGGTTCCTTCCTGTGAAGTGAGTTTAGGTATGTTTAAAGTAGAGGTGCCTACCCTACATTGTGGCAGGGAGCAGTCCTATTTCTATAGATGCCAACACTGAAGAAAGAGCCCTTCTTTTTATTCTGTTCTTTTTCATTTACAGTAGAGAACCAAAACTGCTCCTTTCAACACTAAATATTTTTATTTGAATGGTGTCTGTCTGTGGACTTTTCTGAGAACTGTATGAACTGACATAAGAGCTTCAGGTTGATGCTCTGCTCACATTGAGCTTAAACAATCTGTTCTCTCAAAGTCAGATAGCATCATTATTTACCTTTCAGAGTCTCTGTTCAGGGCTAAATATATCCAACCAGCCAGGCCACCATAAAGACTGTGCCTGGAAAAAATGTTACAGCTGTTCAGGTAGCAAAAGCTTTGTGCAATATGCTTCAGTAAATGTATTAAATGAAAGGCTGGCAGTTTTTTTCTAAACTTGTTCTCACAGCAAACAGGAAAATGTAACAGAACAGGTCAAGGACCAACTGTTCTCTTTGTCCATACACTGGTCAGGTTTCCTTATTTCATTAGTGGCCAATGCAGTGATTTTATGAGTCACTTAGACCTGTCCTGACAGTCTAGTTGACAGGATTAACTTCTCTGAAATATCCATTGCTTCAAATTGTACATAACGGCGTTTGAATGCATGTAACATTGTATTAGCAGTAAAACTGTCACTAAGCACATGACCATATTTTTCCATGTTGCAAAGACATTCTGCACATACTTTAAACTCTGGATCTGTAAATAGGGTGCCACTAGAGAAAGTATACACAGCTAATATTTTGCTGTGCTTTTGGCCTGGGCTAGGACACCGAGGGACCATTTGCTGTCCAGAGAGTGGGCCTGAGGCTCAGTGTTTGACCCTATCTTGTTGCATCGTCTCCACATGCCTGTGTCACACACATCTGCTGCATCTCTGTTCTCCCACCTTCAAAACAGATATGTCAATGCTTGTCGTCTTTGCAGTAACTTTGTGAGATATAAGCAACTAATATTGCAAAAGTACCTCTCATGGTCTAATCCCACATGGCAACTCAGCCCCACACACCTACTCGCTCTCTGCCCCCACCTCCCGCAGGATGGAGGAGAGAATCGGAAGAGTAAAAGTAGGAAAATTCATGGGTTGAGATAAAGATAGGTTAATGGTACAGAAAAAGAAGGAAGAAATACTAATACTAATACTACTAATAATATTACTACTACTAATAAATAGAATACACAAAATAAGTGATGCACAATGCAATTGCTCACCACTCGTCAATTGATGCCCAGGCAGTTCCTGAGCAGTCCTTGGCCTGTTTCCCCCCAGATTATATAATGAGCTTGTCACTGTATGGTATGGAATATCCCTTTGGCCAGCTGCCATCAGCTGTTCAGGCTGTTTCCCCCCTTCCCATCCACCCCAAACTTCTTGTGCCCCTCCAGCCTTCTTCCTGGCAGGACACGAGAAGCTGAAATGTTCTTGACTTAGTATAAACACTACTTAGCAACAACTAAAAACATCCCAGTGTTACTAACATTATTCTTTATGCTGCATCCAAAACACAGCACTGTACTAGCTAACAGGAAGAAAATTAACTCTATCACAGCCAAAACCAGGACAGTATTTCAAAGTCATAGAAAAAATATTCTTCTTCAAACCATTATTCTTCTCTAAAATCCTTTTATTTGTAAGCAAGGAAGGTGTCTTAACTTTCTCGGTCTCTTCTCCCCGTTCTTAACCATTCCCACTCTGAATATGAATTACAGAGTTCATGAGTAGACAAGAACAACTCTAGCACTTTTCAGTGTAAAAATCTAACAGTGTGTGTATGGTGGGATCACAGGATAACTCATGTTGGAAGGGACCACTGGAGGTCCCCTGGTCCAGCCGCTGTGCAAGGGTGCTGAGCACACCCTGAGCCTTGGAGGAGGGCAGGCATGGAGCAGAGCCACCTTGTTGAGGGCAGCACGTCTAGCACATAGTAGTCGGTTAGAATAGTAGTTTAAAAATCTGGCAAAAAAAAGCAAACCCCAACTAAAAACCTCCCACAACCTCATTATCTTTTGATAGTTGCTGGGAAAAGAAAAGCTTTATCAAACCTAAAGCATTGACTCCATATTACTGGTAGAAAAATATCCTCCCCCCAATAAGGAGCTTGTGCTGATGTTTAACAGAAGAACCCCTCTAAGCATTCATTGTCTAATCCAGCTCTTATTGAAGTCCCTGAGGAAACTCCTATTAGTGTGTTTACATGAAGGCTCTGTAGGCACCAATTAATCTGTATTCATATTGCAACTGCAGAGCTTAAAAATCCATGAC
Organism: Ptilonorhynchus violaceus; assembly: GCA_013397565.1. NCBI lineage: Eukaryota > Metazoa > Chordata > Aves > Passeriformes > Ptilonorhynchidae > Ptilonorhynchus > Ptilonorhynchus violaceus. Next base: position 62,820 of record VZRJ01006253.1, read on the forward strand.
TTTCTTTTATTGGTGATTCAGAAGTTTGCCTTGGCAAGCAACGTGACTGAGACCATCCATCTCTCTTCAGATGTTAAAATTCCAGTATTTATTTGTTGAAATGTCATTTTAAACTCATATGATTCTAAATATTAACCACATATAAACCAAACACAGGGTAGTTTTAAGATAGTACACAGAAATCCCAGAGTTTCTGGTCCTACTCATAGCTTTGCTGAGAAACTTCAGAAAGGAATTTAGCAAGTGTGTTCATCTTCACAGTTACGCTGTCAAATCATGTGGGCAGAAGGCAAACAGTCAAGAATTACATGAGACAAATGCTGCTGCAACTTTTCAGGAAATTCTGAGCAGTAACAGAGGCAGACAAAGAAGAAAATCACAATATATATATGGTCAAAACTCAATTGCTTCACCTAGATGCCCTCCAAAGAGAAGCTTCTGGACATCCTTAGCTCCTTGCCCATCCATACAGCTGCAGGTCTATGAAATGCTTGCTCCACATGGGGAATACATCATAATGGGAACCATGCGTTTTGCACACTCCACAGGAGTGTCCTGTTTTTTCAGAAGGCCCAATTTGCAGGATCACTGACTGCACAATACATGGTTTTGGTTTTGGAATCAGCCTAGGGGCTGTCTTTAGGACAGTGCAGAAGAATGTGGTGCACTCTGCAGCCTGGAGGTTGAAGGCAAAATAGACTGCCGGAGATCACTCTTTATTTTACTCAAAGGCCTCAAGAAAAGGAAAGAGGCAGAAATCTTCCTTTCATGCACCACCTAAAACAGGAAGCCAATGTTTTTTATATATATAGATAAAAGATATTAAATGGTTTATATATATATATATATTAAATATATATTATCTATTAAAATTAAATATTTATATTATAATATAAATATATATATTATATAATATATATTAGATATAAAAATATGTATATAATGGTTTATATGTATATAAAAGATATTAAAAAACACCCAAATATATCAAGGAGCTTACTTCTCAGAAACTGGGAATTTAAATTATAATTTAGATGAAGGGTGGGGGTGAGGTGAGGTGGAGGGGGAAGGAGAAGGAGACAAAACCTTATCAATGTATTTTCTAGTCCTGCCTTTTATCTGTGCTTAGTAAATCTAATCCTGCTGACTGATCTTCTTGTACATGTTATTGAACTGAGAACTTCTTTTTCTATGGTATGTCTTTACCCTGTTCCTTTCTGTTTAATACAGATTTTCAAAGCAAATGCAAATGTTACAGCAATAGAGAGTATTATTGTTAATTACTACCAGTGACAGACTGCCTGTGCAGGTTCATCTTGTGGGAGAGAGAGCTCTGGTGCAGGATGTGGTGGCTCATCACTTGAGCCTTAATGATACAGGTAAGTGGTGAATGAAAAATGAGGTAGGGATAGAGAAAGCCTCATCAAATGAGTCTAAAAGAACTGCAAGTAGTAGCATTATGGTAAAAGCACTGCCATGAGGGAGGACAGTATGGTTTATTTAGCATAGTAAAGAAAAAGCTGAAGGCAGTTTTGATTGTTTCCTAAAAATACACAAGCAGAATGAGGGAAGTGAGAAAAGGAGAATAAATATCACCAAGGGAGAAGAGCTTCACTTTCTAACCAATACCAAGACAGGGATAAACATATACAATGTCCAAGAATAAATTCAGGGTGAAATTTATTAAAATTATAATGGTAAAGTCTTGAAATCACAGAACAGATGAAAAAAAATCTTCAGTGTTAATAAGATAGGACTTGTGGATGGTCTGATTGACAGAAACAAGGAATATGTAATTCAAAATCTTCCTTTATTCCCTGTAAATATGACCCACAGAGTTTTGGGGAGGTGTGGGGGGGCAAAGTTAGACAAACAACAGATCTGTTTCTGGGCACACCTGGAACACACTAAATTGGCAAAGAAACAAGGAGTAAGATAGAAAAGTCCATTTAGGTGTTGTATTATTTCTAACATTACTACATGGAGTTGGGTCACAGTTAATGAAGCAGGACCCACAGAATTCCTGGGAAGCCATTTTGAGTATGAAGATATTTTTAAACAAAAGGCAAAACTATAGGCTGCCTAGAGGAATCCAGAAGTTCAAAGCATGTTGGAAGATCTGTTGTGAGTCACCTGATCACTTCTGAGTGCCCTAGAAATATCAGGTATTTTTGTGAATGTGTTGGGTCTGGCTGGGATTGAGTTAACTTTCCCCATAGCAGTCCCCACAAAACTGTGCTTTGTGTTTGTAGCTAGAATGATGTTGATAACACACCAGTTTCATGCTTTTAATGAGTCACAAATAAAAATCATAATAGATTGCCTGCAGTTAGTCAGCATTTTTCTGATTTTTTGCTATCTGTATTTTTGTTGAATTGGATCATGCACTGACAATGTCCTGTGCAGTAGGCAGAGCAGGAGCTTGTGTGCCCTCTTTTGCCAGGACTAGCAATGAGTAGCCCACTCTGCTTGGGGATCTGGGCTTCAGCTCAATTTCCCTGTTGTGTAGATATCTTACATTTGAATTTGCTGTGCTTTAAGCAGGGGGTCTTTGAAATGAATAACTGAATATTCATTAAGCCAGACAGAGTGTGTATAACCATGATGTAATGATTAAAACACCACTGTGTCAAGGGATGAGCTGAGCCTGTTTTTGAACCAGTGCTATACCTGCAATCATGATTGTCTGCAATAAGGAAAAATTCTCACAACCATTCTTTTTCTTACACCCTTATAAGAAAGTGCTGATGCTCACACACATCAGCACACCTTTTATAACCCTCCCTGCACATGTTCTCAAAGGAAAATGTGAGGTGATTGTAATTAAATAAAGAGGGTTCACATTTTCCCTTACCTCATAACTGTAAATATCTGATGTCTACAGCAAAGTAGAAGCAAAAGTGAAGGAGAAGCATCAGGAAAATGTATATCATGGGTCAGAAGATACCATGCCACTTGTGTTATCAGAGTAACTTACCCTGGTTGACAGAAAAGTCCAGGGAAAGTTCCCTGGAGCTGCTGGGACTTTTGGCAAACACATACAACTGCTTTAGATTTCAGATGTTATGAATTGTTTATGTCTCTGCAGAAATAAAATGATCCCTTCAAAACTTAAAGTAGCTATTGATATATTTTGTCCATATTAAAATTTACGTAACCTAAAATACTTAATCGTTGGTATAAAAGCTGGTAGGTAGTTCTCACTTCAAGCCACGGTCTTTGGTTGAAGTTGTCAGGCACTCTCATGGGTTTTTTTACCCTGCAAAATTATTTTCAGCCAGTATGTGATAATTATCAGAATTTCTCACATAAGCAGAATAAAAAAACTGGGCTTAGTTTGAGCTTCAGAAGCCTCAGGCACTGTCTTTCATTTGCCAGCTTCTAGCTATTATGTGTTAGAAATACATGAAGGGCTCTGGGAGACAGGTGTACTTGGATGTATTTCACTCGAGTCTAATGCATCTTTACAGAGGTCACTGAAGTTGGAAGAAGTCAAAAATTATGGAGTGATAATGCATTTTGTACCAGACCAAGGATACTGACAACCCTATTTCCCATTGTGCTATTAGTTATATACTGAGGTAGGAAGGGCTCTTCTCCAATAGACACTGCTTCAGGTATACTCCAATAAAAGAAGAAAATAGATCACAGCCCATATGATATATATGAATCCTATTGCTTAATATTGAACCCATGAACAACCAGATCAGTCCCTAGGAATTCATCGTTTATCTCATTTTTTCCAAGAAGGAGTTCTTAGTCCTGGTTAATTATGTATGCAAAGAACCTACTTTCCACGCCATGCTGCCTCATTGTGCTATTTTCACAGCCTTCAAAAGTTCCACAGGCAAAGGGTTACAACAAAGGAGAGAGATCCTAACCATGCCCTTCCACTGCAGTTTAAGTTACATGAAGGGAGAAATGTTTGAACAGACATCAGTGTCACAGGGGCCAGTTTCTGATTTATTCCCTCTCAGAGGAATGTTCTGGCATCTGTATGCATAGTGACACCTTGCCAGCTGGCCAGGAGGCTGTCCTCTCAGCTGTCCTTCCAGACAGATGAATTGCACAGTGCACATAGCTGCCTGCCAAAGGACAGATTCTCCAGGAGAAGGAGAGGGAAAAAACACTTTGCGTATTTCTGACAGTACTTTTTACTTAAAATTTGTTTACAAATTTAAGTTTATTGGACCAGCTTATCACCAAAGCCATCTTTCTGACACTGCAGTGAGTTATTTGGATTGTGCACCATAAACCAGAGCAATTCACATACAAATTTACATTTTCTCTGATGTTGCTGAGTGGAGTATATTTTTCTCAGTGTGATCATAACACTGTATGGGCAATATGATCTTACTTAATCTCCTTTTTTATAATCTTAGATCACTCAGCCAAAATAAATACCCTTACCTTTAGGCAACTAAATTAAATAGCTAGGTTTTAAAACCTATCTTTTTTAAGCTTTAAATGGTCTGAGCACTCAGAACTCTGATAGTCATTCACTTGTGAAAGTGTGCAACGAGACCTCAGGTGGCTTTAGGGGACAGAGAGACTTGCAAAAACCATCACAACCATCGCATCACATGTTAGTATCAGCTAATGAGCTGGCAGTGCTGGCGTACTGGTTTTTAGTGGTTTCTATATAATAAACCCAAATGGGGTTCTTCACTCATTGAGAATCCTATGCAATTTAACTATAGAGTGAGAATAAGTATTCCTAATGTGTTTGCAGAATGAAAACACATGTTCCTGTGTACAATTAAAAGAATGGTAAAAAAAATATTTGGCCAAGGCTGAATCGAGCTAAATCACTACAGAAGGATAAATACTGGATGAAACTATTGTACAAGATTTGTAAGACTCTCAAGGTAGAAATATAACAATGTCATTCTGATGGTGGTAATGCTTTCAAAGAGCCTGGGAAGTGTTAACAGCACTGTATCTATTCACACCTAGAACGTGTACCACTTTTTCAGAAATGAATTAACAGTGATTTTTTTTTCATGTTTGTAGTCTTATTAATTATCTCCTCAGATTTTCAGTTCATTCTGCCACAGAACCTACACAGTTTGGCATAGAGCCTTTTACAATGCTGATCACTTTCTTTGAATATAAGAAAAAACTATCTGTGCTTTTTTAATGATAGACATGTCTGCAAATGTGAATGCTCATTGTTCATTCTCTTTACACCTCATGCCCTTTAACTCACATATTTAATATATTTTAGCTGAGCGAATTAAAAGCAGGATTAAAGACAGTGAACAGTTGTTTCTGGCTCATCTGGCTTTATCTGGTGCATTCTAAGTAATATATCTGGTTTCTCCAGGGAAAGAGGAGTTTGTTTCCTAACCTTTCTAAAGCACGACTTCATACAGGCAATAGCCTTAAAATCATAAAATCATAAAATAGTTTGGGTTGGAAGGAACCTTTAAAGGTCATCTAGTCGAACCTCCCCTGCAATGAGCAGAGACATCTTCAACTAGATCAGGTATTTAGGCATAAAACTAGTACAATGACTGGACTGTGTTTCAAGCCCTGTAGTGTACTCTGCCTTAAGTCCTATCCTAGGAAATTTGAAACTTCTTTTCTTATGGTAGAGTAGCAAAGGAGTTGCTGGATTTTGTCTCTGCTGTCTATGTCTTAGGTAAAAGAGGAAATGAAGCAGTGTATTACTCCTATATCTGCATGACTGAAAAGGGAGTAGTCTCAATATTTGTGTGGTGTGACCTGGCACATCTAAATGAGGTCTTACTTCTGCAGTTATTTTGGTTTAAGTTTTCATCCAAGGTTCATTCTTACTGATTCTTTCCTGAGAATACCGGTTCTATATCTGAGCCAAGTCCATGGCCTTAGTGCATTCTTAGTTCAAAATCATATTAATTAGTCTGAGTCAGCACCAAAGGATGTTTTTAAATATGTGAGTGGACTTTTCATTGAGGATGAGCAACATTCACAGTAAATAGTAAACGTGTCTTTGCTTTGCAAATTCAAGTGAACAGCTGGGGCAGTACAATCTTAAATCACCATAACTAGACATGCAAGGCCACACTATTCATGCCCAAAGCTGAAGTTCCCATTATTCATCTATCTATTTTTCACCCCTATTAGAATTGTACTGTGTCCATTCTGATTGAAATTGTAGGGGCTACTCACAAAAGCAACTTCTTCTATACATGTAAGTGTTTGTGACTGCTGAACTTACAAAACTACGTTTTCTTGCTTTAATTAAAAATATAAATCTGTAACATTACACAGATGGACACTGGCAACATGAGCTTCTGTCATTTTCCTCCTCATGTAAAATACTGATGTCAGGCTCTGTGATGCAAAGTAGCAAAATACTGAGTGCAGAAGCCATCCAAATCTCATTTGGATTCCCAAAGGAATTTGACCCATCCTAGCGAGCACACTTTAGACTGATTATGTAGCTGTCAATTACATTGCTGTTCTGTGCACTCAGATTACTCAGACTATATTCTTTATCACAACCAAAATAAACCTACTGCAGTGGATTGTTTTTTCCCTACTAAACAAATGCATATTGAACATGCATAAGTAAGCTTAAGCACTGAATCTTTTTGCTCAGATTTGCCGGTGACATACCCAGTAAATGTCTGAAGTTCAAAGCTGACAACAAACGTACAGATATAATTCTGCTTTGTGAGGTGAGGATTGTGACACTGTATAAACTTGGCTTTATGAATTATGAGATGCAATATTCATTATGTATATATTATAGGATTGCATGACATTAACAGCCTTGGTCTCCATGACAATACCAGCAAGAGATGCAGGATGATAAAATGGCTTTGAAGAATATGATTTAAATAAATATCACGATACTTCTGAGTCTTTTTTATTCAGCAGAATTTTTAACACTTTTAAAGGTACCAAACTATTCTTCTCCTTCTTTATCTAACAAGACAGACAGTTTTCTCAGAGAGAGATCAACTTTTTGCTACCTGTATGTAAAAGCCAAGACTGATTAGACACTCACAGGTGATGGGTTGCATCTGGCCAAATGGATTTAGTGTGCCCTGGACTCAGCTGATAAAACACTGGTACTCTAAAATACAATGCCTCTAGTCATAAGCAAACAATTGCATCCCACCCTCAAAATTTTTGGGTTTCCCTTTGATTGCAAAGCCAGCCTTAGGTGACCAGACAGACATAGATAGACGCTATGAAGGTAGGTGACAGCAATGGTAGCCAGTCAGGCAGGCACAAGTTTGGCTGAGCACCCCTCTCTGGAAGTTATGCAACGATATTTTTCTTGTGCTTGTCATGCCACTAATAAGGTGGATCTTGAATGGGCTCATATTTATGTTGCCAAGTGGACATGTGGGTATAGGTACCGTGGGACTTTGTATGGAGCTCATTAGCACCATTGGTATACAAACAAGAAATATCCATCATTTCACAGGAGACAACAAAGACAACTTCTTTGTCTTTGAATTTCAGTTCTTTCTTCTGGACTTACTCTTCAGTTTCCCTTTCAGGACCATAGGTTCTCTGAACAAAAGATAAACTCTGTAACAAAAAAATTACCAAATACCCTCATACAGGATGTTCAGTGAGGGCAGGACCATATAGTTTAAGTTAAAGAAGTTTGAAAGGAGTCACATAGATTATTTTAGGCTAACCATAGATTTTTTACATTTTATTAAATCAAATGCCTAATTCTAGCCTTAGATTTATTTTTATCTGTATGGACCATTCACTGGGAGTATGCTCTGGTACTGCCACTCTCTCAGTCACCTCACCACTTCATATTCGTAAAGTGGTGCAATTGCAATTTGGGGGCAGTATTAAATTCTTGTTATTAACTTAGCATCTGACCTCTTTTTAGTCTTTAATATACACTCAATTCTCACATTGTCCTCTGTGAGATAAAAAGTGCTATTATTCTGCTAATTTATGGCACAACAATTTGAGCAGACATTACAGGGTGTGAACTATGTAACTCCTGCCTTGGAATAGATGCTCCTTGTTTTGTTACTTCTCAGCCCTATTACTCTCACTTTTCATAAGAGATGATACCAAAAGAAGACCTCAGACTGTAAGACTCAGATTTTAAGACTTCATCATTCTAGAAACAAACAATTAATCAGAAAATATTCTCTTCTGGTTTGCTCCTGTCACACTTGAACATCCAAACACCACCTGACTGCAAATAAAGATATCCTATATGAACCTCCCATTTAGGTGATCCCTAATGTAAGAGGTACGTGAATGCTGTAGCTCCATATATTTGTTTCAGCCAGGATGCCTCACTTTGGCAGTGTCTGTGATGTCTATGTGGGATAGGTAATTACTAAATTCATTCCTAGATCTAGTACTAAGAATAATCAGCCTTTCTTCTTTGTTCCTCGTATCTGGTGCTCCTGGAGGAGTTTAGTCTGCTACAAGATGGCAGTGATGTGGCCTTCCATGGCATCCTTTGTCTAATAGTTCAGTGGCTGGAATACCAGTTTTGAGAAACATCACATTGAAACTTCTGATGACCCCTTTTGGTTCCTTTTTGAAAAAACCAAATATTTAAAATTTGTTATTTAATTGAATATTTGCTTTTGGCACAGCATTTTCAAAAAGTAGAACATTCCATGTTTTAAAAATATGTCTTTTGATATTTTTTTCCAGAGGCTCCATTTATTTGAAATCAGCCTTTTTAATTAATGGAATCCTAATCATATTAGGAAAATAACAGCTGTTCTTTATTCAGAAGGTGCTTCATTTACATCAAATATAAAACAAATACATGAAAATAATTTTTCTCTAATAATAATGCATTTGAGGCACAACTATCATTTCAAACGAGCTCTAGGGCATTATTAGGGAACCTTATTCCTGGATTTCATTAAACAAATAAAACCTTTCCAGAAAGATTAATTTCAATAATTCTGTATTAATAAAGATGAAGGCTCACCTTATCCTCAAATAATCATCCCCAGTAGGTACCATTGCAACAGTGCCTATAACAATCTTCTTACATTTAGAAAAAATGCAAAGTCAGGTTACATTTTCAAAGCATTGGTAATAAGGCTCTTTCCTGTCTCTCAGCTGGTCATGAGCTCTTCAAAGTATCTTGGAGGTGTTTCTGATTTCAAAACAAAGTTAATGGTTTGATATGGCAACAAGTATTGCAATATGTGATAAAACTCAGTAAACCAAAGAGAAAAGAAAACATTTTCTCAAATGTCTTGTGGGCATAAAACTTCCAGTGAACACTGAACTCAATATAATTTTCAAGTCTAATTCACTTTTTTATATGTTTTATCAGCTCTGTGTTTTAGAAAGCCACAGTCCAATTGAAACCAGAATGCCAGACAGTTGCAGAGAAAGATAAAAATACATTACAAACAGAAAAACAATCCATTTTTCCTTAAACAGGGACACAGAATATGTTAAGCGTTTTGATCAGCCCATGTTTTAAAGATCTGAGAGATTTCCTTTTTATTGCCATACCTATGAAAAACACCTTTCAGAAAAGATTGTGACTTTTCATCAGAGAAATTAATAGCTCACACATTGCATAAAAATACTGCCATTTCCATAAAATATTTTTTAATACTTCATATTCTTTTGAGAAAATTAATATTTTCCTGAGGCTTCTTTTCATAGTTTGTTTTTAAATTATCCTGGGAGAACTACAGCTACACTTCTCAAATTTTTCCTTATGGGTTCAAAGATGTTCTGTAGCAACTGTTCCTTCAGCTTCTCCTAGAATACAGAACTTGCTGCATCACATCCAGCAAAAAATTAAGTCTATGCTTTCAGCGTCCAAACCAGTTATTAACTCCCCAGTGCATTAGCTGAGGAGTTTAAGTGTTCTCAAATCTTTAGGAAATAATCCTTTTTCCTGTCTTTTTACAACATCAAAGCTTTCTTGAGCTCAATTCACGTGGAAACATCAAGACACGGAAGCAGCTCTCCAGCCGTATGCACGTTCTTCCGTCTCCCACGACCTTTCAGGGGCAGACTCACCAAAGAGCCTTCACAGCTCTGCCCTGTACAGCAAGAGTAGGTAGGATCATAGGCTGCCTAACGAGGCAAAGAGCCAGCTACATTAAACCCCTGTCTCCAAGCAGACTTAAAACTGAGTCATCTACTTCAGGAACTGCATAAAATATGCTGGAGGACATAAATAATTCGCACAGCTCAAAAATTAGATTCTTTACTAGCTTCTCTTCCCTACAGAGAAACGAACCCATCCTGATCAGCAGCTACCTTCATCCTGGGCTTAAAAATCCAGGTTTTGCTTTTCTTTATTTGCACTGATAGACAAGGAGGTACCTGTCACTTATCTAATATAAGTAGAAAAAAAATAGACTTGCAAATTTTATGCTAAAGCAAAAGTGGAAAAATGGAAACAAAATATAAGAGTCTGCATTTGCAGTGAATATACCGAAGATTATATCCAAAATTTAAAAAAAAAAAACCCAAACCTCTCTGTATTGAAAACTGTAAAAAACAACCAATATTTATATATCTGAATAAAGAAATTATTCATTTAATCACAAGCACATACCAACACACATATAAGTAAGTCACTGGAGACAGGGATGGTTGCTCTCTCTCTTCTTACCCTCTTCTCCTTACCCCAAAATCTTTTTCTCAGGCCCTGATCTAGAATTCACTTGTGAGCAGTGGAAGTTTTTTCACCACTTTTAGGGGCATCAGTCTGAGTTCTTCTTCTTTTCCTGACTGCATTCCTGCTTCTCACTGCTGCAGTGCTTTTGCACTGTTGCAGTGCAGCTTTTACTGTACAAGTTACAATTCCAACAACTACTGATGTCAGCAAACTGAGTTTCAGCAATAAATATGAACACATCATGTGGTGTTATATATAACTATTCCCTGAACTACATTAAACTAAAAATTTTTGTGATACCTGCACATTTAGAAACTTATATGTATATCTATCTTTCCAGCACTAGCAGAATTAAGTTAGTGGAGAACATCATACTTCCTTACTGTTAACATCTCAGTCTTTTAAAGAATATGAATTTAATCTGATGGCTTTCTCATTCGCATCTAACTTTTCTGGGGACTCTTACCTATTTTGCTCCAAATGTCAGACTCTAATCCAAATTGACACAGCAGAATAAGGCAACGATCACTAATACCAAGCAATATTAGATGAATTTCATAAGAATGAAACTTACTAATGAAGAATGTGGAAAAAACCCCACCTTAACTAATGCACAGTGGTATTTTCAATGCTTTCTGAAACGAACTACTATATTTTCAAATTTACTGTATAACCAAACTACTGTATAACCTAATGGCTTGACCCTGCAAATGCCTCCATACGTATGGTTCCTCATAGCACTTTCTGGATATATTTATGCAGCTCTAGGTGCTGAAGTTAAAAAGAGATTGAAAAAGGAATATGGTTAATATTTGAACCTACACATGTAGGAATCATCTTCAAGGAAATCTCAGGTTCAGTGTCCAGAGGCTTTGCTGCCAACAAGGTTTATCCTCCAAATACAATTCACATTAAAATTTTCTTAATCATAATGTATGCTTGTTTTATTCAGTGTGTTATATAAAAAATGTTTATAACTCTTTTTCTTCTAGAAAATAAGTTAGTCAATCTAAAAAAAGGCATTCATTGCTTCTAGAATACAAGTTGCTGTGATTTAATTATTCAATTAGATGAGACAAATGTGTTTGATACACGTGTTAGGCAAAGCTTTGGACAGTGCATTCATGCATTGAAAATGGACACATCCCTTGAGAACAAATGCATCATTCTGCCGCAATCTTGTAAAAAAAAAAAAATTGAAAAAAGAATGGATTTTGCTATTGTCTAATTAACAGAAAAGTAAGCAGCAGTTACAGAAGTCCAACATTTCAACACTTGTTCAGCTGGGGGAAACTGGTGAGAAAGGGTACATTGCTTCTTAAAATGTAAAGAGTAGACAAAACCAACAAAAATAACCTGATTCAAAGTCAGAATGAACAATGATTTCATCAGGCTTTAGATCAGCACAAGAAGACTGAATGAAGTGCAAATGCACACAATGCTTCAGCAGCATTCAAATCTGTGAGGGATGTGCACAGATACTTCATGCAGAAATGAACACTTGCTTCAGATAGAAAAACTTATTTTGGTATCATATTGCAATCTACTTTTCTTCTCACAAGTGTAATAAACAAGATATTCAGCTCAACAAGGATGAGTTAGGATGAAAATATCCGGGTTTTCTTTGACTGGAAATCTTTCCGGAATAAATTAATATCATGTGACATTATCGGTGTAGAGCATTAAGAACATCTTTTTCAAATTGCATTTTCAAGCTGATGTTTGCATACAATTTAGAATGGGAAAGTGCTTATGCAAAGTGAAACATTGCAACAGCCACATACTTTTCAAAACGTACTTTCAGGGTAGATAAAAAATGCAGAAAAGAAATTGTCTATTACTACTCATAAAAAATGTATTTTTTCTGATTTTTTGTGTAGCAGAACACCTCCCAGGTAATGTTCCACTCTTATTTTCATGCAGAAGTTTCGACCTTATAAAAATTTTACAATAAGAAAAATTAAGAGGTCCACAGAGTCTGATACTAAGCAGTGACTAAGCAGAACTCCCAGGACAACGTTTTAGTGGTTGTCACCTGAACCCATTTGATTCCTTTACAATCTGCAGTTTATGGCTGATAGAAATTCCTATGTCGATTTGTGCACAGAAGTAAAACAACTTTCTCTTAAAAGATTATTTATAAGGTCTCTTTTTTTCCCCTAAATTAAACAGACTCTATCTTCATAACTTCTCGTTCTTTAATCACTTGTGAATACTAGCCAAGTATTTTACAGAATAACACTGGTAATCAGTGTTTAATTTGAAAAAGAAAATACTGCAGGAAGTAAGATGATGTGTTTTAGAGGTTGGCATACTTTACGCTTCTGGATAGTCAGCTTGAGATTCATCTTTGTGTGACAGAAATCAACTACTCCTTCCAGTGTTTTTAGTTTGCTTGAGACCATTTAAGTGCAAGACAGTATAAAAATACATGTGTTATACTCCCTTCAAGCACCATGGCTGTAAAAATAATTGCAGATGTAATTTATAGCTCAGAAAACGTCATAGTTATATTTGCAATGATCATGCTCTGGAAGAATATATTATGACTGCCTCAGCCACAGCTGGGTTTGGAATCCCTTCCCTGTACAATCAGATACAGTATAAGAAAATCCCATGTGGTAGTTCTGGTTCAGTGCAACCTCTCTACAAACCCAAATTCCATAAATCCGAGATTCCCTGCAATATCCAGCTGCTCCACAGGACCTTGAATTCTCGAGCAGCTCCACTGGACTAAAGTGACACTGCCATTTAAACTAATTTTAGTAAAGGGCTGTGAAAATTTCAGAACTGTAATGTGCATATTTTTGTGGCTGCTCAGCTTAACATGTAACTTTAATCAATTCAAGAATCTGAAAAAGGTATTTCTGAAACTGACCACAAAAAAATCTAGCTGAAGGTAGGCAGCTACCTGCAGGGGTGTGCCTGTTAACTTGTGCAGCTTTCTGGGCTCGGAGGTGGGAACCAAGGCTGCAGTGGCAGGTTTTTCCAGTGGCTCGGATTTCAAAGCTCTCTTCAGAACAGAGCAGACACTTACAAGAACCCTCTGAAGGAGCTACTCTTCTAATTTAGAGCCACAAGTGGTTCCCATGTCCTGTAAAACAGTAGAAGAGATAGAACAGGTTCAGGTGATGAAAACTGATGTCCTTTCCTTAGGATAACCTCTATATTTTTACATGAAGAGATAGTTATTAAAAAGAAATAAAATCCCAGGAACACACCAGCACCTTTTTTATCTGATGGACTGTGTCATGGAACACTATCACTTTCCCAGGGTTTGGATCCAGGTTCTGGACCTAATCTGCCCAGACTGGAGGAGTTCTGGTAATGGGTCCGAATTAGATCCTCTGTTGTGGTCACAGCCTGCAAGCCACAATGGGTCACCCTGCCAGTGTGCTATTTGCCAAGGAAGGGAACTCAACAGGGGCTGAAGGTCATCAGAGCTCCAGGTCAGGGTTTATAATCTGCACATTTTTATGCAGGAGAACCAACTGGGACGGACACATCATGTCCATACAGGCCGAACCTCCCTATATCTGGGAGCAGTGGCAATCCTTCTGGAGCTATTTGTTGTTTTCTTTCTCCCCGTGTCTGTGTTGGACTTTGAGAGGATCATATGGTCTTCCCTTTGCCTCACACTTACTCCTGTGAGGAGTGGAGAGTCTGGGAGTGCCATGAGAGTACAAGTGTCTGCGTTCCGTCACTGGGCAGATCCCAAAGAGTAAATCCCCATCCAGGCTGGCTGCCCAGCCAGGCACACCTGCCCACAGCCCCCACCTGGCTGCCCAATTAACACCCAGCTCTGGCACACTAAGGCTTGCCCATATGTCCCTACCGCCCATGTCTGCATTAAACAATTCACCCACCAGCTGCTTCCATTTAGTATTTCAGTGAACTGGGAACACACAGCTCCACAGCAGTGTTAACTTTGATTAACTTAATGGAAGTAATCTTAGAGCAAAATGTGGATTGACTCCTCTTGAAGGCTGCAGGACTCAAAAATAGGCTTTCAGACTTGTCTCTCCCTTCACAAACACACCTTAGGCAGAACATCCTGTATCCTCACAACAAATATAAATAATAACAAGGGTTTCCTCTGAAAATGCACTTCAGAATCATTCTGTGTTGACGGAGTTCAACTGGAGTATTTTTCTTTGTTTGCTGGGGAGATAGATGTATAAATACATTCAGGTGAAAAAAACAAAGGAAATTTCTAATAAAACAGTAACAAGAGCTGGTTTGTTTCGTTTTTTTTCCATGGCCTGCTAATGGATGCCTTCTGCTCTTTGTAGGTGTCATTGTGCTGATATATTCTTTTCATATATTTCCAAATTCCTTGAATCAATTCTAAGCAAAAGGCACTGGAACTAGGTTTGTCAAAACAAAACTACCCCTTGGAGCCAGTGAAGCTTTGACATCATTCTAGGATGTGCCAAATGCACTCATTTACTCAGAGCTCATTCTTGGATACTATTCTCTCTGGGGAGCAACTATACATCAAACAAATGCTTTGTAAAAAGCTCTACTCATGGTTCTATGACAGATTCATTTTTAATATCTGTAAGGCACAACTCCTAAAGCAGGATTTCATGTACCAATAGATTTTACTTATATCCAGAAGCATTGCTATGATCATGAACATTTCTTAACCAGAAGTCCATGCACAAAGTCACCAGCAGAAACGCTGCAGTTGCACATAAATAACATCCTTTCCCCTCCTTTTCTCTGAGAGAGTTTTATTGGTGTGGTCTTACCTGACAAACAAACCTGAGGAGCCTCAGTGAAGACTGTCAGATGAAATAGAAACAAATGAGAACATTTCAAGAACTACTTTTAAGAGAGAGGCTGCCTCTTTTGACTTATATCAGAATACAGCCCCTGTAAAGCAACTCAAGCTAATGAATGTTTCAGTGTGATGCCAGAGTGAGATCAGAGTATTAGCAAAAAAATCTGTATTAATTCTTACATGTAAAGATAAAAATGGAGGCAAAAAATGTAAACATACACCCCCTAAAAAATCCATTTTTCAGAAGATACTTTCGTTGATTTTTACTAAATAAATTTCAGTGTAAACACAGTGTTCTATTTGTGTCTTTTTTTCTAAGTAAAATCTAAACTAGCTGTGTCTCGAGATGAAGTTCTTTTTTAAAAGTAAGCATTTGTCACACCTTAAGCCTGAGCATTGCATTTGCCTGTTAATGAAGGTAATATAAAAAACTATGCAGTAGTGGCAAAACTGAATAACAATGCAAAAACCAGAATCTCCTCACTAACCTCTTCAAACTGTTTGAATGTATATCTAATGTATATTAGCAGTAAGCAAGTAGCAGCCAGAGGCCCCAGTGAGTTTGGAGCCCTCACTGTGCTGATTATTGTAGGAGCATAAACAGGAAATATTCCTTCCCTCAAAATCACTACAATCGAGACATCAGCAATGCACATCAGGGCTTGCAGGAAGCAGTGTGGAAGAAGGATGCTGGACCTGAGGGCAACTAATTGGAACACAAGATTGTGAAATCTATTGGCTGAACTTTCAGCCGTAAGCTTTAGAGATTTTTTTTATTCCATAAAACAAGCCGACAAGAGCTACAAATGAATCACTTGCAGCCTGTCTACTTAAGGACTCTCATTAACCACGGGTATCACGGTGAAGATGGATCTTAAGACAGAAACGAAAGGAGACCAGGATAATGGTTGTGTCTAATGACTTGGTTGTAAAGGCACAGAATCTAATAAAGCACAAGTTAATAAGCTCTCACTATGAGAGAGCTTAACATGACAGAAAGGCATGGTGATGACAGAATTTCTATAATCAGATTATATAAATAATGTGGGTTTGTAGGGAGAGCCGTGGACAGAACTCTGCATTAAATATTAAGCACTTGCATTACCTGAGCTAGAGGAGCCATTGCAGCAATCAGAAAATTGTTGCATACTCTTAATTTCAGTGGTTAAGCTATTAGAAGGGGAAAGAAAAAGCAATAAATAAAGAGTTTAGTTCAAAAATATTATAGTATCTGGGGTCTGTGCCCGTTCTCGTGCTGCTGCTGCTCTGGTTATCTTTCTCAGTACATCAGGGGTTCTGAGCAGAGCCTACCACTCCTGAATCATCCTTTCTGACAGGCAGGAGTTGTGTGAGAGGAGATAGACTTATCATTACAAAATCAATGACCTGAATTTTCCCAAGACTTCTAGTAAAAACAGAACATGATAATGAAAATCTTTGCCTAGCTAGTTACAGTTCACTATCTTTCTTACAATGCCACCAGTGAGTAACCAACAGTGGAAAATTGCTCTGGGGGAACATTTGCATCCTTTCTCCAATGGAAATTTTGTCTGGGGGAGCTTGACCAAAAAAAAAAAAAAAAAAAAACACAAACCACAAAGCATAGTTGATGATTAAACAGAACTTTATAGGATTTTAGGACAGCAATTAATAAAGTCATTTGCTATATTATTTCAGCTACTGCATCCATACATTTGCTGAGAATCAAAACATTGTGTGAGTCACATTCATAAATGTACAGTGTAATGCCTAATGACTTTTATCACATTTCAGAGATTGTTTTCCTTTCTCTTCAAAGGCAAGCTTTAATAAGTAACAAGAGGTTAGGAGTCATTCAGGTTCTGGTTAGGACACTGATTTAACCGTAGCCCAGAAAATATCTTGATTGTAAATCCCAGCCAGGTAATTAAAAAAATAAAAGTCAAGGAAGAGAGGAAGAAAAGAATTAGAAGCAGGAAAAAAAAAAAAAAAAAGAGAAGATGAAGGAGAAACAGAGTTCAAGGAATTTCCTATTTCAGAACTGTTCTTAAGTAAACTATTATGACTTGGAAAAGAAAGGTTCAAAAAATATTTGCATAGCCACCAGTGTTAGTGAATCTGAAAAATAGAAAACAACACTTGCCAAAAGCAAGCTGATTTCCAGGGCAGGGCAATATGCTCCCCTCAACTTATCATTGCTGCTGCCCCCCCACCCTCACCTTCCTCTTCTCCTACTCCTCAGCTCGTCTTCCTCCCTCCTCACCTGCCAGTGACGGCAGATGGCTGCGAGGAGCTGGAACAGGCTGCAAGGAATAGGTGTGTTACGGAGGAAATGTACTCCAGGATGAGCTGCTGCAGGCAGGGGGATTATCCAAGGTTTCTGTCATTGCTGGGCAGCAGCACGGCTGCCGTGGCTCCCCTCGTTCCTCCCGGTATCCTTGATGGGAAGCGCTCTGGAAAGCGTCTCTCTGCAAACAGGCCTGCTGGAGACAGAAAACAGAATAAACACGGCAGCAAGAAGTGATCACTCCATCTTTCCTCATCGTGCATCTGACAGATTCACACAGACCTGACACGACAGTTGCCTACGACTTGCAGAGCCCCACAGCCAAGGGGGAGGGGGCGGGAGGGCGAAGTGGGATAAATAATGATACATCCGCAATAACAAGGCAGTGGTGTGGAAATCTGTCAAGAAATACACACTCCTGATAATAGGAAGAAAGCAAGGCCTGATCTTGTTTAATACAAGGCTGGAGTTAACACATTCTGCTACATCGGAAATAAACCAGCTCCTTTCTGCAGGAGCAGAGGTGCTCCTCCATCTGCATAATAGCTGTGCACAGCTTGGGATCACTTGATCTTCCAGACCCCCCTCTCTTCCTCAGCTGGGTTGTTATCACCCTCTGTTATTATCTTCATATTTCCCCTGGTTATTATCAGCAGGTTACCTTTGCCTTTATGTCGACAATCTACCTGGCAATTTTCTCCTCTCCAGCTGGCTTCCGTGTTTCCTAGGTAAGAAAACTAATGTTCTTTGCTCCAGAGTGAATGTCCTATTCATTATTCTCAATGTACTGTGACACAGCAACACTGAATATCAAAAGCCTCCAGTAAATTCTCATCTATTTCTCAGTCATATAGAACAATTAAGCAAACAGCACAAATAGCAACCTGCCTTTTATTGTCCCTACTGAATTTAGGTTTGACTGTGCTACATTTCACAATTGCCCAGACCTGCAATGTGAATGAATGTGTGGATAAACACTGTTTAATATTGCACGTTATGATGTGCCAGAGAGCACTTCCATTGTACCACGTTCTTGATGGCAACCCAGATAAATCACTTTTCATACCCAAACTGGCTGAAGCAGAATGCAATTAGTGAAAGAATTGCTGCAAAGAAACTCTGTACTGATACTGTGATCAGCTGTCTGTATCCATGCAGCTCCCAGACTCGCAGGGAAATGAGCTTTTGCTAAGGGTTTGTCACTGACCCATTCCATATTCGGCCAAGTCTCTGGAGTTAGGCCTGCCTTGATGTCACAGTTTGGATATCCTGTTTCCCCCAGAGTGGTGTTGAAAACTGTAGTCACCAGCATCTCACAGAATCACAGAATGGGCAAGGCTGGAAGGGACCGCAGTGGGTCCATCTAATCCAACCTCCCTGCTCAAGCAGGGTCATCCCAGAGCACATGGCACAGGATTGCATCCAGACAGTTCTTGAATATCTCCAGTGTGGGGAACTCCACAACAATCTCAAAATCAATCTCAAAAAGCTTAACAAAAGCAACAAAAAAGATCAGCCTGGCTCAGAAGAAGTAACCGAGTGCTTCATCACTCTTGACAATCACACTGAGGTACACTCTGGTCTTCTGGTCTTTCAGTTAAGATTAAATTCCCTCTTGTCCTTTAAAATTTACCATTACTAAGGTAAAAGTCATTCACCTTTTTTTATAAGTGCATCAAAAGCTGTAGACCTCAGCAAAGACACATGATCAGTAGCCAGCATTTCTCATGCTTAAAAACTTAGAGTTCTGCAAACTTTTCCAAAGTAGAGGTCAAGCTACCTGTAAAGTCAGAACATGTGAAAATCAAGTTACAACAACCTTAGATCGAAATCCAGGTATGAAATATCCACTTAAAAGTAATAATTAGAACTAATAAATAAAACAGGAACTAAGTGAGCATTATTTACCCTGTTTCTTCATTTTAAACTTCAGAATTATATGAATTTAAATGAAAATGTTGTTGTCAATTTCCATTTGAAAAGGCTATTTAAGGAGGGCTTAATGACTTCAGTTTTTTAAAGTCATTTTGTACTCATGGTTAATTAAACACACAAGGACTTCCACTGAGAATCAGGATGTTCTAAATAATGTAATAATAACTTGTGTAACCAATTACTGTAAAATAAAAGTGGATTATCCAATATGACCTGTCTGGCTTCGGTATTCATAATTTTAAATCCCTTTTAATTAAATCCTCAGGGTACTATATTTAATGTAAAACAACCATGACCTTCTTTATAATATAAATGTAGTAGCCATAGTGGGTCAGGAATGAATTTTGGTTCCACAACTGGGTGACTCATTCATCAGAAAATTTTCTGGGCTGTCATCCTATTTAAACAACATTATGAGCCAGTTTCTCAGCTGGTGTAAACAGGCTGTTGTAAATTGACTGTAATGGCACTAGGGCTTTATAGCACTGCTCTTTATTTCTAAGCAACAGAAAACAGAGGAAAGGGTACATGCATTTTTTGGTTTACTAATGAAGATGAGGTTTACTCTGAGAAAAAACATATCACTTCTTCCCCCTCCCTCCTGGGTTTTCGGTTGTTTGGGTTTTTTTGGTTGGTTTTTTTTTTTACTTACAGGGATTCTGTGAAGAGTTTGCTGCATTGTGGGTTTGGGTTTTGGATTTTGTTTTTCTGTTAATTAGTGTTGTGCTTTCCAGAACAGCCTCAAGGCCAAGTCAGAACTTGTTATCTAAAGGGCATGACAATAAACATATCAAATTGGGGAGTGACTTTTCTATGATGTTAGCAACCTACCCACACATGCTATAATAGTTTTTCCCTTTTCTGATTTTTTCTGCCTATTTTTAAACTAGCTGAAATATCTTTTCTGCGCAGTGAAGACCTGTGAGTGTTATCTCCTCATTTTGCTTTGTACATCATAACAGTAGTTGTTACACTGACAAAACACAGATTTTCTCAAAATATAAGAAAGTCAGGACTTAAGTGCAGACACACAGACACACTTAATATACCGTCATAGAAAATCTCGAGATGAATTTATTATAGTTTTTCAAGTGGCACTGATGAACCTTTGAAGATGTCTAAAATATGCTGCAGGTAGTATAGGGAAAATGTATTGCACACTAGATTAATAGACTGAAATTCATCTACACTACACTAATCTAGAAAAAAAAAAAAACAAGTAGGCAGGACCAAGTAATGATCAGAGCATGTTAGAAGGTTGATTGTGAATATCTCATTGCTCATTTTTCTTTGTCATTGCCCTTCAGAGGATGCCCACAGAAGTTTAAATAATAGCTTAAGGTCCTGACACTACAAATGTGACAGATTATGTAAAAAGCTAATCAGAGTTTTTAATTTAGATGCTGTTTGCTTGTGAAGGAAAAGTATGTAAGGGAATCGCTGACGAACAGATCAGCGAGTCCTGACCTCAGCACTGGGCAGGTACACAAAGCATTTATTGCAATGCAGCTATCATTCCATTTTGCTAATCAAAACTTATCAACTACTCAACAAGCTTTAAGGCCTTTTCATTCGCAAGGCCACTCAATTCTTTCTTTCTGGAACACTAAGCAATTTATCCAACTAAATAGCCTTAGTCTTTATTCTTGTATCAGAAGATTTTATTGTCTAAAGAATATGGTCCCAGAATATGTTGTGCCATATTGTCATGGTTCAGCAACGGTACTCCCCAATTCAGTGTTCCCACTGAGACTCAGCTGGAAGGGACCCATTCTCCCTGGAATATATTCCCTTTCCCCCAGCCCCAGCAATGACAAGGCAGTACAGAATAACCTCCAGGTCCTAACCATGATCCTTCCTGCCTACTGCGAGAATTAACCCTGTCCTGGCTGGAATCAGGGCACATATATTGCTTATGTCGTATCAAAAAAAAAAAAAAAAAATCCTTTTTCCTGCTTCTTTTAAAACTAATGCACAAAAATCTCATCTTTAGCGGACTTAATTCTTTTGGGATTGAAGTAATAAAACAAGAGAAAATGGAAGCAAACTGTTACCTGCTGCTGTGGACTGAGTAGAAATGTGTGCTGCAACTATGAAATTTCAAATATAATACAGAGATACATAAGGAGAAAAAAATAATTCATACCAAAAAGGTAAGATTTGGTAACAGATGTGTTTTCATTGTTTTCATATTCAGTCTTTTATGTTAATATACAAATGTGCACTCTGTGTGCACAACATGTAATCAGCTCATAGGGTAAGCAGTTTGTTTCATTAAATTAGATCCTATTTTCATGCTCAGCACATTGATGAGGAGATGAACAAAGCACATATCACTGATTTGTAATTCTTGATTTCCAGTGGGGAGTTGTCCAGAAGTATTAAATCAAGAGCCACTGAACCGTCCTATTTCTATTTGTTATTGTCGAATAGATTTTATCCTTTTCCTTCTCACTTTCTCATGCTTTCTTAGTTTTCTTTCTTCACCAACACCTTTCATTAGCAAACAAGTCTACATGTTCATACAAACATAGAAATATATGTATGTATTGTATTTTTTCCAGTGACACCAGGAATATTTGGATGATGATCTAAATCAATAATTGCAATGTATGTCATGTGTGTGTGTGTGCTGTGGTCTATAAATTTTCTATCCTGTGTTTGTAACACTTGTAACAGTATGGACATTACAAATAATCTGTTTTACCAGCAAACAGAGAATACTACAGATCTTAAAGAACATGAGATTTCTTTTTTTTGTGTGTGTGTTTCTTCATCATAAATCCTTCTCTGGG
This sequence comes from Ptilonorhynchus violaceus, assembly GCA_013397565.1. NCBI lineage: Eukaryota > Metazoa > Chordata > Aves > Passeriformes > Ptilonorhynchidae > Ptilonorhynchus > Ptilonorhynchus violaceus. Next base: position 85,193 of record VZRJ01006253.1, read on the forward strand.
TAATACTTTCCACTTGCTAGGAAAACAAAACAAAATAAAACAAAACATGAACCAAACCACAGGAACCCTGCTTTACCATTTGAAGGTCTTAAAATATAACAGATACTTAGACACATGAATGTCTAACTTCTTGCTGTAGAGGTAACTGAAGTGGAATCTTCTTTCTTTATATCAGTGGTTGATCCACTGGCTATTTTTCAAAATAAATTAGAACTGAACACATTTCAATCATCCTGGTGTGCTCTAGCTATTGTAAGCATCAGCTGCATAACTCTTTTCAACCACAGACAATCTCTGAACCCTCTTCAGGGATAGTCTGAGGCAGGTTTTCAGACACAGCTCTTATATGTCACTATAACGAAAGTGGCACTTTCTTTTTTACAGAGTCTGTTCTCCTGGCTGCTTCTAAATGCTCCCTTGCATCACTGGATAGAATGGAAACATTTTCTCATTTTAAGTACTTCTCTTTGTCCCCAGTTAATGTTATGGCAGGAACTAACTCTATAAACAAATATATCACAGTGATGACATTCCAAAATTTTAGCTGCAAATTGCCATCTCTACTGTCCTTCATATTTTTAGTCTTTCAGATGAAAAAAATGGGTGAATTCTGATGGGAAAGCATGAATAAATTTCTTGAAAGTATGTCCTTCCACTGAAGATTTTCCATTTACTTTAGAAAAAAAAGTGTTTACAATTTCTTACATTGCTTTTGCTGAGAAACCAAAATAAATTTCATAACTATGATGTTAGGAACACGGCTAGCAATAGACCCCCTATTACCCCTGTTTTAAGCCCTATTCTCTAAGTTCAAGATTAAGACAGGAGTCTTTAATAATTAATTTTGCAATAAATCTCTTGTTTAAGGTCACATTGCATCTCTTATCGCAAATTACCTTATATGTTTAAGGCACATAGACACATGAGCACTTTCTAGGAAGGACAGTAGAACAATATCAGAGATGGATAAAAGTTTATGACAAGTAAATATAAAAGATTAATAACAATAGCGTGAATAACGCATATTTTCCAGAATAATATTTAGGTTCGATAGTGTAACTTAGTTTAAGTGGGTCATGGATAGAAAGTTTCACGTAGGTCGGTCTGTCAAAAGTACAAACCAATTATCATAAATCAAACAAGGGCAAAACACAAAACAAAACAAAACAATCTGATTTGTTTCATGCTTAGTTTATTTACACTTTTATTAAGATGTTATAAACCGCCTATATTCAGAAGCTTTCATTTTTGTTTGGTGGGAAAGATGAGCAAAGGAGTCTCAATATATGCAAAACCTGAAGGAAACCTAGCTGTACTGAAGTTTCACGCTCATGATCCCCAAAGCATGTATGTAGCTGTCATCATCACAGCTCATAATAACTGCCCACGTACAGTCACAAGTGCTCAGGGTTTACCAGGAGCCAAACAGGCAGATGGATGTTTCTTTGTATATGTGTCTACATAGTTTTACTCCTGCTGCATACCACCCATCGTCCTCCCTCCATCTGCAGGCTCTCTTCAACTGCGTGTTTGTCCTTTTTGAGGGCCATAGCAAGCTTTTATAAATAGGAGAACAGAAGTGTGAGATGAAACACAAACGTGGTGTACATCTCTAGGCACTTGACCCAGCTTCAATGGGCATGACACTGGATATATGTACATGTTATCATGTAAGTTTATTCTTTGGTTCATGAGAAGTCCCAGCTCGTACATCCACCACACCACCTGCATTTTGATATGCATGGAAATTCAGCTTTGGAATGTGACAACTGGCATGCTGATAAGAAAACCTAGAATGTATGAATGTAGGAATATCCATATTAGGTCAAACCAGCTGGGGTCTAGTAAATTGATTCTACCCATGGACAGAAGTCTGGAGAACATGATACCAACTAGAAACAGCAACAATCTATATCTCTCCTTATCATTCTCCTCTCCTCCAGCTACTTCCATTTCAGAGATTTGCTGAGCCGGATAAGGGGCTTTTGTGTTTGATAAATCTTGATAGTTTTCTTCTGCATAAACTTGTCCAATCTCCCATCAAGTCCATAAAGATTTTTCACATGCAAAATATTCTTCAGCAAGAACTTGCTCCAGTCTCCTGTCTTGTATAATCACCTATCAACTGTCACCTCTCACTTCTCCTAAAAAAAAAAAGGTGGGTTCTGTGAGTTTCATTTGACTGTCTCTTGTTCTTCAACTAGAAGAGACTGTGAACAGTTTAATCTCCACCCACTGTCTTCATATCACTCAAGAGTTTTTTAAATTTCTATCACATCCTTCTCCCATGTCATCTCTTTTCCAGACAGAAGACTCCTAGCTCAAACAAGGGTTACTTGTATGAAAGCTGTTACAGACAGTTGATCATTCTTGCCGTCTTTCTCTGCATTTTTTCTAGTTCTCCTTCATGCATTTGAGATGAGAGACTCAGGACTGCACAGAATATTCTAGGATATGTCTGAACCTGTGACTTTATATGGTGGAATAGTGGTCTGTGTTTTGCTCTTTCTTTATAATTCCTAACATTTGCTTTATGATGGCCACTGAGCATCAGCTGACATTTCAGTGCAAGTCTCTTTCTCAGCAACAAAAAATTGCTCCTGACTGGCAACAGTTATCTCAGTGCACTTTGTATATGAAAGTAGACTTGTCTTTTCTTCCTCTCATCCTTTTACATTTAGCTATGTTGAATTTCACCTGCCCTTTTTTTTTTCCTGCTCTTTCACTTATCTCATAAAAACCTTCTTTAATTTTTACTAGTCAGACCTCATCCTACCCTGAATAATGTAGTATCATCACCCAACTTTCTTACATCACTTCTCACTCTGCTATGCAGGTCATTGATAACTATATTAAGCAAAACAATCCCCTGCACATATCCCTGTGGAATTCTACTGCTGATCTCCCTTCACTGGGAGAATTGACTACTTACTCCCACTCTCTGTTGCCTGTTCTGTAACCAATTATTTTTCTAAGTTATGACCTTTTTATCTCTTATGCATGGCTGCTTAATATCTAAATCCAAATAGATTATATCAATCAGATCAGCTTTGTCCATATGCCTGTCGACCCTTTCAAAGATCTCCAATAAATTTTCAAGACAGTAGTTCCCTCTGCAAGAGCCATGCTGACTTTTCCAAGGTAAAGTACATCTATTCACATGTACACCACTTCCATTCTTAATGATAGTTTCTCCTAATTTTCCCTCTGTAGACACCAGGTTTACAAGCCAGTACATCTGCAAATGTTGTGCACGTTATTATTTTTTTTAACTGGTGTTTTGTTTGCCATCCCCCAGTCTTCAGCAAAGTAGTTTTAAATTAAAGATTATATATCAGTGTTAGTAACTCAGCTACCTCATCTCCTGAGTTTCTTCGGAAAGTCTAAACATTCCATGCTCCTCTCCGGTTGGTGCTCTTCACTTTGACAGCCAATTCCATAATCTCCACTTGTGTCTTAAATATATCTTCTGGAAATTCTCTGCAAAGAAGAGAGAGAATGAAGAATTTTGCATGCAGATAAAAGAGTCAGGAAAGATGATTCCATCCAAGAAGAAAGAAGCATTACAATTCAGTAAAGTCCTCTAAAAAGCAGAAAGCTCAAAGGTGCCTCATTTCCCTTTTTAGACAGAAAGCCAAGACATTTAGCTTTTCTGTTTAGTCCAGATACTTACTGGGGATGTAAGGATGTAACCCCAGTATTTCTAAGCAATCAAAATATCTATCTATGATATGGCTAAAATTTTTTTTCATTAAGGATTTTTTGGTATTTCAAGCCTAAGAGGTGATCTATTTGCTTGTCTTTCTCTTCTGCAGTTACCAGATATATAAGTAGTTTTAACTAGATGAGAAACATTCTCATACCTAGAGCTTGCTTTTAACATTCCCTCATTCTTTAAAATAGGTTATCTTAAAATACTGCTGCTAATTTCTGCTTGTTCCCCTTAAGCAGCTGAACATAGTACAGCCTTATGCAAGCAACAAGTATCTCCAGAAAATGAGAAGTTACTGGGAAAATAATAAAGACTTGATAATTTAAGATATATGGCAACACTGACAATATGGAAAAACAATTGCATGCACATGCCACCTACAGAAGTACCACTTAACCTTCCTGCAGTAACTACTTGCACAGTCTTCTGCCATGACAGAGGTTGGTTTAAGGTGGTGTCTGATGTTGCATTTGTAGTGGGGTAAGTACTCAGTCAGTCAGGCATTGCAGGTCAACTGAGATACCTTAATTTACTCAGTTGCAGTAACCACTTATATTTTTACGTTTTGAAATAGGAAAACTGTGTCTCTGATGAAAAGAATATTATTTGTAACTGTTTCTACTCCAAGCTCTAATACATTAGAAAAGCAGCAAAGGCTGGTTCTCTTAAGGAGAGACTGCTTTGTCAGCAGGTGCCCTGCAAAGTGGGAGATGGACCATATAGGGTGTAAGGCCACGTGTTGTTACAGCAGTCGTCTCGTTACTGCATAGCTCTATGCACTCTGCATTCTCCTCTCGTTATAATCTTTATCTTATTCAACTATAAACTCATTAGGCTCCATCAGTATGACAAGCTGTCCAGTTTGCATCTCTTAGCTATTTGGATATTTGCTAATAATCATCTTTTCTTATTCCACATCCATAAGTCAGCATAAGTAATGTATGACTTCAGCCATCTTGTATGGTGCAGTAATTTGGCCATTGGCAATGTGTGACAGTCTGCATTTCGATCATCTGGCTGAAACAACACATCTTTTCAAACGTATTTTTCTATACATTGCTAATCTACACTTTCAGTTAAACCACATGCAATTAAAATTGTGTCTTATTCTGAAAAACACACTTTTATTCTCTTGTTCTTTATAATCCCATAATTTCACAAAATTGAATTGAAAATTGCAGATTGTGTGTTCTCAAAAAATTATGATGGTTTTACCTCTAGATTTCTATGTTTATGTGCACATTCTGGAAATTCACCAGGTTTTTTCAGCTCCTGGAAGGGTCTTGTAAAGAAAAAACACTGTTTTCTGTTTGCACTGTGACTTCAAAGTCCAGAGATACTGTTCTAGCAACCTGGTCTAGCAGCAGGGTCCCTGCCCATGGTGGGGGGCTTGGAACTAGATGATCTTTAAGGTCCCTTCTGACCCAAACTTTTCTATGATTATATGAAATTGTAGCAGATGAAAACATTTTGAAAACCCAATAAATATCAAATATTTTATCTTCCAGGTTTTCTCCTTTTTCTTGTTAACTGAGACACACGTTAGACTTTTTATTTTAAGGTGTGAAAACATAGCTGTGTACCTTGGTACCTTGGTAAAGTGCATCTTTAAGATCCAGTGCTGGGAAGAGTCATGAAAGAAATGTTCCCTAATTCCAACAGCTTCATTAAAGTAGAAGTCAAAATACATACTATAGAAGACATTTGAAATTATCATTTGTAACTTTTGGTAAAAAACAAGTGAACTTGTCTCCTCTAATCCATGTAACCTGGTTCATGGAAGTAGGGGAATTGCTGCTGGGTAAAACCAAAAATCTAAGAAAGAAGGATCATAATATTTTCTAAGCTGCAATTTAGACATTAAGTAACAGTACAGCTGCAGTAATAGAATTTTTGAAATTTAGATAAAATGCCTAATTAACTTGAGAAAAGTAATTTAGTTTGGTTTATAATCAAACAAAGATCACTATTTTCAGCACACAAAGATTATTTTTGGTATAATTATTTTTGCTTAAGCATCATTCCAGTTGCTGAGGTGGAATGGCTAATTATCTAATTTGATATTGATCACATTGCTGTATTGTTTATTTTTACTGAAATATAAGCAGTGTCTTGCTACTGGTGATAGTGACAATTGATGTATTATTACTCTTGTTCAAATGGTTTCATACAAATACAAAATACTGAGATATTTCATGTACGTCAGTAACCTTCCTGTAATCTACGTGCACTAAGAAGGTTTAGTAACCTGAAGAGATTGATTGGTTTTTGTGTGTCCTATATCAAACACAAGATTTTAAAGTTTAGTTTTGGTTTTGTTATTGTGTCTCGGGAAGATATTTTATGTATTTTTTTACTGAAGCATTAATATCTAGTTACAGAATTAGGAATTACATGATGTCTTGTTAGAAATTAATGATGACCAAATTAACCAGAATGTTGCATCTCCTGCTTTTAGAGCACTTGATTATTGAACTATGACAGCTCAACTTGATAAGAGGATCCACCACTGGTCATTAAAAAAAATTCCTGAGTACCAGACTTAGTGAAAGAGCCTGATACTAAGGACTAAACATGTTACCAAGAGCCCCAAAGTGTGCAAAACAGTGCAGAAGATCTCTGTGAACAAATAGAACAACTGTCTCCCGTGTTCTCCCCTAATTCTGGTCATTCAATTTAGGAACAGCAAGGCCTGGACAGGCTAGTGTATTGTCCTGGCAATTTTGATAGCACTTTGACATACATGGCACATTTGTGGCTGCCGATCAAACATTTCAGACAGTGAGTCTTTACAGAAGGACTGATGAACCATCATGCTATTGAGATCTTCGGTTATTTCAGCCACAGTGATGATGCTATTCATCATCCACGTAACAGTATCATAAGAATGAAAAACCCAAGAGAAAGACAGCTAAGTCAGTAATCTCTGTAATCTTACCATGATCAAATTTCTATCACTCACTTCAGGAAATGCACCAGTTAACATGGTAAAGACACTTGTGATAACTTCTCTTTTGTTAATAACAAACTGGAATTTCACTCAGAGTCATGCAAGATAGTTTGTGAAACATACTTCACTCCAGGAGTCATACAAAAGGGTGTCTGATACTACGGATTGTTGATGAAATCACTGACTTTTGAAAAGGAAACATGAGCCATCCCTCAATCATGTTTTTTATCCAATAACTGACTAATGTGAAATGCATCAACGGCCTGAAACAAGGTACTGGGTGGCAGGACAGGTATTCATTCAGCCCCCTGTCTTGTCAAGCAGTGTATCTTGTTAATGGGAAGTTGAAGCTGAAATGCCTTGTAAAGAAAATTGAAAGCAAGGCTCCAGCTCTGTGGGGAGTTCTAATCAATTGACAAAAGCAGCATCAGATTCAGACCCCAAGAAAATGGTATGACCATTGCTTCTGTGTTTTGTGCTAAGTTTGATGGTGTCAGCACTGAAAGAGCATTCTGCACACGTTTAAAGCATTAGGCCTTTCACAGAAATTCCTCTTGTGGTCACAACAGTGCTGGGAAACAAAATTGCTTAAAAAAAAAAAAAAATCTCTGGAGTCTCTGCTCTGATTCTGCACTGCAATCAGAATATACAACACTCTGTGCTTGTCTGGACCAGAAACCCGGTTGTACCATAGACAGTTTCAGAACGCACAGTCAGATTAGAATCCAAACTTATCCTTAATACATTACCCAATGACATCAACAAAAGACAGGCATATGGTCGTTACAGCCAGGAAAAAGGATTTTTTTCCCCAATAATAAAGAAGAAAAGGTTGTCAAACCATGGTACTGCAGTACAATGATGTCTATGGCACACAAGATAAAGTTTCAAAGACTTATTTTCTATTTTGCAAACACACACCAAAAAAACCCACCAAAAAACCAACAAGACAAAGCCAAGTTGTAAAAGGCACTCATAGTTCAACAGGCAACCTTTCAGCAGCTCTTGAGCCAGTCAATATTCCTATGCTACATTTTCTTTTGCATCCCGTGTGTACTAATGACAGATTAACAAGCCACATAGGTAGAAGTGGGAGTTTGAAAGCCAGTTAGATGCTGTGAATTTTCCCAAACGTGTCAAAATAAGAAAAGTGACTGTGCTAAATAACTCAGTGCTGGATACACTGGAGAAAATGAGTGCTTAATAAAATTCAGTGCTTTTATTTGCCTCCTTGAGGCATGATGATGTGGCTGCTCCACACTGAGAAGCATAGAAGTACACATACAACACAGACAAGAGCATATAAATCTTCAAAATCAGCATTTCATTTCAAGTTAAACTTCCAGTCATCTGCTAAACAATGAATATTGGTTCATATGTCATACTAATATGAGTGCCAGAGGTTTTTCCTCTTTTTTTTTTATTACAGTAATGTTTTGAAGACATGGATGGAACCTTTGTGAATGGGTCTTTTTAATAGTTATTTGTATGTAGAAAATTGTAGAAAACTGAGATAAGTATCCATCCAAAGAGGATACTTCTAGCTAAGCATCACAAGTCCCTGCTTCTCTAGTACTCATCCCTGGAAAGAAATTTTATGAATCAAGTTCTTTGGCTTTATGTTTGACCTACAGCCTTCCTGGCTCACTGACAGTAACCCTGGGGAGGCAGAAAAGGAAAGATGCGGAGGCAAATACTATTTGGCAGCCCATTTCTAAGCTAATGTCAATTTTAGTTTTGGCCTGAAGCTCAAAAGTAAAACTGCCAAGAGATTTTGGGTGAAGATGTAGGAAGAAAAGATTCATTATAGGAAAAGTTTCTGTGACTTGGATGGGGACTTATTCCAGTTCAGTGACAATAACACAGTAGAAAACCTGTTATGGTTCACCTCTCCAAAACTAACACATAGGTGGAAATTTGCTGTAGATCCTCGTAGCACTAGAAGTTCCCATGACACTGTCTTTTTGAAAGACAGAAAAAAGGTACTTGAAAGACAGAAAAGTCAAACTGCTCACTTTCCATATAAAGGTGACAGACTAACCCATTACCAGACAGTACAAATATGTATTCTATTTAGCCATAGTTCATACTTTTAAGTAGCTCACCTGCTTGTGGAAAGCATTTAACAAATTTGGGGGAACTATGTAAATGACAACAAGGACATCTCTTCAATATTAACACATCACGAGGTGGAAATGTTCCAAAGGTAGCCTTGAACCTCAGCAGGGTGGATGGGAGGAGGAGTGATGAGCTCCCACACTGCAATTTTAATTACTAGGAAATCAAAGTTGTACATCAGACGTGGGATTTTTCTCTCTAAATCAAAAGGACAGCAGCAAAGCGATCAGCTTTGTGCTAGACGAGGAAAGGACCTTCCCTGTGGAATGCATGATCTAAGAATACATCGGAAAATAACCATGACAGCAGCAGAAAAACACACATCTGTGAGCTTGCAGCTTCCTCCTTACTGACTTGATGAAAGGTGAAAAGGAGGCACACAGAATATTTCCAACAAGATGTCCATATATTTTTCAGATTGATGCCATCTTCGGTGTTGAATCCAATGCTGTGAGTTTGCTGACCTTCCATAAGGAGGAAAAAAAGGGTATGACTTTTATAAGGACTATTGACTTTTCTTCTACAGGAAGTGTCCTCGCTTATGATCTCATTGAACTGAGTCACTCTGTTAAAACAAAGTTCTTAGATCAGAAGCTTGATTTTTTCACTATTTAGAAAAAAATGAAAATATAAATCTGCCTTTATGAGGCCAACTCATAATAAAACAGGCCTAGATTTATGATTTATGCCTAACATGTCTTAATGTTAGGAAGGATAGAGGGATATAACAAAAACTAACAGTAAGTATGAGCTTAAAACTAATAAAAGGAAATAGGTGACCTAACCACTGTAAATATCACACATATTTATCTGCAAAGCTTTGCTGTCTATCATTCACTTTCTGAACAGTACCAGACAAATAAAACCAAGCATTCTTGTCAGTCATCTCTATGCTGAAGAAATATCACTTACTATTGACAGAAAAATCATGATTTCATTCATATTGACCCCCCTGAAAGAAATGCTGTTGAATGGAAATTTTCTTGGTTTCACTTTGACTTCTTTTTTCTTTCAGGTTATACCAAATGCACTGGCATTTCTAAAGGCAATTCAGTGATACCTGATGTTGGTTTCGCCACTGGAAAAATGGCACAATCTCTCATAAAAAATCTTATAATAGTTAAGGACTTAAAAAATTGCAGTTATAAGTCTGAAAGGCATTAGGCAGGTGCTTTCTGTAGATGGGAAAGCTCTTTAGCCAGGGTGTCCAGCTTAGAAAGCTATCACACACTCCTGAGCTCACCTGCCTTCATCCTAATGAAGTGGAGAATCATTTCCAGTAATATTCCAGAAGCATTTTACTGATAGGCCAGGTATGCGATCATAAAGACATGCCATCAGGTCTCTATGAACACCTTTCATGAAAGCATGCAAGATGTGAACCTCGAGTACTGTGCTCAGTTTTGGGTACCTCACTTCAAAAAGGACACTGAAAGGCTGGAGTGTGTCTAGAAAAGGGCAATGAAGCTGGGAAAGGGTCTAGAAAACATATCCTATGAGGAAAAGTTGAGGGAACTGGGGTTTGGCCTGGAGGAGTCTCAGGGGCGACCTCATTGCTTTCTACAGGTACCTAAAAGGAGGCTGTAGTGAGGTGGGGTCGGCCTCTTCTGCAACATCTGAAGTGAAAGGATGAGTAGAAATGGCCTTAAATTGTGTGAAGGGAGTTTCAGATTAGATATTAGGGAAAAAATTCACTGAAAGAGTGGTTAGGCATTGGAATAAGTTGCCCAGGGAAGTGGTGGAGGCACCATCTCTGGAAGTGTTCAAGAGGTGTCTGGACGTGGCCCTTGGGGATATGGGTTAGGGGTTACAGTGATGGTGCTGGGTTGAGAGTTGGATTGGATGATCTTGAAGGTCTCTTCCAACCTTGATGATTCTGTGATTCTGTGAGGATGATTAAAATATGTCTGCCTAGAAGGAAGAATCAAAATGCTTACCCACTCAGGAGTATACAAAGTAATTATCATCCAGTAATGACTTTAAAATTAAGAAAATATGTTGCATTTTTGAGCCTCAGGCTAAGTTTACTTATTCATTGTCTGAGACTGAATCTGAAGAAGTCTCCAACATTGATACAGACATTTAAAATATTTTGCTAGAGGCTAATTTTTAAATAACTGACTGACTAATTTGTAGCATCAAAGTGTGGAACTGTGCATCACCTTTGGTATCCACCTACTGCCATAAATAAAACTTATCATATTCTGTGGCAGTACCTTCAGTGCTGAGTCGCTCTTGACCACTTTTTGAGTGAAGGCAAAGGACAGTTTTCAAAGCTGAAATTCTGTTTAAAAAGATGTAGCAGATGCAGTCTTCAGGTAGCCCAAGTCCCCGTGGTTAAATGGTTGTCTTCTTTCACTAGGCTGAGCATGAGAAAATGTTATTCTGCTCTAACCTGAGTCCTTGGCAACACATGGAAATTCTCTTAAGGAAAAAGGAGGAGTATATACAATTTCTGGCACCATCTTCTCTACTCCAAACACCTTCTGTCATCACCTCATCTCACCTTCTTTCTAGGATTTTTAAAATTCTCCCTGCCTCCGTTTATCTTTACTTTTGTCGTAAGTGATTTTCTCTGGGAAGACTGTGTTTGACTTCTCTGCTCTGCCAATTCTTTCTGGTAAAGCAAAAATAAATCATTAAGTCAGGGTCAAACAAAGCAAAACAAATAATCTATAGTCAGTGTTTCAGCATGTCTGAAAAATAGGAATGACTCCACATTTCTTAATTCCTAGTAGGCTGTTAGATCTGCAGTGTTCCTGTGCTAAACCGACAGCATAAAAGGGAATCTTCCTTCCTTCTCTGAGTCTCTCAACCCTTTTCATTCTTTCTACCAGGGACAGTAGAATGGACAGCCTAGAGGAGGCAGACTGCACTATGTCTTCTTTTGGGATTTCTTTGGCAATTCAAAAGTCTGTCTGCCAGACTTTATCTATGGGCCTTCAATTTGCTAAATTCCGCCTTGTGTCATTGGGATGCAAAGAAAAGACTGTCACTCAAATGACTCCTACCTCACATTGGCATATCATCTTCTAGTTGCAAGAAAATAGCATTATTTTAGTTAAATTAAAAATACCAAAACCAAACATCCCGCCCCAAAAAAAGAAAAAACCAAGGCACATTGTTGAAGTTCAGGCCCTGAAAAAACCACTACTAAAACTCATTTATTCATCAGCAAAATACAAGAGAAGAATGCAATTTAATGTCTTCATTACACCATAGAGCCAGACTAAACTCATCATGGGAAAGGGCTTAAGACTATCTATATCTTATGCTGAATTCAAGTGATGTATAACATTAAAATTAACAATTAGCATAACTAAATATTCCAAGGATTTCCCACACCCCTATTAACTTGGTATATGAGTACCTTACAGCCTTAAATGTATTTTCCTCCCAGTAGCACTGTGATATAGCAAGGTATTATTAATTCCATTTCACAGATGGAAACTGAAGCTCAGAGTGCCGAGATAGTGTTTGTCTGTGCATTGACATTCAAGCCTGGCAAGATCCACGGGTAATTAGGACACATGGCCTATAAAAATATCATGAAACTTCCAGGGTTCAAATTCACATCTCTGCCAGCCTCCAAACAGCAGCTCAGATAGAGCCAGTCTAGCACTTCTGTGGGGTCTCGCTCTGTACAGGTTTAGTGGCACTGCGAAATTTACACAAAAATAGGGAACTGAACTTGGGCTATGAAAATGAGGGAGTCAATACCCTCAATGTCAGGCCATCCTTCCTCTTTGGGTGTTGAATTATGCCAAGGACATATAACAAAAGGCAGATGCTTCGGAGCTGATCTTTGGGCTCCTCACTAAAGAGTAACAGGAATGACACAGCAGGTGGACGTTACAGAAATGCTACCTCCTTTATAAAACTAACATAGAAATAGCATAACACTTTAAATAGAATTTCTCAGTTAACCCTTGCTCTTCATAATTCCCAAGTCATTTATACTACTGAGAATGAAAAAAAAAAATGGACCAGAGCAATAGCGTTTTGTACCCACTTTACAACAGTGTGACTCTCAACACGAGACAGAAGGAGAAAGCAAATTAGACCCCCTGTGTGTGTTCTATTGTTTTCCATACTTGAATGCTAATGGCTTTCCTATTTATTCAGTTCACAATGAGCAGGCACATAAAATACCCCGTCTGCCCTATACAGTCACTTATAGTCCAAAAATGGTGTGTAGACATTTTCAGTGGAATTTGGGCCACATAATTTTATTGATTTTCCAACAGTCTAGCAAAATCAATGGACAACTCTGCTTAGTAATCAATGGTACTATCTGACCATTAGCTGGTATTACAAGAGAGATCCAAACATCTGATAGACGTAGCTAATAGCACACGCATCTCTTTAAAGCTGTGCAGATCAAACCACAAAAGTGATGGCAACTTTATCTCACATGGAAAAGCTGTTAATAGAAAAGAAAATAATAACAGAAAAAGATGTTACTATCCCATCATTTCTTAAAGAACGCAAATCACCAGAAAGCAAGTTGTCAGGGCCTTCTGTAAAGAGTAAGCATTCCCCAATGTAAGAGGGGCATGGACCTGTTGAAATGGGTCCAGAGGAAGCCATGAAGATGATCAGAGGACTGAAGCATGTCTCCTATGAGGACAGGCTGAGACAATTGGGGCTGTTCAGCCTGGAGAAGGCTCCAGGGAGATGTTATAGCACCTTCCAGTACCTAAAGGGGGCTACAAGAGAGCTGGAGAGGGACTATTTACAAAGTCGTGGACTGAAAGGAAAGGGGTAATAGCTTTAAACGGAAAGAGAGTAGGTTTAGATTAGATATTAGGAAAAAATTCTTCACTATGAGAGTGGTGAGACAATGAAATAGGTTGCCCAGAGTTGTGGATGCCTCATCCCTGGACATGTTCAAGGCCAGGCTGGATGGGGCTTTAAACAATGTGTTCTAGAGGGAAGGTATCCCTGCCCATGACAGGGGGGTTATAATTGGGTAATCTTTAAGGTCTCTTCCATCCCAAACCACACCATGATTATATGATATTAAACAGTCACACCAAAATCTGCAGCATTTCAGATTAGCAGCTGCTGTTGAAAATCTTACCCATTTCTGTCAGCAATAGGAATCTATAGGCCAAACCTTGAACCCATTAATTAAGCTCCAAATCTCGACAACTTAATTTTGTGCACTTTTTACTTTCAGTTAGTACTAAGAAATAGAGCTAACAGGGTTCAATAACCCTAAAAACAGAGCCGATTCACCAGATGGACTTTGAAATCACACCTTACATTGTCAAATGTATGTGTTTTCAGGACTAGTGATATTTTTAGCCATGCTGCTTCCCTTGATCTGTGCTGAGTTTTGAATTGTTCAGACATCATTTGATCAAGCTAAAAAAAAAAAAGAAAAAAGAGGGCATATGTGTGCTACAGTGACTTCAAGTAGAAACACAGATAATTCCACTTGCCTCAAAGATAAAGACTTCCTGCACAACATTTCAGATTTAATGCTCAGTAGGGCCAGAGTATATAAAGAGCTGTCTAAAGCATTTGGATATCTGCTGAAACTGGAGAAAGATGTCTAAGTTATCTCAGCTGTCTTTGTTATATATTTTATCCATTTCTGCACGGGTATGGCTGGGTGTCACTATTACACTGGTAGCGGTGTCCGTGTCAGTAGCTGCTCTCTTGGACAGAATTTTACTTAATGCCTTCAGGTTTTTTATTCATTAATGCTATTTACTGCAGTGCCAACACCTTTGGGTGCCCCTAGTCTCCCCAGAATTTCAAAATGGTGGGCCTAGCTCAATGGAACCAGATAAGGAGTGATATGATGAAATAATTGCTGATATGAGATGGGACAGCTGTAAGACCCAACCTTGGTTCACTCCCAAACATGCAGAAGTACATTTAAGAAAATTAAAAACCCTCTAATGGAACCATATTTCTGCCTTTGGCCATGCACTGATCCACTAATTACCGACAGTCCCAAGAGCTGTACCGAAAATTTAGCAGAATTCATACATTAGGTCTCTCCCAGTCAGCACACAATAAGAAAAAAACTTCAAGTGATCTAGATCTCATCTTGTACAGTAGATAACAAAATGATAGCAACATGGGATTTGTTCTGAGAGGAGTAACAGTTTGAGAAAACAAGCAATACCAGGAAGAACAGGAACAAATTCTTGGTTTGTTTGATTTCTACCTTCTTGAAGAGTCCCATGAACACTGGTCTGGAGGTGTGCTACTTTCAATCTGGATTTTTATGCATAATTATCTACTCACTAGATCTAGGCCTTCAAGGTAACTGCCCTAACATTCTCATTCTTTTCTCCAATGAATAATTATTTTCTTAATAAAGATTATATTATGCAAAGTGGAACAGTTTCTCTGAAATGAAGATTTAAATCTCCATTTGGTCAAAAGTGCAAACGGTAAAAAGGGTAAAAGAAAAAAAATCCTCTAGATATGAAATCCCCTTTTCTACAGTTTTATTTCCCTGGCACATGCATACAGTCCTTCAAGTGTCCAACTAAATCTGGGAGGAAAAGAGTGTTTAACTTTCATCTCCATTGAAAATTTATAACTTTTTTCCATTCATAGAACTATATTTAATATTCAGTCTTTTCCTCAAATGAGTAAATATCACTTGATATATCTGAAGAAATGGCAGGTATGTTCTGCTCATTAACTGAATTGTGCATGTTAGAGACCAGCTAATGAATCTGTCTGAGAACTGTGTCTTCTCAGGATCTCATCAATTCTTTGCATAAAAGACCAATGTAGGAGTTTCATTAATGTCTCTTTAACTGCTTTTTAATTAGCAATTATGGCGCTTTCCTATGATTTTTCAAAAGTGAATACACAAATAATACAAAATGGTTTTAGAAAAGAATAACAGTGCTTTAGAAAGAAAATTCCCTTGTGCTATAAACATGGTCCTGAGAAATAATTGCCAGCTGGCTTTTTTAATGCTTATTTTCTACAGGAGAGATGATGACAGCTATACTAACTCCAAGGAGACTGAATCAGTACAGAACTCTGCTGGGACTTTTTCTCTCAAACACCCTTTTCATGCTTGTATTTTTCCTATACCCTTTTTGAGTCCATCAGACTAACACAGACAATTATTAATGTATATCGTACACTTTGCTCACTGAGGAGACTTAAAATGCCTGCTACAGAAGCCAGTCTGCTTTATATGAAGGGTGAGGGAATACAGCTTTAACAGTGACTCAGTTAGCCCTTTGAATTAGTGTGCTCATGAGAGCTGAAAATTAACACAAACACATCTACAGAGCCTCCTTTGAACATGTGAGCAAGCTTGGCAACTGGTAATTTTAGCCTCTGAAACACAGGGTTGATGGCCTTTACATAATTGGCCCCACGAGACAAACTGCAAAATGTAGCTTGAGGCTCTTCCTCTGGGAATCAAGAAAACATCCACCATGAGAGATTTATCCATAGCAAGAATAAAATAAAATTAAATATATATGTAAAACCAAGTCCAGCCTAAATCTTTCCTGGTTTAGTTTTATGAAAGATCAGAAAAGTTTGGAAAAAAAATAATAGTAGGAAAAACATAGCCACACTACTGAATTTCATAGATATTTTCCCTTATTTTAGATAGAGTTTTGAACAATCTGGACCTTTCTTTTCCCTCTACCCAACAACCACTCATGGTTTCTTAGCAAAAAATGCATTAATCATTTTCTAATAAGAAAAGTCATCTACTGCTAAGCTGGAGTTACTATGAGAAAAGAGTTTTGGGAATGTATTTGTTCACAGGTCAGACTTGAAGAAGACCCTAAGTACATAAATAAGACTTGCATACTTTAACCATCTAAATCCAAAATTTCGACCCAGAAAAATGAAATAGCTAGTGTTCTTTGTCCTTCTGATACACAAAGAGACTAAACTGACTGCTTGCACTTGCCTCAATGGTTTCATTAGTACCTTCATGTTCACCAGTACATAACCAGAGCTGTATCATGAACAGCAAGCGAAGGAGGTCCCATCCAAACCCACCCAGGTGGTGCATCTTTACCACTAAAGCAATAGCAAGAGGCCATGAGCGTGCAATGAGCCACAGCATTTGATTGTTGAGGAGCAGTGCAGCCAATGGCATAACCCTTACAGTGTTCCTAAGAAGTAGTATGGAAGAAATTGCCATGACCAAGGAGGGGAAGAGAATTTTGCCATGTGGACATACATCATGTTGTGTTACTTTCCAATAGGTTGACAGGATAGGGTCTGGCCTGTTTGCTTTATTACAATTGTTTTAACTAAAACATTAAAGGAAATAAAATTTGTAGCAGATAGAGACACTTTCATTCCAATTGGAGGAAGATGAATCAGTGGTGCCAACAATCTCTATTAGGTATAAGCTGTTAGTGCCTTAACACTCCTGTCTGTCTCCAGCTTAAGGGATTCAAATGCATGTAATTTGCATCCCTCAAGATGCCTTAGGTACCATATGGCTTCAGTGTGTCACCTTCCACCCCTCCTGCTGAAATTCGACCTACTGACTAACAAAGGATGTAAGATTCATAGGAAAAGAATGGAAAAATAAAAAGAAGAAAAAGAAAAAAAAAAACCACTCTATGCAGATGGCCTAATGTAGCCTTTAGGTCAGCAGGAGAGTCCCGAACTCCGGTAAATGTTCCCATCGCTGTTTATACATTTTATATTAGGCAGCCATAGGGTAAAAGTAAAAATAATTCTGAGAGCAGGAATCTGGAATTCAGGCTTCCTGTCACCTCCTTGATGAATATCTTAGCAACTAGGCTGGTTTATTTTTAAAATGATTCCAATCTCTGACTTAGCTGGAGTAGAATACTTTGTGTACAATGTACTCCTGCAATGTTCTTCTGGCCAAACAACAGTAATCAGTCTTTAGTCATCAATCAATTTACTCATTTCATATCACGAGGTATTAACTTTGTCAATTCATTTCTCACACTCCTTTCTCTACCAGGCTCCTTTTATGGTCCCAGACCTTCCTTAGAACACCACAGGTGCTATAACAAGTAGAGCTACCAAACTGTTTTAATGATGGAGACTGTTATAGCAAGTGACTGAAGTGAAAGGCTGCTAAGCTGTTAACGAAGAAGGAGACATATACCATTATGTTGAAAAGATTCAAAAAATTGGCAACGTTATGAAGAATAATCTACCAGTTCACTGTGTGTCCATTAAGATGATGGCATCAGCTACATGCATTTTTGTGTATCCTTTTCATCCTGTTTAAATATTCTTCTCAATGTGTCCTTGCATTCAAGCTAAAATGAAAAATTTTTACAGGCAATCTCATTCTACCTGCCAAATGACAGATCATTGAAAAGATGTTCTGATACAGAGTGGCCTCCTTCACCTACCTCTTCTCTCCAGTCCACTTAAGAAATTATGTTCTTCCTTCTCCCCGCAATGCCCTTCTTTTAATACCTTTCCTTTTATTTTCTGTAATGTTCCTCCTTTGTTCATCTGTGGTGGTTCTGAATGCTAATGAGTCCACTTCTGATTTAGCATTTTGTGAGGTCAGTTTGTGAGCAGACTAGAGCAGACATTGTATTTTGAATCCCAGATTAATTAAAGAAGTCTTGAACAAAGACTCAAGGTAGGTTATTGGGGTAGAGAAAGAAAAGAAAATATTGGTTCAAAAACTTATAAACCAGCAAATGAAATTAGGGTGAAGATAGTGTCAAAAATGGTACAGACAGTTCAGAGATCCTATAACTTAGGGAAACTAATTTCAGTGTTCATTAGTGCTTGCAAGGTACACATAGATTGTGGTGATGGGGGAGTATCCATGAGCAGATATTTCCAAACACATTGCCTAAATGGATGCTGGTTCAGAATGACAGTCAATTTCTCTGCATTTAATGAAATATTTCTTTTTTTCTCAGTATGATAATACCTAAAGAAGCCTACATTTTAGCATAGAAATAGTAATATCATAGAAATAGTACTGCCATAAGAGCCGTGTATTTGTAAAAGTGGACCTTTCTGCATGCACAAGGAAATCTCTGTGTCTAGGCCAAGCTGGATGGTAAGAAAGGAAAGCATCTGCTTTTGTCCACCTTTTAGTTCTGCAGCTGTAGATGAATTGCTTGCAAACTATAAGGCAGAGAGAAGTAGAAAATAACTGTAAGGTTTAAAATGGGTGAAACATCTCCTCTAAAAATACTCTGAGTCCAATTGCAACTTTAGAGGTTGTTCTGTTTTGCATACTTATTTACTGTGTTCTGCTGAGAATGACCTCACAGTTCAACTATCACGGCTTGGGAGGTAAATGTTCTGTCTTCTTTACAACTGGTTAAAAAGAGGAATGTTCATACAGTGAATATAATTCTACCACAGGCAACAATAAAACACCCCCAAAATACTCCAAACCAACCAACCAGCCAAATAAAAAAACTTCCAAACCCTGAAGCTTTAATGAAAACTTTAAGTTTTGATAAAGAATAAATTTTTTTAAAGAATTCTGGCTGCAAAAACTTCTGCAGCCACTGGAGAAAGATATAGACACAGATTACCATTAGATCAACTCAGTCTCTCCCTGGAATCCCTCAAAAATGACAAAACTCATGTTTCTGTTGTGCCTTTATAGACATCAATCTCTTCAGAGGAAGAGTTATGCTGGTTGATATTGGTGTTTATGTTGAACAGTTCTTCTTTGGACTTAATCCTATGACAAATTTAGGACTCTCCAATCTCTTTTATGTATGTGGGAACAAATGAAGAGAACATAAAGAACTTCCTCAAACCATATCTGATAGCACAGACTCCCTGGAGAGTCAGAGTAGCTACAAGTGCTGCTGCTTTCCTTTCCTTCAACGGGAAGTTAGGATTGGTAGTCCCCCAAAACAAAATATTGTGTCCAGTCACGAAACAATAAATCCAGTAATAAAGAGCCCATTCATCAAGCAGAGATCTTACTGAGCACAAGTGCAGTTGTTCCACAGTCTCTATGTGTCCATGCACCCCTCCTGCCTACAATCAAGAAAACAAAAGAACCAAACACAGGACATAGAAAGCACCATTACACAGTGAAGAGATAAACAGGTAATTTCGAGTATTGACAGATAAAAATAAAGCAAAGAGTGGCTCCACCTGGACAGCCAAGTCTCATGAACAGTAACCTGTGATTTCTGCGTGCAGAAGCCAGAGATTTCATAACACCCTCATTTCTGAGTCACAACAATCCCTTCATATCTGCTCCCATCAAACTAAAGTTGATCCCACTCCTGGGGATTGCTGCAGTCATTCTGTTGATTTTATTGATTCTTATTGTCATCGCAAATTTACAATAGTCTCCACCACTTTCTCTCTGTTTACAAGACCAAAGATCAATCTTGGGAAACAGAAAAACAGGCACCTCACTTTGTTCCAAATCCCTTAGTCAAAGACTAAGAGAAATCAGAAGAATTTAAGTTCAGTCTGACCTGAAATTTCATGGGGACAGAGAGAAATAGAGACCAATCTTCTCAATAGAAAAAAAAAAAAATTGAAAAACACAATTTTGTCAAGTTACACATTTCCTTTGATTGAATTTAAAAAGTTTTGGTTTGAGTATTTTGAAAAGAAATAAAAGAGGTGGTGAGGAAGCATTTCATTTTATTGAAAAGGACAGAAGTTAAGATATTCATTGCAGAAAGTCAGGTTCGGTTCCTTTGTCTGAATGAGGAGACTGAAATTCCCAGGCTGTGTGTAATTGGGCAAGGGCTCAGGGCAGGGTGGGCAGCTCCAGCTGTAGCAATAACAATTGGCAATGGGGATGGAACTCCAGAGAAAATCTTTTCTCATGTTTGTAGTCAAAGGAAAAGTCGTGGGGTCATTCTCTTTTGCTCGTTGTCAGTGAATATTTTTGTATTTTATACTTAGGAGTATTTCAAAGAGACCTGTTTTGGTCTGCTGCACAGCCTGATGAAGGGTGGCTAGGGAACCTGTCTCAGAATTTCATAATGATTGTCTATCTGCTTTGCTCAAACCAAGGCTTCCCAGTGCAGGAGCAGTGCTCTAACTACCAGGCAAGAGGTAGAGCTGTCATATCTTCTCTTTAATGAGCATTTAAAATACTCTGTTCTGTGCTTCCAGACAAACAAACTGTCACAGAATGTCATTATAACAATGTAATGAATGTATTTATATGACAATGTATATATTCACAAAGTACCTATCCTACTGAAGAAAAAGGCACTTATCTGCAGTTGCTGCCACTTGAGCTGTAAGGACATTTGCATTAACTGTTGCCTTTTTCTCCCTGATATGTTAATCTCCCAGTTTATAGCACGAAGCATTGTGCTGAGAAGGGACAGCAATACAGTCCTGCCAGGTGGTATGTTTTTACCCTTACCTATCAACTTAATACAGCCCCTCTTTACATACAGCTAAGATGGATGAAAAATATTAAAAGCCTTTGGATCCCAGAATTTCATTCTTCTGATTACTATGGGGAGTTGAGGGAGGAATCTTTTGCAAACTATATGTAAATACAATTAAGTGGCTGCTAGGACATGCACCAAATACTTCTTCACCACATCGGAATGCTCATCAGCAAAACCTTGCCGCTCAGTCGGAAGCTGTTCCCACACTGTGTTGGTTGGACACACAACAGGATAACAAGTCTCAGCTCAGCTCAACTCAGCTGCCTGCATTGTTCTTTCCCAGTGCAGACTACATGTCAACCATCCAGAAGGAAAGGAGCCTTTTCTGGCATGTCTGCATGTCATGCTTCAGGGAGTTCCCAGCAACCACAGCTCACAGCTGCTGCTTTTGTCTTTTCAGTTTTCATTTTTACTCATTTTCAGGGCATTATAAGACTTATGCATTTTCTTTCAGCAGCTGAACTACTGTAAATGTTATGAAGGGTTTAATAACGTATAAAGCATTCTCTCAGAAACCACCAGCCAAGTACCATATATTACAGACTCCCAGTGTTATCATCTGTAGCACAGAGCAAATGATCAGGATGACAAAAACTGGACTCATTGGACCTTCCTGTGTGTGCTGCACTATGACAGATTGATTTCTGGCATTAAATAGCAAGAAAGAAATCCAAAAAACCTCCCATGAGGTCATATCCTGAGTTTTTGCTGCAGCAAATTCACGTCAGCTCTAGTTTGAAAGATGGAGGGGAAGTAAAAATTGGGAAAGAAACCTGAAGAGTGAACTCCAGTTTTAATTTACTTTTATGTATTCCATTTGTGGCAGAGATCTAAATGATAATATGTAGTTATTTCTCCATTTCTACATGCAGTACTCTATGCAGTCTTCTGATGCTGAGGGCACATCAATAGGTTATCATAAATAGCATTTAAGTATCGAGGAATTTGAGGTCAAACCTTTGATTCCTGCACCACTTGTACTTCTGCTTACACTTTCTTTTATATTTCACTCTTTAAAACTGTAATCCTCCCTTCTCCCAGTTTCAGAGTTTGTTTCAGTGCTGTTCACTGGAATTCTGAAGATCCAGCTATCCTGAGATGCATGTAAATTTTACTAAAATCAATGGACCTCTCTCATATCTTTGAATTGGAATCTTTTATACTTAACTTGTGGACAGTGAAACATAATTGTTAGCTAATAGCCCATAGCTATGTTTTGGTTTACCAGCTCTTTGAGCTTGTCATTAACAAAGCTTGTTTCTCTTAGGAAATAGTCCCAGTGGAGGACCTTTAATTCTCTTTCCCTAAGCAGAGACTATCAGAAACCTCATTGCACTTCCTATCCTATTTGCATACCTAGGTACCTTGGAATTTAATTATTTATGCAGCTACTGGATGGAATTCGTTGAACAAAGACCATAAAAATATTCTCTAGGGAATCCAAAAGAGAGTTATCTTGTATTGATATTAGGTTATGTTTGGCTGGACTGAAAAAGAAATGAAAATTTCAATCGGAAGGTACCAAGAACTCCACATTTTTGTTGCAGAAGGCTATGCATTCACCCTTTAAAACTCTGATGCTTTACACAATGTTATACCCACTTCATCTTAAAAATTGTTGTCTGAAGTGAAGAAGAATGTTGGAAATTACAGCTGAGAGGGTGAAGAAAGAGGCACTGAATATTTTTAATCATATGTATTAATCATAAGTCGAAAAAAGAGTTGAGAATTGGTGTCTGCTCAAGGAAGATGATGAGACACGGAGTAAAGTGTCTGTATTCTAAATATCTGCTTCACAAAAGCTCAGAACTACTCGTGCAAATGTACAGCTGCCATGTGGAGAAAAGAAGAAAATGGGTATTTTTCTACACTAACACACTGAATAAACCCACTCATTCTTCTGACGCAGTGGGAGAGTGGGAGACATTCAGAAGCAAGGTGGACGTGGGACTGTGAACTTGTATTAAAATAGCAGTCATCATTAAATTTTCCTCATGTTTTCTAATTAACACAATTTTTAAAAAAATAATCAAATGAACCTGTCAATGCTTTGAAGTACCTTATTATTCACAGTGATTTGTTTATGATGCTTTTTTCTCATGAACTAATTTAGACTAGGGATGCACTGATGAGGCTGCTTTATTGCTTCATTTTCAGTATATCAGTGTTGAATGTGCAATCCCACAGCTGGGTGCGATTCTCAGCAGTTCAGTCACATGAACAGAGTTGGGTACATTAAAAGTCAAAACCATTTCTTGGTCTTTTCTTCAATGTACATATCTCATTAGCCAAAGAGGACTGTTTAGAAGCAATTAATCAGTGAAATTTACATTGGACACACTGCTTATGCTAATTTATAACAATACATAGATGCTATAATTCAGACAACAGAGGTTGCAGGCCAAAGAATGTAGGTGGCATACAGGAGAGCAAGTGAAAACACAGGAAAGAATTTAGTCAGAGGTGAAAAAAAACAGTAGAGAAAGGCATGAATTTTATTTACTTAAAATTAAAAATTATTTCTGAGAAGAATAAATTAGACAGATGGATCTGAAATAAGGACAAGAATTTAGGAGCTTGTGCAATGCTGAGAGCAGATGAAAAAAAACCCTTTATGATTCTAAAGGCATTGATTTTGGTGGTTTCTCTACAGAATTCAATTACCTTTTCCTTAGGATTTTAAGGGCTTTAATTTTCCATCCTTTTTTGTTGAAAGAGAAAAATTTTTCCAGGCAGTCAGCATTAGGCAGGGGAATCAAAAGCTGGGTGCTTATACTTGGCCTTGCTGATTGCCCCCTAGCACATCGCTTCACCCTTCTCACTTGCTTCCCACCATTATCCTGCCAAGGCTGAAAGCTGTCCACGAGACCAACAAACTCACAGCATTCATTCCACATTTAGTACATTCACATTGGGGCACATGGGCACAATTACAAAACAAATAATAATGTTCCTTTCTCCCCAGCCAACAGTGTCTTATCATGAGGCTCTGCGTTAAAAACCACTGAGGGTCTTCCCTAGGAAGACTATTCATATTAATTTTTTCTTATTTCTGAATTAAACTAGCTGTATTTGATTTCATTTTAAGGTACTAAAGAGAAATGTTATTTGTGTAATGTTTCAAGAGTATGTAATACCAATAAAATGAAACACTTCCACTAAATGCTTTTTTGGAGGGGGTTGTTAAAAAAAGGAATACAACTATACTGGTTGTCCAGTTGCAGTAGGAAATGAAACTGCATCTATCATCAGCACAAAAGGAGACAAAACCTACCTACCACTGTATTCCCCTGAAAGCATGAGTCACGGACCTATTGAGAACAAAATATGGATGTCAGATGGTAACCCCTCAGGCTGTCTGGCAACCTGCTTGCTGCTCAGAAAGAGGTAGCAGCTGTTTCATATACGACTAATAAGGATGATAGAACAGCCTATGCTGGCTCTCACAGCTCCACACCTGAAGAAAATAGGCAAGGCAGAGTGCATTTGAACCTCAGGAAACAACTAAATCCTAGTAGTGGGCTTAGAAGCAAGCATTGAGTAGCCTTCATTTACAGAGTATAAAGAAGGATTCAGTTCTCTGGTCATTTTAGTTACACTTGTGGGTTTCTGTTGTTTTTTTTTAATTGAACTTTAAATTCTCTGAAACATATAAACATTTAATGCTGTTTTACACTGTCGTACATTATATTTGGGTTCTTATACTGGGGATTTAAGATGAGGTAAGAGAATTCAGCTGCCAACTTTGATAATCCCACTCTGCTCTGTAGGCAGCCGGTGCTGGGATGCTGTGAAGAAGGGAGGGTCATATGCAGAAATCCACCAAGATACTGCAGGAACTTCAGTATCAAAAACTGTCAGTTATGGGAGGCAAAAGGTCAGAAGATGGAGCAAAAGTTCTCTGTTATTCTAGAACAGAGACTTCATGGTTTTCTTTTGAAGTACTGAAAACAAAAGGGTTTGAGGTGTTTTTTTTCCTTTATTAAAAAAAAAAAAAAAAAAGAAGGGGGAGAGGGGGGCTTTCTTCAGCAGATAATTTTAGTTACTGGATAAGTCTGAAACACTGTCTAGAAATGTAAAGGTGAATGGAGCAAGAGTAAATGCAACCCATGGCCGACAAATTGGATTATTTTCAAAGAAAACGATAATTGTGGAAACATTAAAATGTGGGTTAATTTCACAAATTTCTTAACCACATTAAAACGCAACTGAAAAAAAATTGTAGAAGTCTGAGATAAGAATTAAACAAAAGTAACCATTGTTTTAATTTTTTTTTTTAATATTCAAAATGCTTTTCACTATGATACTTCAGTTTCAAGTCTTCTCCTCTTTAAAAAAACCAAAGTTTTATTCCCTGTTAAATGTAATGTTTTGTTTAAGCTAGAGTGTTTTTTTTAAAAAACCTCTTGATTCACTGAGCAGCTAAAATAAATCTTGGCTTGCCCCAAAAGGTGCTTTGTTTTTCTGGTTTTCAGAACTTCTAGGAAAAAAAGAATCCTTTATTCATACAGCTGTAGCAAGGCAGAGGGGCAGAAGTGGGTAGCTGATTAGAGGAAATGTGCTGAAGTCTTTCTCAAGAGATGCTGCAGCCAATGTATTTCAAGGTCTATTATGCCATAGCGGTTTCCTTTGTCCTTCCTTATAAAACAAAAGAATATGTTCCTTTTACTTCTTGTTGCTTTCCTGCACACAAGATAGCTAATCCTAAATGTGGAGCAGCGATAACAGACCCTTGTTAACCAAGCACTAGATGTCTTGTGCCAATCCTGACAGAAGCCTTCAGGTGTATGCAGATGCAGATTTAAGTAGGTACTTGTGCTTCTAGAAAGTTTATAATTCAACAGGCTGAAATAAAATGGAGCAGTACCAGATCATCATTAAAATGATGACATTTCTCACTCCCTCAGAAACTCAGATGCAAACAGTGTACCTAGCACAATACTTCTGCCCAGGTACCAGTTTGACACCCAGAGAAGCTTTTTCTTTGAAGAAAATTATTTTCAAATAGCAATCAGGTCCAAAATATAGGGCTCAATCTAGATTAAAAGACTTAACTTGTCATATTCCTTTCCATGACTTTACTTGCTTTCTCTTAGTGGTGACAGGTCTCTCAGTAAAATTTAAATCAGCAGAAAGAGTGGAATATCTAGAAATAGAAGTTTTAGCATTCAAGTACTCTACTGCAGGCTCCCCCTCCTGACCTCTGGGGAGCTGAAACCCTCCCTTCAGCTTCCAGCCTGTAAGGCAGACACAATATTATAATTTCTTCCATCTTTTTTCTGCTTGCCTATTTAGTGTTGGAAGTTGCTAGCAGCAGCCACTATTAGGGAAAGTTTTACACCACCTTCTCCAGAAGGTTCCTCAGCTGCCACAAAAAATGTGACAGTAAATGCCTTGTTCAGGCCCAAATCAGGGTTTAAGCTCCTTGTAAATGTGTACATTTGAAAGTTTAAATAAAAGCAAGCCTCTTGACAGTTCACCCACAGCTGACAGAATATGTAGAAATTGTTAAAATAATTTTCTAAATCAAGTTATAAAAAGATATTCAACAAAACTGTGTCAAAATCTCATAAAAATAGGGGAGTGTCTTAAATGTCAAAAAGTATTTAAATGTTAATGAATGTCTGTTTCACATATAAATGAACAAGACAATTTAGGAAATAAAAATGATCTCCTTCCTCCTTGCCCTATTGATTATGTGCCTGTAACACCTCAGTGAATAGGATACCACCCACTCCTTCGATCAGGCTTTTTACTCATTATGGATATTCTGAGATACCTTTCAGGCATCAACATGTGTGTTTCAAATATGCAAGAGCTGTGATGGCTGAAGGGCAAGCTTGTTATCTATTCAAATAATGAACAGAGTGCTAAAGGCAGCCATTCTATTAGATCCTGGAAGAAATTCAGCATTGTCATCCAAGTGATATGACGTACGTTTCTTTTATAAAAAGCTTTCAACACCTCTCTAAATTAGTTCATGAAGAAGTGAAAAAAATCTGACAAATTATAGCAATAGCACAAACGTAAAAATATGTCATCCTTGATGTAAAATATCTGTAAAATGTTATTCACATTAACACTTGTTTTAGGAACTTTCATGTTTAGAGGTATCCTGGTTATCATACTCGAGTAGAGGGTCTTCTCCTTCCAATTCTCTCTCTGGGAGAACAGGGACACTGGAGAACTCTCCTGTAGGTTTTATGAGAGAAAATTCTCCTGAGGTTATATGGAAGAAAAGGTTCATGCGGAAATTTGTCCCAAAAGTATAACTGCAGAGAACTCTACAAATACTAGAACTTCCAGTCTTCAAAATACCAGGTTTTCATGGAAATTACTTTCCTTTGAATCTTGTAAAAGGCTGGAATATGCATATTTCAACGATAAAGCCATTTTCTCAAGGCCAATTTAGTGTGTACATGTCTTCCTAGTCCAAGATTATTTGGCTCTCAGGCTGCACCACATGTGAGCTGGTTCGGAGGGAGAAAACACATCTCTACAGAGCCCTCCAGCTCTCCAGCAGATTACTTTTGTTGATGAAGATGGAAAATCCAAGGTCCACGCTGAAGCACTACCCTCTTGCATACTCTCACACATGTTTCTGTGTGGTAAAACATGCAGCACACAGAGCATTTTCTAAAATACTGTTGAGAAATGCTCTTCTGAAAAGAGCTGGATGGAGATTGCTGTCAGAAGCCTCAATAATATTGACAGTTCTCCCCTTTTCTTTCAGAGATACATCTAGTCTGGTCTCTGAAGTTCCATTCTTTCATCTCATGGAAAACACAGCGCTTCCCTCTCTTGCAAGGAGATAAGATGAAAATGAAAAAATCAGAAAGGTGAAACATAGCGGTTCTAAACATTTAAACATTTGGATAACCTCTTAGAGAGGTGCAGTCATATTATATTCATAAGTTTATTGATTCACATGTATAGCCAGCTGTAATGATAATGTCAATGCACAAACCACAGGATCGCAGCCATGACAGAAGAACTGGGTGCCTACAGAATACTTCCAAGCAAAACCACTAAAGTTAATAACTTTTTTCTCATTTAAAGATTAAAAAGAAATTCAAACTTTTACTAGTCTAAAAAGAAAATTCCTGCTGGTTATTGTCACATTTTCAGAGGTACTTAAGCTTCCATATAAAATTTATGGTATGGGAGATCTGAATTTAAAGAAAAATCAATAAATATCTAATTCTCAAAAGCTGCAGCTTCAGATAGGCCAAATATTGATAAGTATCTGCACTGAACTTGTGTCTTCAGCCCTGAAGTACAAATTTAAACTTCTAATTTTTAAAATACTTTATTTTCAACATGTGTAAAATTGATAGGGTTCTCTTTCCAACCTTAATTTTATACTTTGAAATAAAACTAAAGTTGAAATTTTAGTGTTTCATAGTTTTATAGGGGTTTTTTTGCAAAAAAAAAATTTTTATTTCAGTTGGGTGAAATTGAAATATTTCAGTGTATCTCAGCTCATCTGGTAGACCAAAGCTAAACTGCCTAAACCATTTTGTGATTAAATATGCATTTGACTAGTAGATTCTTTCTTCTCTAAACTTTTTCTGTGGACAAAACAGAGGCAGGTGTTTTGGTTGCTCAATTAATCACAGAATCACAGAATGTGCTGAGTTGGATGGGACTCACAATGATCATCGAGTCCAACTCCTGGCCCTGCACAGACCATCCCCAAGAGTCACCCCACGTGCCCAAGTCCAAACACTTCTTGAGCTCTGTCAGGCTGGTGCTGTGACCACTTCCCTGAGAAGCCTGTTCCAGTGCCCAGCTAACCACTGGGTGAAAAACCTTTTTCTAATAGCCAGCCTAAACTTCAGGCTATTCCCTCTGGTCTTTGCAGTTTTGATTCTTTTATGTTCTGAGGGTACTGTTTTCAACATAAAGATATTAATATATATATTTTCGTGTAGCCTTGTATACAAAAGGCATCTCGTTTAACACTGGGTCAGAGAAGGAAAGTGACTCATCAGGGATTATGCAGTTCTGATGACTGCTACAGAGCAATTCAAAATTCCCAGGTAACATCAAAACGAGCCAAATTTATCAATACAAATCAAATTCTTCAGAAATGTGTGACCAGCCGAAGCAACATATCTCTGCTCTACAAGGAAGTTGGGAAGCAGGTGGCTTTCTACGGCTTTCATCTCTGATGTCTTGTTCTGCTAAAGGCCAGAATTTATGGGATTGCGGAAGCAGTGGCCAAAGCTCTCCTGTGTCCTCCAAGAGTGAATTGACTAATTCGTCTTCTGTAGAGCTCAAATCTTCATTTCTGGCACTCCATCCTGCAGAATGGACCAAATGCAGGACACGAAAACCCATGAAGCTCATCATTTATGAATTTCCATCCCACCAAAAAACACTGTGACTATTGTATCAGACAGTTGGCTTGCAATTCCTGGCATAACATAGTGCATCATATACAGGAATTACAGCAGCAGGTATCAGTGAGAAGTGAAGTTACTTTTGCGTTTAGATGTTTTCTTCTGTCTGCCCAGATATTTTCCTCCTGTCACAGGTTCTGCAATCTATCTATTTGAATATCCTCTAAAATTACACAAGTTACATTTAACAATCAGAACCATTAAAGCAAACTTTTAGAAATGGAGACTGTTTGTCAAATAATTTTTTTTCATCCTCCTTATTTTTTCTGTAGTTCTATACTATTTTAAAAATTAATCCTTTAAAACTTCACCTTTTTTTTTACCTCCTTTTGCAAAAGAAGCCTGTATTTCTGAATGATAAAAAAATACAAAGAAAACATATTTTTATTTCTGAAACCTAAACATCTGAATCTCGGCAATAATTAATACAGTGAAGTGCATATACCACAAGAGATCATTATCATCACATCTAACATGAGTGAACATATGGTGATAAGACAAATAGCACAGAAGTAGTATAAATAACAACACCAAGTCATTAGGTAAACAAGGAGGAAAGGAAGGTAACATTGCATGAAATAACTGGTGACAGGATAGCATTTGTGAGCAGAGTTTATGTTTAATGATGTTTCCTTTCTATGGGGCAACTCAGGGCAATATGATGCTAGTGATGTAGACATAATTTGGGTGAATTTTTCTAATGAAGAAAAATGCCCTTCAAAGCAATGGTGAGAAGATCACAAAAGTTAAATGCTGCTCTTTAGATTCAGACTTAGAGTCGTGGAATTCAGGACTACCCAAGGCATAGAGAAGGTTACTGTGTTGTCCTCCACATCACCCCTCCCCTGTCTGTATCCAAGCAAATGGCCCACAGGACTGCAAAGAGGCAGCTTGTTAAACCATTGCTGTACTCACCCAGAACACCCAGGATCACAGAGTCACAGTAGCCCGCTGCAGACTGATATTATAATTGACAGAGTTGCCCTAACACAAGTGCATTGCTTCAGGATTCTGGGCACATTGGATCCGGGGAACTCAGGAGCTGGGCAATGCGCTGCTCAAGTATAGGATGACACTACAGTGAAAGGATCCTGAAGCATTAGGACATATCAAACACTCTGGATAGTAACCCTCCTGAATTTTAATTTGGCACATGATCAACTATGACTGCCAGCTCTGAGAGGGAGGAGGGGAAAGGACTGATATCAGTAGAAAGGGTGCTGCTTAGAATTGTTTCTTCAGAGATAGAAATAGCATGAAGCTGATGGGAGCAGCTCCAGGGAGAAATAACATTCCCTAGTGAAATCTAACAGAAATAGCCTCTACAGTAGTTTCACCATGTCACAGAGTGAACGGTGACAGTGCACAGAGGGTATTTCTATGCAGAAAATTACTGAGAAGCAGTAGGAGCAGAAGACATGTTACAAGATCAACATGACAAAGTGAGCAATTAGGCTTTCATGAAACTGAGGACAGAATTTTTCTGCACCCTGTCATCAGCTCTCAAGGCTGATGCTTATGACCTTACACAGGCTGATCACAACAGGTCATGCTGGGTTGGGACCTATTGAGTTGCTTCCTTCAGTGGAGGTGATGGAGTTCATTCCAAATGTAGCTACTCTGAGGCATTAGACAAATAAAACATAGTATGCATTAAAATAACATTATTAAGGTTACAAAGGTTACAGAGTCAAGCATTCAAAAGCTACTTCTGCAACCTTAAATCAGTCCCCCTTGTGTGTTTTCTCTATCTTCCCATGACTCTCCCTAATACCTCTACATCATAAATTTGCCTTATAGTAAATTTTGTTCACTCTATTGCAACAGTGGGCAAGAGGTTGTAGAAAATATTACATGAACAGTATGGAAGAGCTTATACAGGAACTATCTGGTCACGATTTGTTTGATCTTCACGGTCCAATATGTGGTCCCTGGATATATTTAAACAATCTGTAAACTGCTCATACTCAATCCCTGTCTTTTTGACTCAGACTAATGTAACAGTACCTTAGATGTCTCAGTGAGGCACCCATCTTAGGGGATTATGTTCTCCATGGCAATAGAAAGACTAACTGGCTGTGGAGAGACAGAAGCAGTGACTTGCCATTTAGTTCTGAACCCAGAAAGTCTCCTCCGTAAAGAGATAAATAGAAAGGGAAAAAAATTGCCTTAATTTCAATTAGAATAATCTGAAACCACCGAGAAAGTATGTCTCTCTACTACCACACAAATGAGCACTGGTATATTGCCTTCCCTGTTAAGCTTTATTCACAACTAGCACCAATATAAATGTTGCCATATATTTGCTGCTATCAGGAAACTCCACTATAAGCCAGTAAAAAAGCTAGACATTACCCTAGTTATAACTTAATTGCATCCTCTGGGAAAGGCACTGTCATCAGGTCAGGTTTTCTAAAGTCACAGCATTAACAAATTTCTATCATTAAACCTTTCTTAACACAACCAGTGTTTGAACAGGAAATGCGCTAGCAAAAGTTACAGGTACTGGTGAAAGCAGCCATGAAAATTCACCAAATCAGCATTTTTCCCATATGTGGAAGATATGTGGAAGAAAAAGCCCTGATGGGGCTTTTTGTCTGAGGTTTTATACCACTTTCTCTGACATTCTTGGGTCAAATCTCTTATCTGCAAAAAAATTTCCCAAGGTCGAACTGTGGCCAGCTGGACACTGCTGAACTCTTACCTCAGGCCTCATTTTGTGTTTGGGAACAAGTTTGGTAGCTCTGGTAACCAAAATGGCCTTAATCTTGTTTAGTTCATGAAACCAAATAAACATTGGCTGAGAATAACTTACAGGCAGAAATATTTTGTCATAACTTTGTAACACAACAAAAACCAAAACCACAGCAAAACCAAAAGCCAAGAGAGAGGACATATTAATGGTTATATATCCAAGTGTCTTTGTCAACAGATTTAACTGAGTATCTACTTAAACCACTTTTTTCTTCTAATTTACGACAGTATGATATCACCCCTCTGGAAGAGCAGAGCTGGGAAACTTATGCCATGGGGCCTTTATTTGAAGGAGCTTTTGCCTCCTTCCAGTGTAACTAAAGGCTCCAGGAATTAGGCACCTATTTTTAGCACTATGCAAGCAGATAATTAACCTCAAGAAGTTCAACAAGGCCAAATGCAAGGTGCTGCACGTGGGCCAGGGCACTTCCCAATACCAATACACAGAGGGGGATGAAGGGATTGAGAGCAGTCCTGAGGAGAACGGCTCGGGCATTGGGGATGAAAAGCTGGATGTGAGCCAGCAGTGTGCACTCACAGCCCAGACAGCCAAACGTGTCCTGGGCTGCATCACACAAAGCGTGGGCAGCAGGCTGAGGAGGGGATTCTGCCCCTCTCTACTCTGCTCTGGTGAGACCCCACCTGCAGTGCTGCACCCAGCTCTGGGTCCCCAGCACAAGAAAGAGCAGGTCCACAGGGGGACCATGAAGTTGATCACAGGGCTGGAGCACTTCTATGAAAACAGGCTGAGAGAGCTGGGACTGTTCAGCCTGGAGAAGAGAAGGGTCTGGGCAGACCTTACTATGGCCTGTCAGTACCTGAAGGGGGCTTGTAAGAATAATGAGGACAAATTTCTGGTGGGGCCTCTAGTGACGGTTTTAAAGTGAAAGAGGGTAGATTTATATTAGACATAAGGTAAAAATTATGTACTCTGAGGGTAGCAATACACTGGCACAAGTTGCCCAGAGAGGAGGCAGATGCCCCAGGTCTGGAATTGTCAAGACCAGGTTGAATGGAGCTTTGAGCAACCTTATCAAGTGGGAGGTGTCCCTGCCCATGGCAAGGATGTTGGACTAGATGATCTTTAAATGTTCCTTCTGACCCAAACTATTTTATGATGATTAATAATAATTAAATTGTTCAGCACATCATAACTTTATCTCTGTAAACACAGTATTCCTAGTGAGTTTTTTTGCCCTACAGGTATCAACCTTTGTCTATTCTATCATATTTAGAAACATCTACTAATTTCAGTTTTTCTTAGGATTCATTGTTTATGGGTTAGCACCTATCAGATTTATGTGGTGACCATTAAGGGGGATGTCACACCAACATTGCTCCCTCCACACCTTTCTAATCTGGGCCACCTATGGTGTTTGGGACCTCAGCCTTGGCCCCCAGCTGCCATTAGGGTTAGGGTTCAGAGTCCCAGCCTACAGCACCAGGGACACTGGGGCTGGAAAAGTCATGCCAAGGGGAGCATGACATTTGCATCAACACTGCTCCCTCCACATCTTCCTAGCCTGGGCCACCCACAATGCTGGCAACCTCAGCCTTAGCTTTTAACTATCCATTAGGGTTAGGGTTCAGAGATCCACAAGGCCTACAGCTTTAAAACTTAAAAAAAAAAAAAAATTAAAAACATCAAATGCAATAGTTGGGCGCTTTTTTTTTCTATTGTAAAGTTAACATACAACAGCATATAAAATAAGATCCAAAACTGATTAATGTTTTATGGAATTTCCACTAAATAAAATGCCTTTTGCTTGTGAGACAAAACATCTTCATGATTATGTTTTTACAAATTTTATCCCATATTATTCTCTATTTTTCCTTTGGGAAATTGACTCGAGCTATCAAACAAAAAAAAATTCCAGTGTAGAAGTAAATAAGAGAAAGTAGAAAAAAAGAGAAAGCAACAAGGAAAAGCAAAGCATTAGACACTCACTTGCCTTCCTGGCACTGAAGCTGTGTAAATTACAGGTTATGTTTCAGCCCTTCTTGGTCTGCTTTTCTCCTTTGGCCTTGAACAGGTGAATGGTGCAGCTCTTGGAGTCCTCTCCCATCCACACCGTCAGGAGCTTCTCCACCACCTCCAACCCCTCCAGTAGCAGCAGCAGCAAGGAAAATGAACAGATGCCACCCAATTCTTTTTATAGGTACCCTGCCCTGAAGACTTAATATCACAAAAAAGTTAGAGCCTGAATAACACACCTTTTATTTGGGTGAAAATCAGTAGTAACAGATTTTGCAGCTTGATGGTAAATTGAAGTCCTTCTGTATTTTTTTGTTGTTGATGGTGGTGGTTTGTTTTCTTTTTTCTCTGCTCATGTTTTCTTCCTTTGACTTCAGGAACTTGAGTTTATTTGGTGTTTTCTTCTACCTGCAGAAGGCTAGTAGTAGCCTCATTTCTATTTCTTCCATATATCACCATGAAAGGTTATTTCAGGGAAAGAACTGAGTGAATAATGGATTTGGGAGGTTCACTGACTGAGAGAGAAACAATTAGGTGAGGTCAAACTGAAAAATGCCCAAGCTATGTGATCAAATTCAGATTTTTTAAAATTATTTCATTTAAATAAAGATATTTAGCTAATTTTGTAGTTACGTAAGTATTTTGTAAAATTATTTGAATTGTATTTCAGCTCTTGTAAAAATTGAGCATGGAGTGGAGTCTTGAAATTAAATG
This sequence comes from Ptilonorhynchus violaceus, assembly GCA_013397565.1. NCBI lineage: Eukaryota > Metazoa > Chordata > Aves > Passeriformes > Ptilonorhynchidae > Ptilonorhynchus > Ptilonorhynchus violaceus. Next base: position 120,186 of record VZRJ01006253.1, read on the forward strand.
TTACACATATTCCAAAAGATACTCCTCCATTTTTTTTCAGTAAAATTTCCAAAGCACTTTGCAAATTCAATCCAATTGTGATAACTGTTTCAGTATTGCATCTGCATTTCTTATCAGTGTTAAAATTTTAGATGTAAAATCAAACCACTGTTTAGCTGGCTCAAACTTACCAATTTACTTATGTGGAACATTTAGAATGAATGGGATTTCATGCTTACCTGGAACAAAATCAGATATGAAAACTCTTTCTGAAGGGAAAAGTCTGTGTCCTCTTTGCTCTTTTGAGAGGAGACCTACCTCTGACAGGTGCTGAGTTATTAACAGTTTATAACTCATGAGGTGTTCACAGTAAGCATGAAGTTCCTCTCTGGCCATCTAATCTTCATAAGGAAAAAAAAACCCAACCAACCTTATCTGGGCTTGTATAAATTCACATATTAGTTTTAAATAGAGATAGAGATTGTGTCTGGCAGCACTGAATTTGACATTCTGACTTCAGCCTGAAAAACTGAACAGTTTAGGGCTGATTTTCAGCAACTTTTGCTTACATAACCCAGGAGCTGACAGACTTCGAGTACACCAAACAACTATCTAGCCCCAAAATAGCAGAAATGGTAATTTAACTATTTGACAGTCAAATCTTTTAAATGGTTTGCTAGAAAAAATCAGGATAGAGAGGCTAAACAACTAATGTTGGAGATATTTTGCCCTGTCAAGAGCCCATTTGAAGAGGTGGTGGACAATCTCTCTCTTCTTTTTAAGCAAGTATCAGAATTTACTGAGAGCAAACAAGGGTTTGGTTGGTCTATGTTGGATCTAAGGGGGACAGGATTTTGGAGTTTTGTTGGCTCTATATGGGCTACCATACTTGAAAGGTTTCAGAGAATTTTTTGTTGAGCAAATAAATTGAATGGTGAGTCACCACTACAATTAGATAATTAGGATAATAGAGAAAAAGAAATCAAAATCATTTATGCTTGTATCAGTCCAAGAAGTAACATGCATTCTGCCTGCCTCTTACAGTCTTGTGTTTGTAAATTTTAAGGCTGTTATAGATGATGATGACAGAGAATCCTGCAGCAGAATCGCTTTTTCCAGCATCGAGCAAGAAATGGTGTTTCAACTGCTTTGCTGCAAAGCTCGGCTAGAAAAGAAGAAAAGAAAAGAAAAAAAATTATATCAAGAAGCCTAACAATATCATGCAGCAAAAGGAGAAAGGCATATGAGGAAGCAGAGGGAAAGTCTAAAAGGGTGAACTACCATAGTGGAAAAGAGCAAAACCACAGAAACTGGAGGGTATTCAGGGAACAGCAAATGCAAACTCTGTGAAAAGAGAAATGATGCTTAATTTCTACAGTGTGGACAGGCTTAGCAAAGTAATCTGTTAGTGAAGAATGGTGTTATTGATGTTAAGGGAGATATGTACTCACTGAGGAAATAAAAATGAAGTGAGAAACTGGTCTGGGCAAAGGGGCACTGCTGTTTCTGTTACATGAGCTGGAAACACATGTTCCTTTTTAGCCCTTATAGACTCTCACTGCTCTGATGCTCCTGATTTTCCTCTTCACACCTAACCATGGCTAATTTGTGCCTGTTTATCCTTGCACCAGCATTACTCATTAGCTAAAATGTATCTTCTTTCTCTTCTGTCTGCTCTCACAATTTCAGAGCGTGAGCATACTTCTTATTGGTCCCCAGCTTGTAAAAGCAAAGTACATTTAAGCCCAGGAACCATTCTTAGCCCATAGTCCAGTCTGAATTTATTTGTTTCACATCGTTGGCCAGAAGAGTATTCCAAAATCAGGATGGGGTCTCACAGGCTATATATATACATGGGAATGTAAGAAACAGGGTTCAAAAAAATCAGTTTTTCACTCAGCCCAAATTCAATTGCTTTATAGAATCACAGAATCCTTTAAGTCAGACTGTCGATGTAGCACCACCATATTCACCACTAAACCATGTCTCCGGGTGCCACACCCACAAATTCTTGGAACACTTCCAGAAGTGGCAATTTCACCCTCTCCTTGGGCAGCCTGTTACAATTCCTGACTACTCTTTCAGTGAATAAATTTTTTGTAATATTTAACCTAAACCTCCCCTGAAGGAAACAATACAGAGGAACAGAAAACAATACAAATATAAAAACAATACCGGGGAACACAACCAGATTACAGGTTCATATTTGGTTATCTTGTATCTACATAATATTAATGAATCATAGTCATTTTGTAAACAACCAACATGGGCAGCAAGTAATTTTTTCCTATTAGTCCCTAAAGTCATGATTTTCTTCTTACTCTGTTATTGCCATCATCATTCATCTTTTTCATCCCGTATGATATTTGACCCTCCCCTATATTGGCAATTCCTTTGTGTCATCATTAAATTTTAACAGATCAACCACGTATCATGAACCAAGATTACTAATGAAAATGTTAGATGAAATAAGTCTCTAATCTAGATTTCAAGGCAATTGTCTAACCAATATTTTGCTTCAACATTTTGCTTCAACATTTCACTTTTTCTCTTTTAAGTCTATTCCTTACCCATTTTAAAATTCTTGTGCTAATCCCTGACTTCTCTATTTAGCTAATAATTTTCCTTGTGGAATTGTATCAGATGCTTTGTAAAAGACTAAGTAGATTAGATGTATTTCATTTCCTTTGTCCAGAAAATCAAAGGAAAATAGAATCTTAATCCAGCACGATCAAGTAAGCCTTTGAAAACCCGTGTTGCATTTTATCAAATTTTTTTTCTATGTCTTTAATTACCTTCAAAATCTAGAATCTATAGAAATGAGGCCAGAAACACAAAAGAAATTTTTTGTTTAAGGGCCCTCTCACAGATATTGCATAACCATAGCTATACCATCTTTTTCCTTAATCTATTGCATAATGCCTCTGCTTCTCTCTTTTATGAAAGCAGTGAAACTTCTGGTGCTTGTTTTAAATCAGTTATATTTTTGGAAATTGTTACTTTATTCTTAAACTTTATGACCTCAGCAACACAGCATTTTCTAAGCATGTTTTGCTAACTTCTAGCATCTCATTTTGTACAGCAGAATTTAGAAGAAATTAATCATCACTAGTTGGCATGAAACTCCAAGCCACAGGATGACTTTCTGGATTATTTGCATCTTCATTTGCTGAGCTAGATACAAACAGAAGAAAACTTTACTTTTGGGAAGCTGGACCCGTGAACCCATAGTGTACATAAGGCTGCAGCCATATTTCTAGATCTGTTCTCATCTCTGGATCAAGAAGCTCAAAGACCTCTAGTGACCAGTTAAAAATCTGGAATGAAGGCCACTTCATTTCTTAGACACAGCAATATGCTTACTTGAATTATCAGGGAAAGATACAATCTCCTATTTCCTCTTGCAAACTCTTTGGGCTCCTTTCTCCTTGCCAAACTTCTGCAAAGGCTCACCTTCTTCCTACAAGCCCTGGCCCCCAAACGTGACCTCTTTTGAATTATCCCATTCTTCTTGGCACACCAAAATTCACTCCTACTTTCTGTTTGCTGTACCTTATTCATACTCTCATAAATTCTTTCATCTGCTAAGAGGCCATTTTGCTTCCACATCAAAACATGTTGTCTATAGGACTGAAAAGCCTGAGGCAGGGCCACTCTTCTCACCTGACCACAGAGTAACATGTGCTTCTCTTTCTAGTGCAAAATTGTATGGATCAAGCAACAGATGCAAAAGGAGAAAGTACCCATAATAAAAACAAGCATTCTTCACACCATTAAATACTCCATATGGAAAAATCTGTCATGAAGAACTATGATGAGAAATGAATTAAATGAGTTTGTATAAAAAGCAATAGACATGCACGGAGGCAATTTCACTTGTTGCAAAAGGCATTAGTAGATCAGTGTCTCCTAAAAGAGCAACTTTGCAACAAATCCCAAGACGATGCTGAACAGAGGAAGGCATTGGCACAGGATCCAGTGAAATGCCAACATATCCCACAGGTGAAAAGAGGGCAATGGTGCTCTCCTAAAAGCTGATAAAGCAAAGTCTTCATATCCCCAGTTTTCAGACAGAAGCTTCAATCTAAGATATAATGAACTATCATTCCTGGGTTTAATATGTTAAATATTTTGATATCACAAATTTACTGTTGATGGTTGCTTCCACAGATTTTTGGCCAACATGTGCCAGTTTTGATTTTGCAAAGTCATACTGTGCCTTATCCATCCTCTAGTACTTTGCTCCTCAATACTTATACCACCTCCTAGCTGGTTTTGATGTGTTAGCTGAAATATTAAACTTTAAAGCTGCTGTACTGGAAGAAGCCTTCAATCGAATAAACCCACATCACACAGTCACCGTACTTTCTCTTCAACACACAAATTCTCTATTAGTCCTTTAACAATAGAGTTATGAAAGAAAAAAAAGCTCTAAATTTTTTTGCTGTTAAGCAGCTTTCACCAAATGAAACCATATTAGAAAACGAGATGAAACATGAAATGGATTGATGATATTATAGCAACACTGGGTATTACAATAATGAACTTGAATTTTTCACTGTTATCATTATAGCCTTGGTATTTACAGGTCACAGTTGATTGTACTGGAATGAAACTATAGTTCAAAATTTCTTGGTTACCAAGAGTTTTGCAAAGCAAGCTATGGGAAGAATTTTTTTTTTTTTTACTGGTTGTACATATTCTTTTTCATTCCTTTTGGTTACTTTGAAAAAAATAAACCTTTTTTATTTAATACAAAATGTTTTTTGTGAAGATTTCTGCATTTCTGGGTATTTTGTAAGCATTTTGTTTGAAACATTATAGATTTTTCCTGTTCAAGAAAAAAATAGCTACCAAACAGATGTACTAGCTATTTCAAAATAATCCCTCCTGCTACACCAAGAGAAAACTGCACTGTTGATTGCCACTGCTTAATATTGTCTCCCACACATTTAGAAAGCCATGATTTCCAGAGTGAAATATCCAGGACAGTTCACTGAAATGAGGCTTGGCATCCAGATTGCTTGCCTGGCTGTAATCACCCTTCGAGTTATTGAGCTTGTAAATCACATATCAAAACATGGGAACACATCAATTAATGTTCTCCTGGAAACAAATCAAGGACAATCCTACAGTGTGACATTCTGCCAGTTTTTATTTTCAACAGACATGGGGAAGAAGCTGAAATGTTTGGTCACAGCCTCTATTTACCCAATCTGTCTTATATACTATTGCATAATGCTATCACAATATTAATATGCAAATTGCCACTCAAATAAAAGCCATGCTTTCCCTGTTGATTTTCAGCAGAGTTTCTGTTACAAAGGAAAATGCTTAGCACTTATATTCCTTTTTCATCTTCAAAACTCCTTTAGTATATTTTAATTAATCCCTTTCCTTTCAATTTTCTGACCCTGCATTAGGTTTTCTGCCTCCTTTACCCCTGTACTCTCAAGGTTATGTCCGGCTCTTGATGTCTTCCATAGACTTTTCATGCTTTCAAAAATGGTCTTCCTCTTATCTCTTTTTACGCCTAGAAAACAGAATCTAGGGAGACTGGCCAGAAGAAAGGCCTAGTCAAGGGCAAAAGAAGTTTCCAAAGTGAAACAGAAACAGAAAGGAATTCTCTTTCCAGGGAATAATGATCACTGATCCCATCTAGCACAGCTGCTGCTTTTCCCTAGCAGGCACCTGATTCTGGTGTCAGCCTCGGGAGGTGCAGCAGTGACTCCTCTGTAGGACACCACGCTGTGGTTCAGCTGGCCTCATGGATTCTGTGCCTGGGCATCCAGTCCAAGGTGGAAGATGAGAAAATAGCAGTAGCCTCTTCTGGATAGGAACTTCTCCTCAAAGAGGATTTCTGCTGCAAAGTGTCGCGTGGGAGGCTGAGCATGCTTAGGTCCTACGGGAATTTCCCAGCTCACTGGGAAAACACTGATTTGTGTTATAAAAGGAAAACTCTCACTCTAGAATTATCCTCTTAAACATTAAGCCCCCCCCCTTTTTTTTTAACAGATTCTATTTTCATATGTTTAATTATTTTATTATACCCTGGATTATTTTTAGTTACTGTGTGTCTTATGTAAGTGTTTTGATAACGATTTCAAAAACTGGGCCAGTAATACATACAAGCATTTGAGGTGCTGTGCACCCTTCTGAAGATCAGTCACAGAATGGGCATCACTTCTGACCTACTTAAAGTCTAAACCCAGGATTTCATCAGTGCATGGGACAAATGCTTATCTGCTTCAAAAGGTTATATTTCCCTCCCACAGTACAGACAGGTGCATGTGGGACTTGGCAATGGGCTTCCAAAGAAAGGGAAAATTCTTGTGGTACTACTGAAGTCAGTCATCTGCATTTCAAAGCAGAGGAAAGGCTTTCTGTACTCAAGGGAGGGAGAACTTGACATCTAAAGTCACGTTTTCTATCATAGCTATTGATGGAAATGCAGCTCAGATTGTTATAATTTTCATACAATATTTAAGAGTTAGAATATGATAAATGATTGCTACACTTCAAAAGGAAATATTTCTGTTATTTCAGTGTATCATCTTGAAATATAAAAACAAATCTCACCTTTTTCCCCTCCCCAAGTAGTTTCAGTGGCAATAATTTGTAATTTATCAGTAATTTCTTGTATTTTCACTTTATTTTCTGATATGTGTGGGGAGTAAATATTAAACTATCCACATCTTCAGTTACCAGGACATTCTAACTAGATTTTTTCAGAATATTTCTTAACCAACAGCATGTGTTGTACGAAGACAGAATTTAGAGATGACTCAAAGATAACAGGTACTCGGTGTGTTAGCTGATACACTACATACTTTGTTCTTGTAAATATGCTGGGCAGTGGATGTAAAAAGATGTATTTCAAATGCAGGATAGGCAATCATGTGGTTAATTTATAATTCACATCAGATATTAAATTTATTAGTAAGTCTTCATAGAGATGTGTGCTTTTAAGCCTGTCAGTTCCAAGCCAGCATCGCTGGCAGAGGGTGTGTACCTCGTAAATCTGTGTTCCTGCACACAGACATTGCTCCGTGTGCACTTGCTCTGCTTGCACTCTGACTTCACTGGACTTTCTAGATTGTGCCAAAAATCACTAACTAGGATTAAACTTAAAAGGATCAAGTGAGAGCAGCGTGTTAAGTAATTGATCATTTAAGTAGCTTGATATCTTCTGAAAACATTCATGTTCCTCCGTGTCATTACTTTTTTGTTTATCTTGCACTACTTGGGGTTTGGGGATTTATACATATATATATTCTTTCTTTTTTGTATAGGTATATATAGTCAGACTGCCTTTTTCCTCCTTTTAGGAAAAAAAAACCCAACAAACAAAACAACTACTCAACTTATTTCTCTTCACACCCTCTTTAAAAAAAAATCATAGTTACTATGGAAACAGCTATTAAACAGGGAGCAGCAGTAATTAATAACATCTGCAAGTGCAATATGAAGTCTACAACACAATTAATTCCAGCATTTGGAGTGGATTGTGCAGAGCTGCCCTTTGTTGCTTTGCATGGAACAGCAGACTATATAGCTTCAATTATAAAAAGGGGGCTTAACATTACCATAGTGATGTATTATGGCTTGTGAAAGAGTTGGGACTATAGAGACATTAACCCATATAAATAAATGACATCATTTTTATATAATTTAATTGCACATGATTCTGGAAAGAATTAGATCCATATAGATATTATAGGCAAATGCAAAAATTTTACTTTGTCCTTTCAAATACAACAACATAAAAATCTCGCTGCTGAAATGAGAGCAGAAGCTTGAAATGTAACTTTTAAATCCATTCCTTCATTTGAATTACAGAGACATGGGCAGATCAGATGTGGAAGTTTACCTACAGATGCTTTTATCTTTTGACTTTTCACTTGAAAAGTCAAATTGGAATTTTTAAAGAACAGCCAATTAAAGATTTTTAGGAAATCATGAAAGAGATGAGAGAACTTATCTGTCTTTAGGCTTTATTGAAGAAGGAATATTATAAATATTTATTTGTTATTTTATTATTTCTTCAGGCTACTTGGCATAAAGTCAATCTATCCGACTGTCTTCTCTCATTAGAAACTATGGGTGTACAAAAGATTCAAATTTTCCTCATATCACTTTTGCAGTTGGTGTAAAATGTGCAGCAGAAGCTGTATGACCAGACTGAGGTATGTTGTGTCATACAGGAGGGAGCTCTGCCTTCACCCTGAACTCAAGTGTTGGGTCTTGTGCTCCTAAGCCAGAAGCTGCGTGGCCTTTGTTACCTGAGCTAATAATCTCTGCTTAGGGACAAAGCACATTAGATGGGCCCGACCCCAGATAATGGGGCCACCTGGCTCTGGTCCAGCACATGGCAAAGCCGTGTCAGCCTGTGGTGTGCTCCCCTGCCATAATGAAGACTCGCTTGTTTTCTTTTTGCCGTCTTTTAAAACTAAGCAGACAAAGGCCCATCAGTATGTGTAGACCAAACCTCTGCTGGTGTTCTCATTCCTCTTTTTCTTGTTACCCTTCCTACTTACCTGCATCTCTTCCTTCTCAGAACCGTTTTCCTTCCCTTTACTATCTCATCTTCCTGATAAATTTTTTCCTCCTCATATTCCTGTTTTCCTGTTTCACTTTACTTTTCCCCACCTATTTCCTTTTAAAATTTTATATTCCTTTTACAATATGAATATATAGTTTTGTCTTCATCTTCACATGCATATCCTTCCTTCTTGATATTTACTTTCCTGTTCCTAAGTCTTGTTTTTCCTCTATTATCTTTCAATCTTACTTTTTTTTTCATCTCCCAGCCCAATATTCCTTCTAAGTTATTTTTGTACTCACTACTAATCTATAAAGCAAATCAAACAGGATGTAGATACTGTCTCAACAACCTATTTTAGGATGGGATGAACCATTCTGTGGAGGTGCTGGTCTTTGCCCATTGACTACAACTGGATAAGAAAAAAGGACACCCTTTTCTCATTGCAGGCAGTCTGTGTGTGTTTCACCAAAGGGAGAATGAGAACAGGAATAACTATGCTCCAAAAGAAGGGAGTCAAACACAACCTTCCTACTAAGCTTTAGCTTACCCTGTTGAACTTTCAAAAGCAGCATCTGTGGTTGGATGGCATGACAGCACCCATCCTTCTGCAGGAATATTGCAAAGTAAAATCTCAGCAATAACTTTGGAATGCAGCTTTTGTAACCACCTGCTTAATTAGGTTAGATGGATTAAGTACGTATGAGATATTGAGATGGCTTCATTCCATTTGGCTGATAGTGGTTTGCTATGATTATTCTGTTTGCCACGATAGAGAGTGCCTCTCCACTCCCTCTGGTGGGTCAATGTATCTTTTTTTAGTCCTATAAAGTTGCAAAATACCAGATTTCAGGAGAGTCTCATTCTTACATTTAGAAAAGCATTTACTGGTGTAAGAATCTATCTCACAGGATGAAAAAATGGGGAAAAATTGTTTGATTTATGAGGTGAAAGAAGAAATAGATACATATTTTTGGTTTCAAGAAAGAACTGTATATGCTTAAAGTCAGTGGAAGGGATGGAATAAACTAAGTTAAAATAGATTAGGAGCTGGGTAGAAAATAGACAAGGTTGTACAAAAACATTGTGTCAATCTCAATCTCACAAAACATATGTTATTTGTATAAGACTGCTCTTCGAAGTTATATTTCTTTCCAAGTTCAGAACTTACATGGTTTAACATTTATAATTGAGGGTTTTCTCCAGCAAGATTACTGACATTTATGGTTTTCTGTGAATAGTGTTACAACATTAATACGAGATTTACAATAAGCACTTCTGCATTATACTGTGAAATATAACACAGGGATTCTTGAACAAAAAATGTTAATTTTCCTTTGAAACTCAGAAACATATTAATGATAATATTAGAAAGAACACAGAACCAAGCTACTTTCTCCATATAGTGCTACAGTGCAAGCTCAGCTCAGCAATAACTAAAACATCCCTGTGTTATCCACACTGTTTTCAACATAAATCCAAAGCATCGCCCCATAATAGCTACTCTGGAGAAAATCAACTCTACACCAAGCAAAACAAGCACAATGGATGAAGTTTTAGATGCCTGGCACTTTGTCATAAGATCTTTTTCTTGGTGTTCACTGAGAGAATATTTATCATGCTGGATTCTGAGTTTCAATATTAAACTGTCCTAAAATTATTGTTGGTTTAACTGCACTGTCAAAAAACACAAACAAAAAAACTTTCAGTGTGAAAATGCATACAGCCCTGTTGTCATGACTAGAATTAGAATGAATGCTTTCCTCAAATCTGACAATAACAAGAAAAACATAAACAGTCATATCAAATAGTGAAAGTTTTGCTACCGGATCCAGCATGCTTACTCAAATATGAACAAAAGCAAGGGTGAGAACAAAACAGTGTTGACTATATTGCTGCTGGATGTAGGTCACGAAGTTTTTGCAATATAAATTATATCAAATTCAAATATCTAAACCAATTCATCTCACTTGCAATGGGCTGGATCCTGCATTTCCATCTGGTGCAGACTTCAATAAGAGCATTTTTCCCCCTGAAATTAGAAACTGAGATCAGGCTGCCTGCACTCTCTAGTCAGTCCTGCACCAGCAAACAGAATGAGAATTATTCAGCAATATTACCCTCTCCTGTCCTACGTAAAACACAGACATAAAGAAGATATTACATGCCAGGAAGAAAATAGTATTTTGGTATGTGGCATTGGTTATCACAGGACTACAGAACCATAGAATCATTTCGGTTGGAAAAGACTTTTAAGACCACCCAGTTCAACCATTAACCCAGCACTGCCAAATCCACCACCAAAATATCTCCCTAAGTGCCACATCTACACATCTTTTAAATCCCTCCAGGAGTGGTGACTCAACCACTTCACTGGGCTGCCTGTTCCAGTGCTTGACAACACTTTCCATGAAGAAATTTTTTCTAATATCCAACCTAAACCTTCCCTGGTGCAACTTGAGGCCATTTCCGCTTGTCCTATTACTTGTTACTCATGTGAAGAGATCACCCCCCTACCTTGCTACAACCTCTTTTGAGGCAGTGGTAGAGAGCAATAAGGTCCCCCCTGAGCCTCCTTTTCTCCAGGCTAAACACCCTCAGCTGCTCGTCATCAGACTTGTGCTTTAGACCTTTCTCCAGGGTCATGCACACAGACCACGTTACACTTTTTGCAGTATTTCAGCAAGCACATTTTGGCTGACCCCAGTAACATCTGGGCGTTCTGTCTAGCACAGTATGTGTTACCCCAAGCACAGAGGTGAGCTGTACTCGGCACCATGCTGATCAGGGCTAGTGAGAACAACAGCCAGTACAGATTTATTGCTGATAACCCCCTGCAAAAGACACCTAAGGCACTGGGTAACTGTGTGCTATCTATCCACACAAGTGCTGCAATCACTGTACATGTTGTATTAAACTGTCACTGGCTTCAAAAAGTTTTCTGATAATGCTGATTACTGAAGAATGAGTTTAAATACAAGCATAAAACTAGATTAATAAAACTTTGATTGTGGTGCTAACCTAATAAATCCGGGCTTTTAAAAAGTGGTTAAGAGACAGAGGGCCCTGCTCTTTTGTCTTTTTTGCTAATTTGCAACAGTGTAAATAATTTATGAAAACATAAATAATATATCCAGAAATCGAAATAAAAGAGAAAGGCTTTATCATGAATTAATACTTGCTACTGATTAAATGAACTGAGAAGCCTTTGATGCAAATTAAATTTGGTAGTTTTGCAATAGGAATTTTTATTTCTGACATATGGACTACCATGGTCAGTTGAAAGATTCCCGGTACTTTCAGTAGGTATAGAATAGAATAACAGAATCTTTTAGGTTGGAAAGGATCTTTAAGATAATAAACCTAGCCCTGCCAAGTCCACCAAGTAGCTGCAAAGCAAACTTTCTGTAAGACACCTCATTATATCAATACCTGTCGCTCCTGTGTTCGCTCCTTCACAGAAAGGTCTCGGTCAGATATGACAGGCAATAAATTTAGAAGGAGGTGAAGTAAGAATGAAGAAAGATTTACTTTCGTTGTTTGTCATTCAAGACTATATTTAAGTGCTTAAAAAAGAAGACTTGTCATCTGTAATAGATCTTTAGGAATCTCAACGCAGATAAATTATGAGAATTTCTGCAGTGCAACATTTCTATGAAGTACAAGCCATGTATTTAAAACAGCGATTATGTAAGGAAACAGTTTAATCAGCAAATGTAAAGAAATTGATTGTTTAGGAGATTTTAATGGCTTTTCAAAACTTCATGATGAAACTACATTTGTGCTTCTTTTTTCTGCATTATGGGAGGGTGAAGAAACTCAACCAAGAAACTCAACTGCTAGTTTTACATTTTAATTCAATCACACTTTCTTGTTGAATGTAGTGGGAACTCATTTGAGCCCTATTACTCATATGCATACACAGTTGTAGGATGAGGTCACCATTTCTAAACATTCTGCATCTTTATTAAATACCTGGCAAATTAATGAATTTTTAGGCCATAAATAATTAGGTGAAGCAAAAGACTGGGCAATTAGTAAATAACAAATTGTTCATGGAATAAGGTCCTGCTTTCTTTTCTTTGCCGTGCTTTGGGCTGGCATTGGATTCCTAAGTTTCAGATCCAAAAAAAGGGCAAAATTCCAAAATCCGACTTCCAGCCTCACTTAATTTTACAGGAAAACTGTTACTTGAGTCCACCTTTTCTCAAAACTGGGCTCCGTTTCAAGTTTGCTTGTAAATCCTGTAAAGCTTGCAGGCTGATCTTGAGTTGTCTATCACACATCTTCCCATGAATGCCACATAGGCAGCCCTTGCCAAGCTCCATTTTCCAGCCCTGGCTGCTCCTCCACACCTCAATCAGCTTGTTTGGAGCTGTCCTGTGTATTCCTTCTCCATGCTGGAGCCACATGTAGACAACTTCTGTCTTTCATCCGTGAGTTTCAGTGGGCTCCACAGGCATTCACTTACAGAGCTCACGGTAGGATTACCTTGCAGAGGGTCTGGTTAGATAGTTGTAAATAGCACAGAAGATTGGAAGCTTTGAATATTTATCTATTAAATCACAGCAATACTTTCTCTAGAATATTTTACACTTTTCAGTCATTGTTCAGTGTATCAGTACTCATGAAACAGTCACAATGCAGACCTTACAGTACTAGATGGGGCGTCAACCCACCCATGCATTGCACAGTTGCACTGCCAGCCATGTGTTACTGTTGTTGGAAGTATTAGCAGCTTTAATTATTGACCTAAGAAGCTCTACAAGCATCAGGAGTGTAGGCTTACTGAAAACTATAGTAGTGATGAAAGAAACATTCCTGTGTAACTCTATGCTTCTCTATTTATTATTGTACATTATTGTTCTTTGATCTTCTGGTCTCCTGTACATTATATTGAAATGGTACATCTGACTAAGGGTGGTCTTGCCTATTCTCACCTACCAAAGCCTTTTCCTGTGTGTGTTTGCAGTGTTACTTGGACCCTCTTGCCCAGACCAACACGTGTATACTTTTCTGCTTTCCCACTCCAGTGGATTCTCCACTGGGACAGCACTCTTTCCCAGCTCAGTGCCCGTGGCTTGCTGAACAGGCCCCCGGGGGCAGCAGAGCTGGGAATTTAACATGAACACTTTCCTGCTGAGAAGAGATGAAATGGGCATATGCTCGATCCTTCAGGTAGGGAAGGAGCCAGGTGGGGCATTCTCTCTTATTCTGGAGGGGTGTAGACAGGGTGTTAATCCATTAGTGTGTTGCCCACTGCGAGACTGTAGGTGTTTTGGGGCACAACTAACTGAAGAACATCTGGTACTTCATAACTCAGAGAGTTTAGGGATGAAGTTGAGCCAAACTTCAGAGTCCTATCAAGGAGCAGAATCAGTATTTTTTGGGAATATTCATGGTCATAAGTGAATTGATGTTCACTTAATAATTCTACTCAGTGTGGGAGCCCAAGAATGGGGAGATTCCCTAACTTACACTCTAAGTGAGTTTGTCATGTTCTTGTGCAGCCTGAACTAGTTCACATTTCCACCCCCTTTCCTATGTGCATTTCTCCAAACCTTTAATCCACCCCTCAACATCTCCTTTCTACCCTGGATCTCCTCACGACGCATCCTGTGTGAAGCAGGACTTTTGTGTCACAGGCCCATGACTGTTCTGTTACTCTCCACATCCCTGCAGGGAAGCGGAGGTGCTCAGGTGAGCAGCTGCAGCTAAGTATCCAAAGCAGTGCCACCTCCTGTGGCAAAACTGTAAGGCCTGTGGAGACCTACAAAAGCTGAGCTATAGATACTCTTCAGTCTTGAGTCCACAGGCTGCAGAATCGCTCCAGAAAATGCTATTTCGGACTTGCATCCAAACCCTGAATCCTACGTACCCACAGGTAGGTGGATAGGTGAAGACAACTGGGAGTTCTTCCCACCAGCTCCCAAGTGCCAGCTCCAGTCCAGAAACAATGTAGATGAGTGACTGCATGCTTTACAGATTGCAACTGAAATATCGTGCTGGCTTCGAGCCCGGGCAATGTGAACACTCAATTCTTCATTTGTGGATCTCAGCCGCGATCCTTTTGCCACCTTTAAAATAGAGATGAACACTTTTCTGTTTTATAGAAATTGTTGCAAGTTAAATACATTCAAGGTGACCTGTCCCTTACATACAAAGGATGAGAAAAGAATATGAATACTGGGTCTGCTCTTTCATTTTCACCTGTTGAGTCAATAAAATTATTGACATATAAATATGTAAGCATATAAAAAGAAAGAAAAAAAGCCCAAGCAAACAAAACCAACCCACAGATTGAAAAGAAAATCAGATTTGTCACTGAAGTTTTACCTGCTTTAGCAAATAAGCTAAGAAATATTTCCCTGGATTACTTTCTCCATTTATACTGAGAACATACAGTTGCCACAGAGACTGGTGTGCGTGAACATGGGTAAAAGAAAGGACAGGAGAGAGAATGCGTCCTCTGAATTTCCAGAGGGATCTGAAATGAATATCTGGGTTATCGCTGCGGCGGGGTGGGGACGAAGCCCGCGGACTCCCGGCGGTGCCCCCGGGGGCCGCTTCCCAGGGGCGCTCCAGGGACCCTGCGGGCTCGGGACGCTGCGCGGGGCGGGGGCGGCGGCGCGGGGGCCGGG